>CM033401.1:6465108-7023493 GCA_019426215.1 Buddleja alternifolia | reverse complement strand
TTCACAGAATCTTCCACGGTTTAACAGGAAGATATCAACAGTAAGCTTTTCCTTCATTATGAAACAGCAATATATCAACAGTAAACTCTTCTTTCAACATTAAAAACAATAAGCAAAATCGCAAAAAATCCCCGATATTCTCCGAAAATCGGCCGATAATATGAAATAATCCGATATTATCATGATATCGCCGATATTATCGGACGTATCCGATACCATACCCAACTGGTAACAAAGTATATCGCCGAATTATCGGATCGAGGGGTCCGATCCGATTATGTATCGCTATATTCGGATATCGACCGATACTTTGAACCATGCCTATCACCCTAACCCTCCTCCTCCTTGCGGGGGAGAATGCCTCCACCCCCTCACCCCAACCAAAAAATAAAAATCAAAAATCTCACTCTGTGATCATGAATATGAATTATTTAGAGTAATTCAATTCTTTTATCAGACTGCACACACTCCATCAAACATTTAATATAATTATGACTAATCTATAGCTGCATCTAAATCTCAACTTACAAACTTACTAGAATTTCACCTCAAAATTAGAATTTGTATTTTTTATTTTGATAATTAGTATTCTTTTTCTTATACGCATATCAAGTGCATATAATCCACTAAGGTAACATATGAAACACAAGTTAAACAAAATATCCAAATCATTCTAAATACAAATATATGTACATCTACATATCTTTTGCAAAGTAACCAATAATATTATATTATGATATATATATTATATATATATTAATGCAATTAAATTCATGATGAGAAGGTATCAATATTGAATCTAGCTAGATATATATATACACACACACTGAGTTAAGAAAAGACATAACATATTTATACAGATAACTAAAAGGATATGATCAATAGAAGAAGTCACCACTTACCAGTATTCCTTCCACAAACCGGACACTTAGGTTTGAACAAGGCATAAACCAGCAGATCAAAAAAACTGATTATTGTCCGATAAACGACGCGTTACACAATGTTCCAATGAGAAACTCTTGAAATGACACTTGAGTTGCAACCCTCCATATTTTCTTGATTCTTCACATATTTTTTTTGCCTTCAAATATACCCTTTTCTTCTGCTTTAGGCTTAGCAGCAGACCACTTCTATGCTGCTGCATAATCCATGGCCTCTCTTTCGTGATTTTCGTCTTTTAATTTTCTCAGTTGTATTTATAATCCCATCATCTATGAATTTATTTGGTTTTTAAATATTCTAAGTTCAGTACAACAAAAAGTAAATTAATATGCGAATTAAAATTGTCATTGGATACTTATAATGAGTGACAATATATAATTTTGTTTTTGGAAAATTTATACACAGACTCCTCACTTATTGCGTGATTACCAAAACTACCCCCCCCCTCATTTATTAGAAATTACCAGCATTGAGATTTTATTTGACTTATCAGATTAAATGTGGCACATCTCAATCCAATGGGACCAACATCAAAATGTGAGCAACTTACGGGATGAAAATTGCAATTTTCTCTATTTTGAACCCACTAGTTTTGGATTGGCATCGTATTCCCGATTTGATTCCGAATGAGCAAATAGTATCAATGTCTTGTCCCTAAAAGAATCATTTTAAGATAGAGAATTAATTGGACCTTACTGACTGATAGTCCTATTTAAATATTTAAACTTTAATAGATGATTAACATTTAATACTTTTAATTAATTTTTTTTTACAAAAGTAGATAGAAAAATAATAATTTTGTTTTTCTTTCATTATTTAGGAAAAAAACTTCTAATTAAATTGCATTTTTTACGTTTGCAGACAATAATACAGAACACAGAAAATTAAAAGTATTTTGTTTTTGTGCATTTCATGTTATTGTAATCTGGCGCTACTTTGTCCCATTGAGAAATTGATTAGTATAAATGATAAGTCCAGTTCTAGTTAGACTTAGAGTAACATGTGACATTGGAAAGATAACGTTGTCATAACTCATGTGCACAACAGATCTACCAAATTAGGCGTAAGTCCATATGTAAATCATAATATAAAATAAAATAAAATAAAATCTAAGGTCCAAATTTAACTTTCTCGAGTTATTGTTGGTTCATATAATTGGTTATGCACTAATCAAAAAGACTTGAAAATAAACAAATAATACATAGTACATAATATTAATACATAAATAAATAAACAAATAATACATAGTACAGAATCAAGAGGTTTACATATTCATTATAATACATAAATAAATAAACATAATACTAGCTACTGCTGATGATGATGATTTATTCCAATTTTCTCAACTCAAGCATGGTCAGTACTTTGCTTATTCTCATCCTAGGATTTTAAGTACCATCTTTTGAGATGAGCTGAAGTTTTCGATACCTACAAACACTATAATTAGGAGATTTAATGATACCTACAAACATCATAATTAGAAGATTTAATTAACATGTTAATTTCCCCGTCCTTGATGTAAAAAAAATTCATGTTTTTTTCATATCTCTTCATCCCAATTTGTTCTCCATGTCACGAAGCCAAGTGCAATCGTTCCAGTAACAATTCCACATATCATTCCGCCTCATCTACCCTGTCTAATCAATATCAATTTCATATTCGATCCATACGATAACTAGATTGTGCATATTGTATATGTTTTTACATTTTGACATTAAAAGGTAAAACGACCCGAACGACCAAACTTAACATAATATGTAGCATCTAAAGACATTCTAGAAAGGGAGAAATTAACACTAAATAGGTTCAACATTTTCTCCAAGAGTTCGTACGGTTATAGGATAAACGTAAGGGTAGTTATATTCTCTCCATAGATTACAATTTTCTCCGTCCTAACATTAGTTCTAAAAATTACATTTAACCCTACCTCATAGAAAATATAGTAGATTTCAAACATAAGCGTTTCTGGAGATACACCAAATTTTTTGAAATGACGCAGCATTTTGCTGTTGTCACAAATTGTTGGCATGTTAATTGTAATTTTGATATATATGGGGTACTAGTATGTGTAATACATATTAGTAGAAGTGTAAATGTAATTATTCCAATTCATTATAACAAATGTGCTACCTTCACTTGAAGTTTAGTCGCATATCCAAGAACTGCTCCAATTGGTACTCCAATAAAATAGAAGCAAATAAAGTTAATTATCCCTACTTTCGTCTGCAGACCTGCTCCGATCGCCACACCTGAAAGCAAACAAAATGCAGAAAAAAATGTGAGAAAATAGCTAACTTTTCGAGAGTTTGAATACCTATGGTACAATACTAAAGTCACGTTCACTACAAAAGAAATAATATATTTAAAACTAAATTTCTGAATTTTTTATTTTGTCCTTGGGGTGAATGTAATTTTTGATCATATTAAAGAGGATGTAATTGTAACTGTAATTTTCAATTTAATCTTAAATAAATGATTTCGTAAAAAACTTATTAACATCTTGATAATAAAGTGCAAATTCGGATTTATGCCAATTTGACTAAATTTTAAAAAATAAAAACAAATATTTATATTAGGAACATTATCATAGTTCAATGGAAATAAATCTAAATAAGAAAGTAGCCAAAAAATATGAAAACAATTAGTAAAATTAAAATAAGTTGAAGGAATATATATATATATATATATATAAGGTTATTATAGAAAAATCTTTAAAAAGTTATATGAAAAAATATTAAAAAAGAAAAAACAAGTAGGGTAAGTTAGTCGCAGAGGGTGAATGTAATGTTTTATTATAAGAAGGGGGTGTTTGTTGTATGATCTGAAAAAAGTGGGTTGCATTGTAATTACACTAAATAAGGAGGGTGTTAATATAATTAACCCTTTCTTTAACCCCCTTTTTTTTTTTACGAACAAGGGTAAGATTGACACTTTAAACTTTCCATCATGCTTGACGAACGAGTGTTAGTCATATGAAAGTCAATGTGAGATTTTATTATAAGAGGGTGATGTTTATATTGAGCTCGAAATAAGCTGACTTGACGGTAATTTCACTAACTAAGAGGGATAGTTAGTGTAATTAATCTTTAAATATATTGAGTGATAAGAATTTATGTTTTCACAATAATAATTTTCACAAATTTAACAGTGACGAAAATTGAATGTTAGTTGTCACTCATAACATTTAATGACAAGAAAATTATTATCACTATTGTTAATTAGTGACACATGTTTAATGGTAACTTAATAACAATAAACATAGTTGTAACTATATTTGTGTTGTCAATAAACATGTGACACTAATTGTCTTTAATCACAGCTCATAAAGGAATATTCGTGTCACTAAAATATTTTTATCAATAATATTATTTTTTGTTGTAGTGGTTAATCATGAACAAGAAATTAATTAACCTGAGAGAACGGGGAAAATGCCATTTAGCAATCCCGAGAAAGCTAACAAAATAGAGAGATCCGATATGGTTTGCGTCACTTCCTCTTCGTTCGTGAACAAATATTCCACAAGGATAGCCTTAGTAATACAAATATTTGACATATATAGATAAAGGTGTGCGTAGCTTTAGCGTCTCCTTTGCCTAGCTCATTCGCTACTAGTACACTATTTATAGTGGGGAAAAAGGGTCTATAATTAAATATCGTTTTCAAACAAACAACTTGCAAACACACACGCACACATTTATCTATTTATGTCAAATATCATTGGTGGTCCCTCAAGTCTTACTTTTATCCCACTTTCATTCCTCAAGTCGAATCATTGGTCTCTCAACTTTCAAAATCATTTCACTCTAATTCTTGAAGTCGTAACGAGGTCATAATCAAATGAGTGAATATTTCGTCAATTCCTAACAAAAGTGTGACCTCAAGAATCGTATGAGACGATTTTGGAAATTAAGGGACCAAAAAGGATCATTATGATCCAACCATTGATATTAAGGCTGAAAATTCAACTTTCAATTAGAAGATATCTTGATTATCACATTTTAAAAAATCACATAGAAGTCTTCATTCATCTTTTTTCCACATGCACTTTGAATTAGATATATGACTTCATTGCCAAGTGCATGTGGAAAAAAGGACCAAATGTGCAGAAAATTCGAAGTGTTGGGTTCAGAATTGAAATAGCATGAAGTTTTACACTGAAAGTTCATATTCCGTATCTTGTAGGACCAAAATGCAATTTTGCTCATGGAACAAGCTTTTAGTGAGGACTTACCAAATAGAAAATGCAGCTATGGTAACCTTTGCATTTTTCATGTATCCAGCCAATAAGACCAGGATTGCATAGTACCACAATTCCAAGCTATAAAACAACCAAGATACACATAACATATTACAAAAGGATATATATATATATATATATAGTATAGAAGGATAATTTAGTGGGATAATCTTATTTACTTCCTTCAATTTTACCACTTTTTCAATTGTGATCCCACATACAAACTTCATCATGCCCCGTGAATTTATTTTTCTTGTCAAGTTTGGTCCCTCCGATAGTTCCCAATTGTTAGTTCTACCGTCAAATTGATAATACACCAGAGATTGCTTTTGGCACCCTAAAAAACACCATTTCTGACACTTTCTACCACAAAAAAAATAACTATGACATCTTATTCTCGAACAATTAAGGTTTGCAAGTGAGACACTAAAATCAGAAAAGTGGTATACTCAAAGGACGTAAAATGAAATTATCCCCTATATTAGTGTAGTTGGATATTAACATAAACACTAAGCTCTCATATTAATATATACTAATTATATTGAACAACTTTATTGATGTTTTGTGTTCTTTTTCTATTTAAAAATTATTTCTTATATGTTTTAGGAAAAGTGATGGTTAATATTTTGTATTTTGCTTGCCAAATTCTTGTTGACAACTAGATCCTCTTTTTCTAATTGTTATTTTAATTTTTTTAAAAAAACAAGTCGTTTATTAAGAGAGAAAAAAATGGACTTAATTGAGATCGGCAAAATTGGAACTCTCAAACCGCAAGGATTTGGTTGGAGCTACTTTTAAGCTCTTGCTCTCACCAACTCAACTAGAATAGTTTATTTGTTCAGGTTTGGGAGGCCATATCCAAAAAACATATACATGTCTGGACCAAAATCTTGCAGTGACCTATTGTAAAATAAGTAAAGTATCCTTATAAAAAAAAATTGCTTCTGGCCTATCTCCCCGAACCCTCCTCCTCCTGGCTTGGGGAGAATGCCCTCCACACCACCCCCCCCCCCCCAAAAAAAAAAAAAAAAAAAAAATAAAAATCTCACTATGTGATCACGAATATGAATTGTTTTTAGAGTACTTTAATTCTATCATACTGTCAAAAATTTAATTCTAAATTATGACTAATCTATAGCTACAACTTAACTAGAATTTCACCTCAAAACTTCGAATTTGCATTTTAATTACTTATACGCATCAAGTGCATATAATCCACTGACGTAAAATATGAAACAAAAAATTTAAACAAAAGACCCAAATCGTTCTAAATACAAATATATGTACATCTACATATCTTTTGCAAAGTAACCAATATATATATATAATAGTCAAATGATGTCATTTTTCAAAGCCCACAAACTCACGTCTCAGAAACTTTTCATCGTCTTCTCTCTCAGATGCGAGACTCCCACTTCTTCTCTGTTCTTTCACTGCTTCTCTTTTTTTTTTTCTTTTTTAATTGTTCATGGAGAATCAGGTTACTGTAGATAATAAAATTCTATGGATCGAGTTTGATTGAATTTAAACTATCAGTGTACATTCACCACTTATATATACATATATATATATATATATATGTGTGTGTGTGTGTTATTAAATTAAATAAGAAAAAAATGGAAAAGAATTGAGGATGTTGTCTCTATAATCATACTGTCAATGTCGAATGAGGAAATGGGTCCAATTGAGCTTGAATGTTCATCGTTTCTGGCAACCCTTATAAGTTCTCGTTCTTTTTCCCTAATATACAGTATGTTATAACACATTATACAGTATATTATAAATCATTATACATTATGTGTTTATAACATATTAAAAATATTCAATTATACAGTATCTTATAAGTCATTATACAATATGTTATAACACATTATACGGTATATTATAACTCATTATACAGTATGTGTTTCTAACATATTAAAAATATTCAATTATACAACATCTTATAAGTCATTATACAGTATGTTATAACATATTATACGGTATATTATAACTCATTATACAGTATGCGTTTATAACAGATTAAAAATATTCAATTATATAGTATCTTATAAGCCATTATACAACATGTTATAACACATTATACAGTATATTATAACTCATTATACAGTATGTGTTTATAACATATTAAAAATATTCAATTATACAATATCTTATAAGCCATTATACAATATGTTATAACACATTATACGGTATATTATAACTCATTATACAGTATGTGTTTATAACATATTAAAAATATTCAATTATACAGTATCTTATAAGCCATTATACTGTATGTTATAATATATTATACAGTATATTATAACTCATTATACATTATGTGTTTATAACATATTAAAAATATTCAATTATACAGTATCTTATAAGCCATTATACAGTATGTTATAACACATTATACGGTATATTATAACTCATTATACAGTATGTGTTTATAATAAAAATATTCAATTATATAATATTTTATAAGCCATTATACAGTATATTATAACACATTATACAGTATATTATAACTCATTATACAGTATATTAGCCAGAGGATTATTCATTCATCATCCCATTGCCTGTGCGTAATCTCATCTGGCTAAAGCTTTCCCATAATAATAAAACAGAAATTATGTGTGATTAATTAGTTTCCAATTTCTCATTAGGAGCTTCCAAATTCAAATCAATTATTTAAGTAACAACAACAACTTCTTTTTCTTCCGCCATGGCTATTCTTGAGGAGAAATCAGCATCATCATTAGTAATGGCTATTGTAGCCAATTATTTAGCTTTCTTCTTCGTTTTCGATCTCATAAGCTGCTTTTCTAATTAGGCTTTCCAGATTTTCCGCTGCTTCTTGACTAATAATTGTATTTTTGGAAGAGTTTTGATCGAAAAATAGTTGCAGGAAAGTGAATTTTTTAACCCATTTTTCATTGACTAAGATGCCCTTGCCCTCATTAAAAAAAATATATAATCCAAAAATAGCTGTTAAATTTGGACCTTGGGATCAAACGGTATCAATGGTGTAGATTGAGTCTTATATCTTACCAAATGTAATGGGATGTATTTGATCCATACCCTATATATATATATATATATTGAATGAGAAGGTATTCAATATTGAATCTATATATATATGCACACACTGAATTAAAGAAAAGACTAATTAATAACATGATGTATACAGATACATAAAAGGATATGATCAATTAATGAAGAAGTTACCACTTACCAGTAGTCCATTCACAAATCGGACACTTAGGGTTTGAGCAAGTGCATAACCAGCAAGATCAACTGAACTTATATGTCCTATAAACGACTGCGTTACAACAATGGTTCCAAATGAAGAAACTCTAGAAATAACACTTGGAGTTGCAACCCTCCATATTTTCTTTGATTCTTCAAATATTTTTGCCTTCAAATTATATCCCTTTTCTTCTGCTTCATGGCTTAGCAGCAGACTCTCTTCTATGCTGCTGTTATAATCCATGGCCTCTCTTTCGTGCTTTTCGTCTTTTAATCATATCAATTGTATACTTGTATTTATAATCGAATCATCTATAAGTTTATTTGGTTTTTTAAATATTTTAAGTTCAGTACAACAAAAAATAATAGGAAAAATCACTAAAACCACCCTAAAATAAATTTTAGTATCCAAAAAATCCATAAAAATATCTTTCAATCCAAAAAACTCATTCCACCAACTTTTCATCCCAAAAACTCCTACATTTAGGGTTAATAAATTCATTGACTCAATTTCCCTTAGCCTTCTAAATTAAAAATTAATCAATTGTAGTTTTGTGTATAAATTTATTTATTTAGAATTTTTATAATGACAATCGTACAAATTATGATTTTAATGTAAATTTTTTTGATTTTTTTAATCTTTTTAATTTTTTTAGAATTTTTTTTAGATAATTACCATATTAAAATAAAAAATTAATTATATAAAAATAATTAAAATATTTAATATTGAAAAATAAAATCCGTATTATATGATTTATCAATTTAAAAAATTTAAAAACTTTTTAAAATAAAATAATCTAAAAAGAAAAAATCCATTGATTAATTCTTCACTTAATGAATGAAAGGTAATTTAGTTCAAAGAGTTGTTAATCCTAACTTTTGAGTTTTTTGAAATGAGAAGTTTGTAGAATGGAATAAAGAGATTGAAATATATTTTGATGGGTTAACAAATTTAGGGGAGTTTTACTATTTTTCCCAAAGTAATATTAATGGCAGAATTTGAAGTGACAATATTAAAATTATCACTAGATACATATAATGAGCGACAATAATTTTTATTTTTGAAAAAAATACATAGAAACCCCCTCACTTATTGTGTAATTACCAAAATTACCCCTCACTTATTTGAACTTACCAACAACCCCTCAAGGGTTTATTTGTAAGGTTTACAGGGATAAAATTGTAACAATTTTAGACACACAGGAGTGTAATTGTAAGATATCCTTAACATGAGGGGTTGTGTTGGTAATTTTCAATAAATGAGGGGAGATTCTGATAATTACAAAATAAATGAGGGGTTTGCATGAAATTTTCCCTTTGTTTTTTATTGTTGTCACTAAATTGTCACAAAGGTGTGTCATTAATTATCAAGAGTAACAACTTCTATATAAAACAAAAAATCTTGTAACTAAAAGTTAATTTACTATTAGTGACAACTTTCACATTATCAACTCTTTTCTTTTTTTTTTCATTGCAATGGAGGGGGGTACCCAAAAACTGTCATCTAGCCCGACATACCCGGGCTAATAGTCACAAAACGAGGCCATGTAATGCCTTCTCTATCATTATCTAAGAGGTGATAGACTTGTGAGTGTGGTGCATCCGTGAGGTGCATGTGCGAAGTAAGCCCCAACTTAGCTAAAGCGTCCGTTACTTAGTTTGCTTCCCGCCAAACCAGTTGAAATGAGACATCTCAGTTTCGATCTTGCACACAACGAATGCGAGAGATCACATCAAAATGATGATGCTCCGTGGAGACATCCACAATACTATTAAGTGCAGCTTGACAGTCTGATTCAACAATTAATTTCTTGATACCTGCGGCCCACGCCATCTCCAGTCCCATGAGTATGGCACGCATCTCTGCCTCCAGCGACGAACATGGGTCGATGCGACCACTGAACCCCCTTAACCATGTTCCATGTTCGTTTCTAAGGGTACCTCCAACCCCCGTTTGGCCTCCCAATGCCACTGCAGCATCAACATTGAGTTTTGCGTATTCGGGAGGCGGTTTCGTCTAACCCGTGTGTATTTGAAGATGCATCACGTCCGGATGGAAGTTAAGGGCATTAATAGTACCATCAATTCGTTTATGTATCACATCTAGATCCCCCGTGAGGATCACATCTAGATCCCCCGTGGGGATCACATCTCGGTCACCATGAGTCACCTCATTCCGGACCTGCCAAAGGTAAACAAGAGTTTCAGTAAACACAATATCCCATTTATCGCACCAATCATACCTGTTTATCTTGTGGGATAGGTTCCAGTCAAGCCATTCCTGTGCTGTGCCTGAGAAAAAAACACTGTAAAAGTTAGGATGAACAAGTTGAAGCCAAAGATTTTTCGCCCAACCACAATCACGAACGGCATGCAGGGGGTATCAATTTCGGCCCCACAGATAGGGCAGCTATCCAAAATTGGAACTCCTCGATTCTTCAGCATAGAGTTAGTCATCACTTTATTATGCCGTAGCAGCCATAAAAACATGCGACGTCTCTGAGCTCCCGGTACTTTCCAAAGTCTCAGCCACGGTTTTGTGTCCCTTGTCGGAATGGCAACTCGAGTTAATGCTTCATACGCACTCTTACAACTATATTCACCGTCCGGAGAAAATAACCATCGTGGTCTATCATTCTGGGTTGACAACTCATCCAAACTGACCTCCTGCAACTTATTTTTAATAGCTACCGGTAGTTCCTGAGGGGCGTCCCAGTCCCAACAAAGCCTCGGTATCCAATAGTGAGCAATAGTGCGATGGAGGTCTTCCGGTGGAATAGGGTGTATACATTGGAGAGCTAACGGATCGTCCCCAAGCCAGATATCCTCCCAAAACCGAATCCTATTCCCATCCCCCACTATCCACCGAGTACCAGATTGAAGTAGGGGAATAACTGATTGGATACTCCGCCAAGTAGCTGAAGTTGCGTTTTTTGCACGGGCCGGTGTCTCAAAATATATTTATGTTTCATCACTTGAACCCATAATTTGTCCTCGTCTTTAAGTACTTGCCATCCCAACTTACCTAACAACGCCAGTGGTTGTTAATTTGATACTTCTTGTACTCTCCCTACTGAAATATTTATGTAAAAGAAGCAAATAGATGAAAATAAAGTTCAACTTTTGCAGCAAATTAAAGAGAAGAAAACCCATAATAAACTATTAATTTCCTATAAATTTTAGCTTAGATCAAGTTTGGAACGAGGTCGGCGAGCGATATTTATGTTACGGAAATGATAAATCACGAGTTGGATATTTCAATATTTGTTGTGTATGATTAGTTTTGTATGATCAAATTGGTTTCGGGTTAGAATTTTTATAAACCAGGGTTTTAAAAATCGATCCGGACCGGCCGGTCGAACCGCCTACCATCATATATAACGGTCCGATCAAACCTTTAAAACCGCTTTATTCTCAAAACCTGTTAAAACCGTGTGAACCATGGTCCAAGCGGCGAACTGTTCGAACCGGTTGCGGTTCAACAAAACCGTCTGGTCCGTATGTGTGTATATATTATCAAGTCAAAATCCCTAAAGAACTCAACTCAAATCTGAAATTTTAAACCTCTTAAAGGGAGCGAGCAACAGGAGGAAAAAAAGGGGCAACTTCTCTAATCTTTGAGTTTGAGCAGCAACTTTGAATCCAAGAAAAAGGTTTGTAATTTTCTTTTTCTCTTTCTTGTCTAATCTCTGTATCTCTGTCTCTTTCTATTTGTAATTTTGTGAATTACCCTCGGTCTAATTTAACCCAGCTTTGGGGATGCTTAATTCCTAAGGATTAATTTTTATTTTTTTATTTTTGTTGCATATTGTAATATTTATATATTTTATTATTTTTAATCTTAATATATTAATATATTTATATCATAATTATGATATCATCGATCCGACCACAATTAAACCACACTCCGATCAGTAAACTTTGAACTGGTAAATTTTCTTGTTCGATAGCCGATACGATTTTCAAAACATTGTTATAAAGGACATGCCTATAATTTGATTATTTTCAACAAGCAAAAGCAAAAGGGACGACGAATTTAAGACGATGACTGACATCCAATAATTGTACCTTATAGATAGGGTATATATAAAGAAATTTATTATTATTTATTGCATGGGCAACGGCTACTTATTTAACTAAAGTTATAGTGCAATGAAATAAACTGATCAGGACGGATCTAGGAATGAGGTATTGGGTGTCGAACCCCCGAACTCCGATATACAACAAAAACAAATATTTAATAATCAATTATAAGTATATAGTCAAACTTAATTTTGTATTAATAGAGAAGTAAAATAACCAAAAAAAAAAAAACTTTCACTAAATTTAGTAGTTTCGAAATATACAAACAATTCTTCAAAAATCTTATGAAAATATTATAATCAGTTTGTATAAAGTAATATAACGTAATCATTTTGGACCTTGTGACGGATAAACTCTAAATATTTGAATGATAATCAACATTTTCTTATCTTTAAGTTTCTTGATGTCTTGTATATTTTTCTTCACAACAATCATTTATATAGGTTTTAGGAAAAATATTTGTTAATTATAATGCTAATAAGTTTAGAGACAAGTTCAAAAGAGAAAATATTTATTACTAATTCTAACAAATAAAGAGGAGAAGTTAAAAAATAAAAAACTATAGTTAACAATTTTATCTTTCTTTTTTATATTAGTTACCTTTTAGTTAACAAGAATATTAAATAAAACTAAAGCTATAAATGATAACTGAAAGGGCTGCTGGAAATATATATAGACTCACCATTGAGAAATGGGCTTTAAAAAATAAAAATGCAAAACAAGGGGGGCAGGGATTCTGATGGCTGCTCTCCTCCTCGAAATCTCGCTTAACAAAAGGTATACCTAGCACCTTCACCAACTGCACCAAACCTATTATTTGTTTTACAGTTGAAAGGTCTGTATTCAATATGTTTGGGGGGCCACCGAAAATCCATCCCTGGCCATCACGTAACGCAATAACAATTATCAAAGATTGTACCTATAGATAGGGATTTCTCGTAAAAGAAAATGTAAATAACCAATAAGAGGACAAATTGGAGCGCGCACACTATAAATGGCATTCCAAAAAGCTTCGTGACCCTAAAATTTTGACACAATTATAATAATTTATTTAATAAGATATATATACATATATATATATGATTCATTATATGCAAATATTTGGGAAAATTATACTTTTGGTTCCACTGGAATTTAGCCAAAACACTTTTAGTCCTATAAGAATTTTTTTAACACTTTTGGTCCCATTAGAGTAAAAAACTGACACATTTAGCCCCGCCCGTCAATTTTTGGACAGAAAAGAGCGATTAAGTCGCACGCACCGTTAGTCTTAAAAATACGAAAAAAGAAATTCTGAAAGTGATGTGGTGCAGACGAATGCAGCGGATGAGAGAGTCGAACCAGGTCAAGTGGAAGAGACGAGACCGTGGAGAGTTTATGAAAGACGCAAGAAACGCAATGAAGGGCAGCCAGCGGATTAGTGTTGCTGTTTTAGCATTATTATTATTATTATTATTTCTAATTCATTATTTAAGTTGTTGCTTTAAGTAGGAGTCTTTATATTTTTGGCAAGTATTATATTGGGATTGTATAAATACTCTCTAAGTAGGGTTTTTGAGTTTTATCGTTTTGATCAATAAAGAAGTGGCTGGGCAAGAACAACTTGTTCTTGAGTTTTCGTATTGGAGTGTGTTTTGTTTCGTTTCTCAAATTTATCTTCCATCAATTTGGTCCGACCTGCCGGATCTACCACGGACGATAACATGGTTGATACACGTACTGGAGCCAGCGAAGCGTGGATGGCAGCGATTGAGGAGAATAACAGCGTGATGTCCGAGGAAATTCTCCAGATGAAGGCGCAACTGGCGGAAGTGATTCGGGGCATGAAGGAATTAACCGCCGCTCAGATGGCTGCCAACGCCGCCGCCACCAGTTCGAATATCGGCGGGCCCTTGAATTCGAACGCCGAACCTGTTCTGCTAGACCCGGCTAATCCGATTCCAAATCCGACCCTACCTACCTTTGATGGGGTGGATCCGTTGGGGTGGTTGGCCCGGGTCGACCAAAATTTTGATTTATACCCGTGCGCGGAGGAACAAAAGATTCAATTGGCCATGTTGGCTATGGAAGACACGACCCTCAATTGGTTTCGGTGGTATAAGAGGAAACGACCGAATTTCACATGGCAAGAGTTGGCCCATGCATTGATTTCTCGTTTTGATGACCGTAGTGATGGCAATGCGTACGAACGGTTAGCCGGCACCCGCCAAACGTCGGACGTCGCTACGTACATCAATCTTTTTACGCAATTGGCAATTCAAATTTCGGCGATTTTCGATGAGAACTTTTTGGGGTTATTCATGCATGGGTTACGAGAGGATATTAGGGTGCATGTTCGGGTTTTGGACCCGATAGACTTGGATTCGGCCATGAAAATGGCCAAGAATGTGGAGACAGCCATTCGGGTGCAACAAGGAGGAGCAGGGGTTTTTCGTTCGAGTGCGCTATCGTTTCAGAATGTAGGGCCGAACTCTTTGAACCAATCATTATTGAATCGTATCATGTTCATAAATTCAAAATGCTAAGGCATCTTAAAGAAGTACCTAGCTTCCTTATTTTTCTATTATGGTGGCAAAAGTCACATTTAATTACCTCAATGTCTTTAACATGCATGCTAATTCTAGCCAGGTTTACATGACTTGTTTACATGCATGCATTTTCAATTCATCTCCCGACCAAAATTGAAACGGGACAAAATATTTTATGTGGTCTAATATAACTAACATCCAGATTATCTCTTACCATGCATTTTGCATTTACTCTACTATACATTGTTGTTTTTTAGATTGGAATGTCAAGTGCGAACGAAACTCTTTGTGGCCAAGCGCTTGGAGCAAAACAATACCATATGACGGGTATTTTCCTACAACGATCATGGTTGGTAAACCTCATGACACTAACCATTTTAGTTCCCGTTTTCATCTTGGCAACACAAATCTTTAGCCTACTCGGTGAGGAGGAAGCCATTGCTAAATCGGCAGGATATATATATATTTCTTTATGGTTCATCTCGTTTCTCTATAGTAATATTTTTGCCTCGACAATCCAAATGTATCTGCAAGCACCACAGAAGAACATGGTTATTGCATGGCTATCGGCTATGGCATTCGTGACCCACATTCCATTGTCTTGGCTTTTCGTCTATGTTCTAAATTGGGGTGTCAATGGGTGCATTATGCATGTCGTCATTTTTGGAGGTTGGTGCTCTGACTCGTGGAAAAGGGTTCTCTTTGGCTGCTTTAAAGGACATACTTTATAGAAACTAGCTTGGTCTAGCTAACAGTTTTGGTATGGCATCCAACACCAATAAGAATTGCCAAATGTCACACTTAATTTCTCTTTCTCCTCCCTCAGATCTATCTTTTCTCATGTTTTCTTCTCTCTCTTGTTTTTTTTTTTGTTTTCTTCCAACAACTTTTCCTACTTAGTCTCTATTTCATTCCCAATTACTCACAGTATCTTACACAAAAACCTAATATTTCATATATAGTCATAGATAAAATATTATGGTTACTGTAATTGCAATTAAATCTATAGAATAGTAAGAAAAATTCACATTACAGACCAAAAAAATTAATTAATTGTTTTTATTTATACCTTTAAAGTTATGAAGTACATGCACCGAGTGTGCCACTGGAACTAGTTATTATTATTTATGTCGTGCAAATGCTTTCACTAAACAAAGAAGGGGTAATTGGCTCACAATCGGGAGCCGGGACAACACCACAATTTTTAGATTTGACGAACAAGATATAGATAATTTGCTCGCATGGGAAGGCATTTTAGTAATGTATCAAATAAAAACAAAAATAAACTTTTACATGCTCTTTCCCTTGTGTCAAGCGTTCCGTTTGGAATCACAACTAGAAGTTTGATATAATCAAGCAAGCTAAGTATTTTTTTCACTATGTCACAAAACTCTAGTATACTAGGGATCATTGAGGTTAGGAGTGTAAATTGTAATGTCTTTCGAGAAGCATTCTTTTTCTTTTTTTGGACAATGAAAATATTTCATTCTATGTTGAACAAGTAAAATAGTACTATGACAATTTAATCTTTATTAAGTATTTCTTTCGTATCAAATTAAATATTTCATACTATGATTTTGTAATCTTTGCTATTTTTTCTTTTAATTTTCAATAGCCTGTGAGTTTTGATATTATGTCATTTTGGTCTTGCGGGTATATGAAAAATGTCGAGATCTCAATATTTGCCTTCTCTATATGGTAAGCCTTAAATACGTATGTAGATTCAAGTTTTCTTAACTATAAGTGATATGCTAAAAAGTATGCTACTAAGGGGACCCACCTATTTTGATCACCTCGTTACCTCGTTATTTCGTGATATGGCGATACGGTGCAATTATTAAAACAAGCGGATGCGTATCTATTTCCATAGCATGTTTTTATTATGTTGTGTACGGTATAGATGAACGACCCAAGGGACATAAGGGCCATATTTGCACTATAGATCCCTATCGAACCTCAAAATTGCAAAACACTACAAGATCCGCGTGTTTCTTCCATTCGGGTAGGGTTGACCCGTACCCGACCCTAAAAAGCTACGATGCAGACCATTCACTAATAACACGTGGTGATATTTGAGGAGATCATCTAGCTGGCAGAATAGTATTCGTACAACGGGTATGGACACTATAAATATCCGCATTTATGAATGAAAGTGGGGGGGACGACGATATTTAATACATTCGTTAACCTACTCATATCTACGTATTCAGACTAAGATTGGACAGTACAATCCTTTACATAAATTTGGATAGCTCGTGTTACGAATTATCTTTACGATAGGAAATTCATACATAAATTAGGAACTACGTTAGACTTGATCCCTAAGTGGTACGTAGGCAGCCCGATTCATCGAGTGCAGCCTATAATCTTCATTTAGTTACATTTCGGTTCGTTTCGCGAGGTCATCCAGACTGAGAGGGTAGGATTAATTTCCGACCTAAATCAGTTGGCACCGTCTGTGGGAAACTTGCTGGAAATTGCTGAGTTTGGATTCTGAAAGAATGTCTAATGAAAGGGAAAAGCATGTTCGCATCGAAGGTTCGTCATCGAATGAGCAGATGGAGTCTCCGAGAGGAGGATTGGAAGGAACAAGTGATGGAAGGGTGACGATGATGAAGAAGGCTCTTGATAAGCTGGTGCAGGAGCGGATTGACAAGGCGTTACGAAGGTTTATGGAGGCAACACCCAACACTCCAACTGTGCAGTAGGGGCGTCATGTCCCACTAGCACCAAGGGATTTGTTTCGTGATACCGAAGGGATCACACCTGGTAGAGAGAAAAGGGGTGAGCCGGTATTGGGAGATCAGTCGGAGGAGGAGAGTGATAGTCGGGTTGGTAGTCGTTCGGAGGATCGGAGAGGTAAACAACTGATATAAAATCCCAAGGAAAGGCCCGTTTTGTCTAGGGCGGAGATAGAAGAAATGTACGAGAGATTGGATAAAGCAAATCAAAGAGTGGAGCGCCTGAGGGAGAATGTGATACCTGCTTCGACATTGATGGCAAAGCATACGCCTTTTTCTGAGCAGATATTGAGAGAGGCTCCACCAAAATTGTTCAAAATGCCTAATTTGCCGACTTTCAACGGAACAGGTGATCCTAAACCTCATTTGACCTCGTTTAAAATGCTTATGACGTTGTATCATCAGACTGATGCAGTGAATGCGAAGATGTTTGTTACAACGCTGGTAGGACGGGCACAAGATTGGTTCACGAGTCAAAGGTCGGGGACCATTATATCGTACACATAGTTAGTTAAGAAGTTCGAAGGTCACTTTGCCAGTAACAAAAAGGCCAAAAAATCTGTCTCGGCAATGTTGAACTTCAAACAAGGCTCGTTAGAAAGCTTACGTGATTTTGTATACCGATTCAACCAAGTGGTTTTAGAGATTCCGGAGCTAACCCATGAGCTTACTGTTACCTTTTTGCTGCTTGCATTGAAGAAGAGACCTTTAGCGTCGGCACTAGCTCGTCGCACTCCACGAGATCAGGAGGAATTAATGCAGATCCAAGAACAATGTATTAATGAAGAGGAGATGAATTTGTCAAAAGACGAGAGCTTCACCTTGAACAATTGAAAAGATCGAAAGGATCGTAACAGTGATAGGATTGAGGGACCGAGGTTAGAAAAAAACCATGAACGGCCTCGCCGATATGCTAAATATGACCAATATACACCTCTGAATGCCCCCCGTACCAGGGCATTGCTGTCTGTTTAAATGCACAATGTCAATGCAATTCAATGGCCAAAACCGTTACGTGCGGGCACGAGGAAAAATCCCAATAAATATTGCGAGTTTCACAAAGATAAGGGGCACGATACGGAGGATTGCTATCAGTTAAAGGATGAAATTGAGCGTTTGATAAAGTTTGGCTGTTTAAATGACTTTATTGATCGTGCTCTAGCGGACGTAAGAGCCCCCGAGACCGACCGCAAAATAGAGGTAAGACGATCTCGAAGTCGATCATGGGAAAGAGATCAACGAAGCTACCGAAGCGATAGGATGAATGAAGGGTCCTGTGAAAATGAGCATCGGAGAGGTGAAGATAATCGGTGTTATGATAATTACCGATATGGTAGTCATGGTCGTTACTATAACAATCATCATCGCAATGACGATCATCCGAAGAATAATCCGAGGAATGAGAATATTCGTGGAAAAGAACCGAGAGAGCATCGGGAGCAAAACCTAGCAAATCGAGGTGAAATACATGTGATTGCGGGTGGTCCTGCTGATGGAGATTCGTCTAATTCGAGGAAAAGACTTGCTAGACAAATGCGTTCGAAATATTATCATTCCGAACCACTGAAAGTCTTATCGGTGGGGTACGATGATCTACCAATCACCTTTGATGATCGAGATTACGAGGGAATGATTGTACCACATAACGATCCCATGGTCATTACTATGGATGTGGGAAATTATGCTGTACATAAGGTTCTGGTGGACACGGGTGGTTCGGCTGATATTATTTTTTGGGACGTTCTACAAAAAATGGAATTGGGAAATACAGCTTTAAAAATGGTAAATACTCCATTGATGGGGTTTACTAGGTCTCAGATTATGCCAAGAGGGTCTGTGGAGCTTGATGTATCCTTGGGTTCGGCACCAAAGCGGAAGACGATGAGGATAACATTTTTGGTGGTAGATACTCCGTTTGCCTATAATATGATTGTGGGCAGGCCGATGTTGGACAAATTTGGTGCAATTGTGTCAACACCTCACCTTAAGATGAAGTTCAAAACTAGAGACGGAATTGGAGAAGTTCGTGAAAATCAGCTCGAAGCACGTCAATGTTATACTACTTCTTTGAGGCCATAGTCGGGGAAGAAGCGTAAGAGAGAAGTAATGAGGGTGCATTTAATTGATCATGATGTAGAGATTCTAATGAAACAGCTGGATAAGAAGCAGAAGAGGGAGGATACGCGAGTGCAGCCTGTAGAACATAAAGCGATTCAACTTTTTGAGGATGATCCAGAGAAGACAACGCGGATTGGAGGACAGTTGGATCCGGAGTTGGAGGTAAAATTGGTGAAGTTTTTGAGGAAAAACTCGGATATCTTTGCATGGAAGGCAGCTGATTTTCAAGGAATTGATCCTTCGATTATTGAACATCGTTTGAACATTGACCGCGATGCAAAACCAGTCCGACAGAAACGAAGAAGAAGTAAAGAAACTTCTAGATGTAGGCTATATCAATGAAATTCAATTTACTGATTGGCTGTCTAATGTAGTTCTTGTACCGAAAGCCGGAAACAAGTGGCGTATGTGTACTGATTTTACCGATCTTAATAAAGTTTGCCCTCGGGACCCCTACATAGATCTGTTAGTTGATTCTACTGCAGGTTGTGCGTTGTTAAGCATGATGGATGCTTACCAAGGTTTTAATCAAATAATGATGGCCAAGGAAGATCGTGATAAAACTTCTTTCATTACAGCACGAGGTGTTTATTGTTATAATGTTATGCCTTTTGGGTTGAGAAACTCAGGAGCGACATATCAACGACTCGTGAATATGATGTTCGCTGAGAAGATAGGTAAAACAATGGAAGTATATGTCGATGATATGCTGGTGAAAAGTGTGAAAGAGGCAGATCATCTGGATCACCTGAAGAAGTCGTTTGAGATCATGAAGATACGAGATGAAGTTGAACCCTCACAAATGTACTTTTGGGGTACGAGGAGGTAAATTTTTAGGGTACATGGTCACCGAACGAGGAATCGAGGCAAATCCTGAAAAGATCGAGGCTATACTCAACATGGTGTCGCCGAAAAATTTGAAAGATGTTCAGAAACTGACAGGTCGTATGGCAAGTTTAAATAGATTCATCTCAAGGTCAGCCGACAAGGGATTGCATTTCTTCAAAGTTTTAAGGAAGGTAAAAAAATTTGTATGGAATGAAGAATGCGAAAAGGCATTTCAAGAGTTAAAGGCGTATCTAACTTCACCTCTGTTGCTAACGAAGCTTGTGTATGGGGAACCACTTTATTTATACCTAGCAGTGTCGTTGGTAGCAATAAGTGCTGTGTTGGTACGAGACATCGAGGGTGATCATCGTCCGGTATATTATGTGAGTAAAATGATGCAGGGAGCAGAGTTGAATTACTTGCATATTGAAAAATGGGCATTGGCCCTCGTGACCTCAGCACGAAAATTACGGCCTTATTTCCAGTCTCATCAAATTGTGGTCTTAACGAATCAACCTCTGAGGCAGATCTTGGCAAAACCTGATGTGTCAGGTAGACTTATCAAGTGGGCCATAGAGTTGGGCGAATTCAGTATTGAATACCGAAGTCGAACAGCGGTCAAGGCCCAAGTAATAGTCGACTTCTTAGTGGAAATGGCAGAGATGGGAGCGGAAGTTGTTTCAATAGTAGAGTCGAAGGGAACTTGGATTTTGCATGTGGATGGTTCCTGCATGACGAGACACGGCGTAGCAGGGGTGTGGCTTCGTTTACCCAAATGAGCGGATATGGAGTTTGCAATAAAACTGAATTTTGATGTAACGAATAATGAAGCGCAGTATGAAGCTTTGATTGCAGGATTAAAAATGGCAAAGGAGCTGGACATAAAGAGTATTAAGGTGTATACAGATTCGCAGTTGGTGGCACAACAGGTGGCGGGAACATACGAAGCTCGAGAAAAGACAATGGTAAAATACTTGGCTAAGGTAAAAGAGTTAATGCAGAAGTTTGCACAAGTGGAATTATGTCAGATACCAAGGGAAGAAAACGACCGTGCAGATGCGTTGTCAAAATTTGCGAATATAATAAAAGGATCTAAGTTTCGTAAGGTTACACTCTTAATAAAAGATCATTCTGAGATCGAACCCCCGATGATGGCTGTTCCGATAGATGAATGATAGAAGTCATTTTTACGTGTTATTAAGCCCCTTTGCGTTTATGTTTTAGGTTCATTTATCGCTTGATTTTGTCACTTGTGCGTTTAATTCGTGCATTAAGTGATTTCAGGCCTTAAGTGGATACAATCGAATAAAGGGTGGAAAAAGGACGTATAAAACAAGTTTAGGCCAAGATGTTTCACACCTCTACGACCAAACAAGCAAGAAACAAGCTGGAGTTAGCTAAAATCATATTTTAGTACCATTTCTGCACACCTGGGCGCCAAATCAGAAACAACCTCCACATTGGAACGTCATTTTGATATATTTAGAGACAGAATTGGATGAAGTGGCCTTCTACAAAGTTGTATATGTATGTCTTATCGTCACATAGGGACTTGAAGCATCAAATTCGGAGGTTTGTGGAGAATTTTATGATTAAAACACTATCTCTGCGCTGGAAAACACGAGAATGGCAACTCCCATTCTTAGTAGGTGGAAAACAAGAGAATGGTAGGTGGAAAGAAAAGAGAATGGAAGGACATGTTCTTGGTAGGTGGATTTTTTGGCTATAAAAGGAGGATTGGAGGCCATCCTACAAACACACTTGAAAACACATTCCCCATTGGGGGAGCCTAAACACATCCTATCATCATCTTCATCATCCTTAGATTAGTTATGAAGATTATCAAGAACCTCTGAAGGTGAAGAAATCAAGAAGCATGGAAGAGATGAAGATCTAAGTTCAACCATCAAAAATACGAGGGAGTTTCTTAAATTTGGATTTATTTTTGTCTATGAATATGAATCTTAATTTAAGTTCCTATCTTTTATCTTTTATGATGAAATAGATTCTTCGAACTAAGGCCATGTTATGATAATTGAGTTATAAATTGTGTTTTTCATATTAATTCTATTGTTGCTTTGTGTCTTGATTTTGTTTGAATGCATCATATGCTTAGCTACCATATGCATGATTTATTGCTTAAATTATTCGTTCGAGAGAAGGTAATTTAAGGTGCAAAGAGGATCATCACATAATCCGTAAAAAATAGGGAATTGCCCCTAGAGATAGGTAGAGATTCCCGGGTGCAGTTAGCCGGATTAATCCGGGGAAATTCTAGAACTTGAATGCATGATTGTTGGTTAGATTCTCGGATAGACATATCTAGAGAACCATCAATTAATCATAGGATTATTACAACCGAGACATCGGGTAGTAATTATTTAAGGTTTTTTCCACCAAAGCAACATTAGTATAATAATATGAGAACATGTTTATAATGAAAATTGATTAATTTATGCCAACACATGTGTCTTAGTTGCTCTCTTCCATAGCTATCTTGATTTCGACATCTTGTTTCTTATATCTTACTTCCATAATATTTTAGTTAATTCTTGTTTTAGTTTAAGTTCTTCAATTGCTTTAAAATCATAAACTAAAATACAAGTCCTTGAGGTTCGACAACCTGGACTTTTTTGTCCACTTTATTACTACACACGACCAGTCCACTTGCTGTTTAATACACGTAAGGATTTTTCGTGTCAAGTTTTTGGCGCCGTTTCCGGGGACTTGTTTAATTTTAGTTTTTGGTTTTATTGCAAGTTTTAAGTATTTATTTTATTTTTATTAAATTTTTTTTTTATTATTTTTATTATTTTTTTCTTACACTCTTAGCTCGCAATGACTAGAAATTTTCCAAATATGACCCTTCCGGAGAATCAATTATGGCTGCAAACCGTCATTCAATTCGCAAAGGATAGCAGTTTTCCTGATATGACACTACCGGAGAATTAATTATGGCTGCAAAGCGTCATTGAAGAGTGTTATGCACAAGGGTTCTTTCCACAACATTACCAAGAAAGAATTCCTACTCCAGAAGAACAACTTGATAACACCATTGGAGAGCTCCACTTTATGATGAATGAGGCACGGCTGGAAATGAAGGAGATGAATCATCAACTCAAGCAACTAACGAACGACATATCTGAGAAAGTACCATGGGCATTGCTTGGTACCACTGAGATAGATCAAAAGGAGGAATTCAACACCATGATGTTGAATGAAATGAAGTTGGAAAATTCGAAAGCAGATTCCTCAAACGATGAGCATTCGACTCCTATCCTTTCTGACGGTGTTGACATTTCTTTACTTTCTTCCCTAGCCACAGGTAAATCGGTAATCGATACCGATGATGGTAAGTTGTCAATGAATATAGAAGATGATGATATGGTTAATATCGATACCTATGAGGTTTTTGAGCATCCACTTGACTTTGATTTGAATTTTCACGCTGATGCTTTTGATCCTTTTAGTGTTGAGCACTTTCAGGAAAAACGAACCAATCATCTTCTACATCCTTACATCGTGGATTTCATCTATGTGAAAGTGATGGGTGAAGAACGACGAGACATTGTCTCTAACTTGGAAGAGAGCCCACAATACCATCCTAAGCATAAGCAAGAAAAGGTAATAGAGGTATTGAGGGACCATAAAAAAACTCGTGAGTGGATGATTGCTTGGTCTCAACCTAGGGTATTTATCACACATGATGGACCAATCCTCAATACCAATATCCAAAGATTGAATCGATACCCGAGAGTGGAGTGGAGAACAAACAAAGCATTCATACGTCATCCTCCTTGAGCCGACCCGATAAAGTCAAGCTAGTGACTTTAAAACAAGCGCTTCTTGGGAGGCAACCCAAGTTTGTAAGTTTTCTTTTCTTTTTGCTTTTCTTTTTGTTTTGTTTAGTTTGTTTCTTTATGTTGTGTTCTAGCATGCACTTTTAGTATGTATATTTTCATATGCTTGATGGTTTGTTTGATAAGTATGTTGAACATGTTATAGTAGCAATTCCCCGTTGTTTTGAGAGGCCTATTTTGATGAGATGGGTTTGATTTGGAACATATTTGTGATGAAGGATTGTTTTTCACCAATCCTTGATTGTAAGTACTCTTATACCTTTTGCATGCGTTTATGTGAGACAACATTGGGGACAATGTTGAGTTTAAGTTTGGGGGTATATGTGGGTAGTACTTTGTGGTTTTAATACATTCATATGATTGATCACCATGTGTTTGCTATTTTTGTCATGTCATGTGTACCTCGTTTAGCTCAAGTTTGGGGGAATTTGTATGCTATCATGTTTATATGTGTTTATGTCGAGAAAATCAAGCATGGTTTTTTTTTTTTTTTAGTCCTTCCAATTGATGCATTTAAATTGATTAACTTTAAAAAATGGCATGATTTTTTGAAATAATTTGAATTTAAATGAACATATATATCTTTGAAATTGCTCATGGAGACCCTAGACTAGGATTGATTTCTTAGATGATTCACATTGCACAATAAATCGAGGGTAGAGGAGTTGAGAGGATAACCATCTTGAGACACTTAAGGAGTTTTTCCCGGAAAAATTAACTTAGATTTTTCATAAGGTTATAAGTTGAGTAGTAATTTTTTTATGCTAAACAATGAATTTAAAAAGGTTGAAGTTTGGTATGACCACAAGTGGTCAGGCTAATATGTACTGGAGGTGAAAAGTTCCATGTCTATATACTGTACTATTATGCTAATTTGAGCTAAGCTCAAGCCAAAAAGAAGCGAATTGTTTAAAAGATCTAGTTTTATTTCGTGGCCTTTGACACTCGAGTGATTAAATCCTTAGGAGTGTCTTTACACTTAATGCCCCAAAACTATCTAGTTTGGGAGTCATTGATCTAAAACTTGTTACATGGGTGCCATAGAAAGCCTAATGGAATAAAACATGGCACATGATCTAGCCTTAATGAAGTTAATTGGAAAGTTTCATATGAATTGAAAGTTTGAATGTTTGAGATAATGAAATTTAAATGGCTATGAAATTTTCTATGATTCTTATGCTTTGTGTTTGATCATAAAGTTGATAGATATGGGATTAATGTCCAAAATTTGGTAAGGATGCCTCTCGACTATAATACCTTAGATTTATTTTCACTACACCCAATGGAGTCTTTTCCAGTATTGGTGTCACATGAGCAAAAGTAGTTGATAACTTGATATGTATATATATTTGTGAGCTGTAAAAGGGTGATTTTGTGCTATTTATTCTTGTTAATTATGTTGAGATGTATTCATCTGGTTGAGATTGAAAGTTTGTTAGATTTTGTGGGTATATCATATGCAAACCCTCACGAGACTATAACTCGTCCTTTGAGGTAACTCAAAGGTTTAAAGGCTTGTTGCACATGCCAAGTGCAATCGTTTACTCCACGAAAGTGAGTTCGTTTTTTGTTTTTGTTTTCTCCTTTTGGTTGATGATGTTTTTTGTGCCCTAGACCTTTTATTGCTCGAGGTCGAGCAATTGATAAGTTTAGGGGAGTTGATAGAAGTCATTTTTACGTGTTATTAAGCCCCTTTGCGTTTATGTTTTAGGTTCATTTATCGCTTGATTTTGTCACTTGTGCGTTTAATTCGTGCATTAAGTGATTTCAGGCCTTAAGTGGATACAATCGAATAAAGGGTGGAAAAAGGACGTATAAAACAAGTTTAGGCCAAGATGTTTCACACCTCTATGACCAAACAAGCAAGAAACAAGCTGGAGTTAGCCAAAATCATATTTTAGTACCATTTCCGCACACCAGGACGCCAAATCAGAAACAACCTCCACATTGGAATGTCATTTTGATATATTTAGAGACAGAATTGGATAAAGTGGCCTTCTACAAAGTTGTAGATGTATGGCTTATCGTCACATGGGGACTTGAAGCATCAAATTCGGAGGTCTGTGGAGAATTTTATGAATAAAACACTATCTCTGCGCTGGAAAACACGAAAGTGGTAGCTCCCATTCTTAGTAGGTGGAAAACAAGAGAATGGTAGGTGGAAAGAAAAGAGAATGGAATGACATGTTCTTGGTAGGTGGATTTTTTGGCTATAAAAGGAGGATTGGAGGCCATTCTACAAACACACTTGAAAACACATTCCCCATTGGGGGAGTCTAAACACATCATATCATCATCTTCATCATCCTTAGATTAGTTATGAAGATTATCAAGAACCTCTGAAGGTGAAGAAATCAAGAAGCATGGAAGAGATGAAGATCGAAGTTCAACCATCAAAAATACGAGGGAGTTTCTTAGATTTAGATTTATTTTTGTCTATGAATATGAATCTTAATTTAAGTTCCTATCTTTTATCTTTTATGATGAAATAGATTTTTCGAACTAAGGCCATGTTATGATAATTGAGTTATAAATTGTGTTTTTCATATGAATTCTATTGTTGCTTTGTGTCTTGATCTTGTTTGAATGCATCATATGCTTAGCTACCATATGCATGATTTATTGCTTAAATTATTCGTTCGAGAGAAGGTAATTTAAGGTGCAAAGAGAATCATCACATAATCCGTAAAAAATAGGGAATTGCCCCTAGAGATAGGTAGAGATTCCCGGGTGCAGTTAGCCGGATTAATCCGGGAAAATTCTAGAACTTGAATGCATGATTGTTGGTTAGATTCTCGGATAGACTTATCTAGAGAACCATCAATTAATCAAAGGATTATTACAACCGAGACATCGGGTAGTAATTATTTAAGGTTTTTTCCACCAAAGCAACATTAGTATAATAATATGAGAACATGTTTATAATGAAAATTGATTAATTTATGCCAACACATGTGTCTTAGTTGCTCTCTTCCATAGCTATCTTGATTTCGACATCTTGTTTCTTATATCTTACTTCCATAATATTTTAGCTAATTCTTGTTTTAGTTTAAGTTCTTCAATTGCTTTAAAATCATAAACTAAAATACAAGTCCTTGAGGTTCGACAACCTGGACTTTACTGTCCACTTTATTACTACACACGACCAGTCCACTTGCTGTTTAATACACGTAAGGATTTTTCGTGTCAATGAAGAACCGAGTTGGATGGACATGATAGTGGACTACCTCTCCCGAGGAAAATTGCCTGATGACAGAATGGAAGCACGGAGAGTAAAAAATAGAGCAGCGAGGTTTACAATTTTTAATAATATGCTTTATAAACGATCCTTTGGACGACCGTTGCTTCGTTGTTTGAAAGATGCGGAGGCACTATATGTGCTGCAAGAAATACATGAGGGAAGTTGTGGTAATCACTCGGCAGAAAGATCGTTACCTCAAAAGATAATGAGACAATGATATTTTTGGCCCACACTAGTGAGAGATGCACATAATTTTGTTAAGAGATGCAGAGCATGTCAGCTTCATTCTAATGAAATCCACCAACCAGGGAAACCCATGGAGGTGATAAAAATTGCCTACCCATTTGATCAATGGGGTATTGATATATTAGAAGAAATTCATTATTGTGGCGGTGGAACACTTCACGAAGTGGATGGAAGCCGAATCTGTGGCTCGTATTACGGAAAAAGTTATTATGGACTTCGTGTGGAAAAACATTGTTTGCAGATTTGGCATTCCGAGAGTTTTAATTTCGGACAATGGAACCCAATTCAATGGAAAAATCATAACAGCTTGGTGTCATGAATTAAAGATTCAACAGAATTTTACATCGGTGGGTCATCCTCAAGCCAACGGATTAACTGAGGTGGCAAATAGAATCTTGCTTCAACACCTAAAGACTAGATTGGATGGTGAACGAGGTGCCTGGGCAGATGAGTTGCCAGGAATACTTTGGGCATATTGAACGACGCTACGCTCCTCGACAGGTGAGACACCGTTTTGCCTGGTATATGGTTCCGAGGCGGTAATTACTGCGGAGATCGGAATGGCTACGCATCGTGTGAGTTCATACTTTCCGAATGAAAACGCGGAAGCTAGGATGTTCGAACTTGAGGTGGTGGAAGAAATCAGAGAACGAGCTTATGCAAATATCCTCAGACAAAAGAGTGGTATGGCAAGAGCATACAACAAGCGAGTGAAAAAAAGGTCATTTCAAGTAGGGGATCTTGTTTTAAACAAAGTAGAGGTATCGAGACATGTCAAGAAGCTAGAGGCAACGTGGGAAGGGCCGTACAAGGTGATAAAAATTACGAAAAGTATGACGTACATATTACAAGATTTGGAAGGAAAAAAACTGCCTCGACCTTGGAACATTAGTAATCTCAGAAAATTCTATTCTTAGATTATATGATGTTTGAGTTTAATGAATTATGATTTGTCATACCAAATTATGTAAACAGATTCGAGTACTATATTGATTCGTAGATAGTATATAACAAGAAACGATTTCGATAAATGAGTACGTAATTCGGAATGTAAGGTCGGTCTATAAAAGTTAAAAACGAGTATAAGCATTACGATCTGAAATAACAATAAACAAAATGATTTGATAATCCACCAAAATAGTTTAATTCAAAAAGAAACTTTTAAACAAGGTAGAGATGGCTAACGATCTTGGATCCTGCCCCGATCCTCACCAACATGTGAAACTGTAGCATCAAGTTCGTGTTGGAAAGAGGTGCTGGCATGAGTTTCATCGGGTTTGAATCCCAGAGACCGAACGATATTGTTGAATTCGAGGAAGTTGATATAGACAGACTCGTCATCCGGAGTCAAGGATGGACGAATGAGATCCATGTTGACATAGTCATGTTCAAACTCGTCGGGATTAACACCAACGTTGAACCCACCGAGCTGCTTTAGATAGTCTATGGCTTTGTGGAAACCGTCTCTTTGGTCGTCTATGGCTCGAAAAATGATGATGTCGTCGAACTTGGTTGAACGGAAAAAATCTTTTACCCCATTCAGTCGAGCATCTTGAAGCTTAGCTGCGAAGTTGGGGCTAGAAATGAATTCTTTAACTCCCACTTCGTAAGCTTTATGACGTTCAGAGTTTAGCAGATGTTCGAAATCTAACAGCTTCGCCCTGAGATCTCGATTTTCAGCCTGAATGTTTGTCTTGTCGACATGGAGTTGAGTGGACTTGGCCTTTTTGAGGTCCAAGCTCTTGCAAACTGTATCGAGTTCAGTTTGGACAGAGGCCAATTTTTTTCGGTCTTCCTCGTTGGTTTTCAACTTAGTAGTTATCTGTTCCTTGTAATCCTCGAGTTCTCTCTCGGCGGACAAACCGGTATCTTTATGGTGAGCACTGTTGAGAGTGAGTTGATGGATGCACAAGGCAAGATGGACATTAAAATGAAATTAGTTCGGGAGATTAAAAGAATCGACATTAACGAAGTGTATAAATTTGCCTTGGAAAGCAGAGCGAAGGCATGTTTTTCCACCCAAGGATGGGAATGGTTCAACATTGCCCGCTTGTCCTGAGGCAGCAAGATATGGCTCGTCATTTCAAGAGCCGTGCTCGACCCTTCAGCACCAAGGACGCTGCTATCCTCGTAGATTCGCCATTCAAGCTGGATCGGAGTAGCGTTGGGTTAGAGCGGTGGACGATCCACGATATTGCTCTGCATGTAATCCTGAAGGTGAAGACTCTCTAGTTTGTCCATGGCCTCCAACATGTCAGCGTCATTTTCCACTGGTCGAAGACCTCGAGTCGGAGCCTTCGAGGTGGAAGGAGCTTGTGACGAAGGAGGGGTAGATGGAAGAGGTGGCACTCGTGTTGAGGAAGAGGGCATGGAGCCCTTGCTGACCTCATAACGCCCTCTTTTTTGACGAGGACGAAGATCGCCATCACTCGGTTGAGCTGGTAACGCCGAAACAAAGTCGGTTACGCCAGGTTCAGGTGCATCGGGGTTGTGATACGACGATGATGCCGGCAGACTCTGGAGGGAGGAAGAAGATTCAATTTGTGGGTCGTCTGGTTCAGTGATCCGGATGGAGGACCGACGAGGCTGGGTTGAACCAGCGGCCCCTTGTTTACGAGCAGCTATAGCAGCCTTCTTTGCTGCTTCTTATTCGTCAATCAATTTACGGCTCATTCAGGCTTTACGAGTGGCCATCCCTACAAAATCTTTTAGAAATGATTAGTATTAAATTTACGACGCAGATATCCTTACCGACGTCCCTGACGGGGTTAACATTAGCAGCACTTAGTCCACAGGCTCGTAAAATGGACTCATGGACTAGTGAGGTTTTGTAATACCACTCGAGGAGGTCATTGAGTTTTTCGAGTGAGATGGTAGGATTTGGAACTCCTATGAGTTTGGTGAGAACATTCAAATTCCACTTACGACTCACCAACCAAGACTCGCCTCGAGGAGGAGCGATAAAAAAATACTTATCCTTCCAAGATCCGAAAGACGAATTAGGATAAGCTTGGAGTCGGTGATGTTTTTGAGGAGAGAGAAAATAAAAACTTAGTTCGGTAACCTTCGTACATCGTTGAAATTTGAAAAAGTGATTAAAGTTTGCAACATCGTCAGGGGAGTCGTAGGAAGTCATTAAAACGATGAAATATGCGAGGTGTCGATATGAATTTGGTAATAGCTGAGTGGGGCACAGACGAAGAAATTGGAGAATAGAAATGATGGCGGGATGAAGAGGGAATCTAAGTCCGGCCATCAAATGAGCGATGTGAAAGGTGCGAAAACCTATTGGAGGCCGATGTAAATGATCGTTGGGGCCAGGAATTACTATACGGTAATTGGTAGGAATGTGATATTTAGTTCTTATTTCGGCAACTTTAGCCTCGTTTAGGGAGGACGGGGTTTGCAACCATGTAATGCGATGAATATGGGAAAGATTTGGGAAAAGATTTGAATTAGGATCGTCCAAGCTGATCCTCAAGGACTTCAGTAGGCGCAAGAGTATCCGATTCATTCTCCTCGAAGGAAAAATTTGACTCGAAGCTCGAACTCTCTTCCAAACTACTGTCGGTACTAACCCTAGGAGCTTGGATTTGGGCTAATGGTTCCTCAGTTCCTTCTACATCGGAATCCTCCAAAATGTCTACTATCTCATATAGGATCTAGAGCCATGTGTAGAAAAATAGTACGAGAGAAGTAGTATACCTAAACGAAGCGTCTGACGATGCAGATGAATATGACGAGGCGGATGAATTTACTTCCTAAACTCACGAACGATTGAGATGAAGATGTACGACACAAATGAGTCTCTTTTAGCAGGAATTTATGAAAAGTAAAAAGGATTAAAATGTCGAAACAGTTTATATAGTAAGGTAAAAATGGGACATGGACGATTTGGATCAATTCAGTCGTTTCTAACTGGACGGCTCGGATGAAGTGACGTTTCGGATTGATGATCTGTTATCGGAAATAACACCCTGCAGAAGTAAAAATTACTGCAGCGCACGTGTATATGTTAGAGCATTTATTGCTTTTCCAGCTCGTCGTCTAATTCGTTACTTCGTCACTGACTTATGAAAATTCAAGATAAATTATATACATTTTCATCATCACTAACGAAGTAGGGGACTTAATGATATGCTAAAAAGTATGCTACTAAGGGGATCCACCTATTTTGATCACCTCGTTACCTCGTTACCTAGTGATATGGCGATACGGTGCAATTATTAAAACAAACGGATGCGTATCTATTTTGATAGCATGTTTTTATTATGTTGTGTACGATATAGATGAACGACCCAAGGGACATAAGGGCCATATTTGCACTATAGATCCCTATCGAACCTCAAAATTGCAAAACACTACAAGATCCGCGTGTTCCTTCCATTCGGGTAGGGTTGACCCGTACCCGACCCTAAAAAGCTACAATGCAGACCGTTCATTAATAACACGTGGTGATATTTGAGGGGATCATCCAGCTAGCGCAATAGTATTCGTACAACGGGTATGGACACTATAAATATCCACATTTATGAATGAAAGTGGGGGGGACGACAATATTTAATACATTCGTTAACCTACTCATATCTTCATATTCAGACTAAGATTGGACAGTACGATCCTTTATATAAATTTGGATAGCTCGTGTTACGAATCATCTTTACGATAGGAAATTCATACATAAATTAGGAACTACGTTAGACTTGATCCCTAAGTGGTACGTAGGCAGCCCGATTCATCGGGTGCAGTCTATAATCTTCATTTACTTGCATTTTGATTCGTTTCGCGAGGTCATCCAGACTGAGAGGGTAGGATTAATTTTTGACCTAGATCAATAAGAATCTCGATTAAATGAGTTAAGATTTCAGTCTCAACGTCGTCGTTTTGAAGCTCATGATCAGCTTTGGCTTTTTGGGCGCTGCAATGTATGTGTTTCCTCATGTACATCACCATCTATATATGTGTGTGTGTGTGTGTGTGTGTGTGTGTGTGTGTGTGTGTGAGTTAGAGTGGTAAACCCCGTAGAGAAACTTGTATTGCAACCAAGTGTATAAATAAGTACAAGAGATACAAGAAAATCCTAACTTGATAAACATGGAAAGATATACAAAATAACTAAAGATATATAAAAGAATATATACAATATCTTTCCTATTAACACACCCCACCAGTCGGAGCTGGAGGTTAGCGGATGCTCAGACAGGACTAAAAGTTGAAGAACAACAATGATGGAAAACCTTTTGTGAAGGTATATGGAAATTGTTGAGCAGAGGGAACAGGTAATACCCAAACATCACCCAAAGCAACCCGTTCCCGTACAAAATAAATATCAATTTCTATATGTTTGGTATGTTGGTGTTATATAGGGTTACAAGCAAGATAAACAGAGCTAATACTATCACAACATACCATAGTAGCTTTAGAGAGAGGACAATGTAACTCAAAAAGAAGATTACGGAATTAAGATTCTTTAGCAACAGCATTGGCGACACCACGATACTCTGCCTTAGCACTAAACCTAGAGGACATTGGCTGACGTGTAGAAGACCAAAAAGTAAGATTATCACCAAAAAACACACGCAGTAACTCGAGGTGGAACGACGAGTATTCGAACAACCAGCCCAATCAGCGTCAGAATAAGCTATAAGACGATCAGTAGAAGAGGGACGGATGAGAAGACCCTGCGATAAAATACCCTTAAGGTAACGAAGGATACATTTTAAGGCATGGAAATGAGGCTCACGAGGATCATGCATATATAGACAAAGTTGCAAGACAACATAGGCTATATCGAGGCGAGTAATGGTAAGGTATTGTAAGCACCAGCAAGAGAGGGATAGAGAGAAGGATCAGAGACCGGGGGACCGAAGAAAAAAGCTTAGAGTTGGTGTTAACGGTAGTAGAGCAAGGATTACATGTGGTCATAGTTGCTTGTTCAAGGATTTCATTAGCAAACATTTTTTGAGAGAGAAAAAGATTAGATGATGGACGAGTTACATGGTATCAGCCTAAAAAGAAAATATAATTTTATACGGTGTTTATTTTCCATCACCATCGATCTGTACCTCTGCTTCCATCTCCTCAAGACGTCGACCCCGCGACGCATCATCTCTCACTTAATGATTTTTTAGATTATTTTATATTTTTTTGTATTTTGAATTTTATTATAATTTCTTTCTGATGGAAGATAAATCTGAGAAACGAAACAAAACACACTCCAATACGAAAACTCAAGAACAAATTGTTCTTGCCCAGCCACTTCTTTATTGATCAAAACGATAAAACTCAAAAACCCTACTTAGAGAGTATTTATACAATCCCAAAATAATACTTGCCAAAAATATAAAGACTCCTACTTAAAGCAACAACTTAAATAATGAATTAGAAATAATAATAATACTAAAACAGCAACACTAATCCGCTGGCAGCCCTTCATTGCGTTTCTTGCGTCTTTCATAAATTCTCCACGGTCTCGTCTCTTCCACTTGACCTGGTTCGACTCTCTCATCCGCTGCATTCGTCTGCACCACATCAACTCCCTCCCCCTAAAAAATAGCCTTGTCCCTAAGGCTAAAAAATAGAAATTGAGCTTGTAACTCGCTGACTTCGACCCACGTAGACTCATCCAATTGCTTGCCTTTCCACTCAATTAAGACCTCATGCACCTCACCACTAGCAGTTTTCCTTCTCCTTGCTTTCACCACTCGAACAGGTTCGAAAATCTCCACATCCGGCCCTTCTAAAGTTTTAGGTAATTCGGCTTCTAATGGATGATCTCCACGAGCCCGTTTCAGCTGCGAAATATGAAAAACGGGGTGGATCCGACTAGTCGCCGGTAGTCGTAACTCATATGCAATTGGCCCCACTCTTCGAATTATCTCGAACGGCCCATAGAACTTGGCTTCCAACTTCGTATAAGACCTACTCCTCAAAGAAGTTTGACGATACAGCCTGATTTTGAGGAAAACTGAATCGCCCACCTCAAACTCCACATGTCGCCTATGTTTGTTCGCATGTCTCATCATCATTTTTTGTGCACGGATCAAATTATGTTTCAACTACCGGAGCACCATGTCTCGGTTGGACAACAACTCCCCAACCGAGTCCACCCGACACTCCCCCGGAAGGTAACGCTGCAGCGTCGGTGGAGGCCGACCATACACCACTTTGAATGGGGAAATCTTGGCTGCCGTTTGGAACGAAGTATTGTACCAAAATTCAGCCCAAGATAGCCACACTACCCATTTCCTCGGCTGCTCAGAAGTAAAACATCGCAAATAAGTTTCAAGGACTCGATTCAATACCTCTGTTTGGCCATCAGTCTCGGGATGGTAAGCCGCACTATACTTCAATTTTGTTCCTAGCAAACGAAACAACTCCTTCCAAAAAACACTCATGAAAAGAGGATCCCTATCACTAACAATCGAGCGAGGCCCCATCTAGTCGTACAATCTCTTTAAAAAAAAATTCAGCCACTCCTCGAGCCGTAATAGACGGTTTTAATGCAATAAAGTGCCCGTATTTAGACAACCTGTTAATGACCACAAAAATACACGAGAACCCCATCGATTTGGGAAGGCCAGTAATTAAATCCATCGATATATCCTCCCAAATCCTTTACGGAATTGGCAATGGTTGGAGAAGTCCCGCCGGCGATTGAGAATCGTATTTTGACTTCTAACAAACCAAACAATTCACGACATACTCCTTGACTCTACGAAACATGCCCTTTCAATAAACACTCGTTGCCAATCGCCTATAAGTTCATAATACCCCTGCATGGCTCCATGCAGGAGTATCATGAAACTCATGCATTAGTCGAGGTATCCAGTTAGAGTTCGCCGGTAACATCAATTGCTTTTTAAAAAATAACCGACCCCCCACCACGGAATATCGCGGCCGGCTGGTCGGGTCACGCTCCACCGCCCGTACCACACTTTGCACAAACTCATCCACTTGTTGCTCGTTTATTACCTCGCTAATGGCTGTCTAGATCGGTCCACTGATTGCCCCACACGCCCCGTCCGGCTCCATTCTCCTAGACAAAGCGTCGGTAGCCCTATTAGTTGACCCCGTCTTATAAATAATATCAAAATCGTATCCAAGTAACTTCGCGACCCAATTCTGTTGTGCCGGCGTCACAATCCTCTGATTCAACAAGTGTTTCAAGCTATGGTGGTCCGTTTTACCCACAAAATGACGTCCTACCAAGTAAGGGCGCCAATGTTGGATGGCAAGCACTAAACCCATCAATTCCCGCTTATACGCCGATTTGAACAATGAACTCTCGGTCAAGGCCTTACTAAATTAGGACCGGATGCATCACACTCAATCACAAATTCTTTGGAAAAGTCCGGCATCGCCAACACCGGGGCCGAGGATAACGTTCCCTTTAATTTTTGAAATGCTTAATCAGCCCCTGCCGTCCACTCAAATCGTGCACTCACCTCTTTTTTTAGTAATTGTGTCAACGGTCTAGCGATCACCCCATAATTATGCACGAAACGCCGATAGTACCCCGTCAATCCGAGGAACCCCCGCACGACTTTGACCGACTTGGGAACCGGCCATTCCGCCACCGCCGACACCTTATTCGGATCCATAGATACACCCCTTTTCGAAATAATTTGACCCAAGTACTCCACCCTTGAACAACCAAAAACACATTTTTTTCGGTTCGCCTTTAATGCATGCTTTAATTAAGATATCATCAAAAAATACAAGTATGAACTTATGTAAGAAAGGCCAAAAAATGTCATTCATGGTGGCTTGGAAAGTCGTCGGGGCATTTGACAATCCAAAGGGCATGACGAGGAACTCGTAGAGGCCACTATGAGTGCGAAAAGCCGTCTTATGAATGTCGGGGGGGTTTACTCGAATTTGATGGTATCCCGAGCACAAGTCAATTTTGGAAAATATCGAGGCCCCCGACAATTCATCAAGCATCTCCTGTATCATGGGAATCGGGTATTTATCAAGAATAGTTGCTTTATTCAATTCCCGATAATCCACGCAAAATCTCCAACTACAGTCCTTCTTTTTCACCAATAAAATGGGGCTTGAGAAAGGGCTAGAATTAGGTCGTATGATTCCGGCTCAAAGCATGTCCACCACGAGCCTCTCAATTTTGTTCTTCTGGACATGCCCATATCGGTAGGGGCGAACTGACACGGGGCGAGCTCCATTTACCAACTCGATTCGATGATCCGAAGGTCGACTAGGTGACAGCCCCTCCGGATCCCCGAAGACTTCACCGAACCCCTCCAATAAAGCCTCAACCGAGGCCTCACCACTATCCTCGCCCGTTACTGCCCAACAACAGCCTGTTTCCACCACCTCCGCGAACATCTCCACTTCAGTCGTATGCAACAATGTTTTCAGCGAAACCTCGGTTCGGCCTAATGAAGCATCACCTATTAAATTGATCATCTCACCCTCAAATTCGAAAGCCAAGGTTTGTTTCCGGTAATTTACCCTGATATCTCCCAAAGTCTCTAGCCAAGCCATCCCGAAAATCATATCAACCCCGCCCAAAGGAAAAGCGTGGAAATTGACTCGAGTCACAAACGTCCCCAACTGCACGGCTAACTTTAGGCAGACCCCAATCGCATTAACCCGACTCCGATTGCCTAATTGCACGCCAAATTGCCTCGTGGACTCGATGGGTAGCCCCAATTTCTTGACTAAATTCAATGAAATAAAATTATGGCTAGCCCCCGTATCAATCAAAATCTTGACCTCCCGACCGTTCACCTTGCCCCGCAACCTCATCGTCTTTGGCCCCGAGATACCAGCGGCCGAACACAAGGACAAAGCTACCATCTCCACCTGTTTCTCATCATCCTGTGCAGCCAGCCCCCCTCCTCCGGGAGGGCCTCAATCTCTTCCAATTCTAATAACGGGGCCTCGTCATCCTCAACAAGTAAAACACGTAAATACTTCATAGGACAATCATGCGTAGGATGATATGGGGCCTTGCATCTAAAACATAATCCCTTCCGACGTTGTTTTTCCCTTTCTGAATCAGTCAGTCTGCGAAAAGGAGCCTTAACCGGCCCCTGTCCAGCTCCACCCACCCGGTTATTTATCGTGGCCCTCGGCCCGGCACCTCCTGGTGGTGCCGGTAACGCCAACCGTTGAGGAGGGCCGGTGATCTTGTTTTTTATCAAGGCTTCATCAAAGTGAATCACCAAGATTCACTTTTCTCGTACTTGAATTACTATTTCTATTGTCAACCTACTTCACTTTTTTTTTCCTCTTTCTGCCAAGAGAAAGTTAACGAAGGCATTGCTTAAGTCATTTAATATCCACAACCAACAAACCCAAAAATACCTCGGGGTCCTGTTGGTATATACGACTAATTTGGGGAAAGATCTTCGGGTCCTGTTGGTTCGCAATTGTGCGTCTCCTCAACTCTATATGGAGCTTCTCGACAAGGTCCAATCCCGTCTTTCCTTGGAAAGCAAAATTGCTTAATTTTGTCAGGCGAGCCACTCTTATACAAGTGGTTACAATCGTTATGCCATCTCATGTGATGCGAACAACTTCACTAACAACTTCGGTTTGAAACCCACCTTGACAAAATTAATCAGGCTTTTTTGTGGGCGTCAGACGGTAATGTGCTACACATGCATCCGGTTAGGTGGAATATTATCACCAAATCAAAAGATCAAGGTGGGCTTGGGATTAGAGAAGCCCGAAAAATTAATGCATCTCTTCTTGCAAAGATTGGGGGACGACTTATTACAAAAACGAATTGTATTTAGCGGGACATGTTTTGGAAGAAGTATTCACAAAAAGAGCATCACTTGGATATTCCTCTAACGGGATCGTTAGAAGTACGAAAATGGTTGACGAGCAAATTCGGTGGAGAATTGGAGATGGTTCTTCGGTATCCTTTTGGCTTGACCGTTGGATTGGCAAAGAGTTTATTTGCGATCTTATCGAATCACCAATTTTAGATGATGAAGTTCAACTCTGTGTTGTGGATGTGCTAGATCAAAATGAAATTGGACATTTGATAGGATTAAGACACGCCTGCCTGCCCACGTTAAGGACCATATTTTTAGGGTATTGGTACCGATTGATGCCTTGCAAAAAGATAAACAATTATGGTACGCAACTTTGAACGGGAAATTTTCGTGTAAATCTGCCTATATGGCAATCGCAAAAGAGGAAATTGGGCATAGCAATGTTAGATGTTTGCTCCAAATGCTCCTTAGATTGGGAAGACCCATCCACGTCCTTTGGATCGTTCGGTGTCAATGGTGGTTTGGGATTTTGTGGTTCCACTGTCCCACTTCTTAGATTTTATGACAACTTCAGAAGAATCTTGGCTCTAGATTAATTTGTTCAAAACCATGGATAATAATCTTATCCCCACCTTGTCGTGGAAATTTGTGTTTCTATCAATGATTTGGACCCTTTGGAGGGTCAGACATGCTTTTCTATTTACAAGCAAAATTAAGAACCTTAGGGAAATTCTGTTTGAAGCCAAGCGTCTGGCCTTTGAGCTTAGCATCGACTTCTCTGTTAGGGATGGTAGCATTAGAGCATGAAGAAATAATCAACAAAACATTAATCTAGAAGCATAGAAGACAACACGAGGATTTTAAAGTGGTTCGACACATAATTGCCTACATCCATGAACCAACCTAGACTACATCTTTATTTCTCAATAAGTAAATCAACCAAATACAATGGTTACAAGCCTATATTTATAAGTGAAGGGTCTTGATATACAAGGAAAGTTAAAACCTAATTTAAATAGGAAACACAATTTTATTAATAGGTAATTAGGAAAACACTCCTAATACAAGTCAATTACAAAATCCAAGCCAAAACCACTTAGAAAATAACAATTCCTTTGTCCAAGTCACTATTCACACGGTCAAACATGCGTTGACCACGCGGTTGACTCAGTCAAACCCTCGTAGACCATGGTCAAACTGCCTTTGACCGCCCCGAGTCCCTTTCTTGAATTTATTGACTTCTCACAACCCTTTGTATCAATCAGTCTTCACAAACCTATCATTCTCGAATAAGCATCACAAACTAATGGTGACGTGAGGTACATTAAAATGGGAAAAACCATCGCAAGGGTGATGGAAACTTAACACGGATGAGAGTTTCTTGAAGAGCACAAACTGTGCAGCCATGAGAGAGATTCTTCGGGAAGACCAGGGGAACTGGATCCTTGGATTTAGTCAGAAACTCGAACATTTCACCATCACGGAGGCAGAACTTCTCGCCCTTTGTGAAGGCCTCACTCTTGTGTGGGAAAGAAGGCTGGAAGGGATTGTCGTTGAAGTCGATTCAGAAGTAGTGTGGAAACTTGTTGACTGGGGTAAGATTGATGATCATCCATTGGGAAATATCACTTGGACAGACGACACCTTCTTAACAAACCTTGGAGGTGCGATTTATTCCATATCAAAATGGGAAAAAACTCTTGCCTGAATACTCTCATGAAATTGGGTCAAAGCCTTCAGTATTAAGCTATTAAGCTTAATATATACATGGACACCATGTATCAAGTCTACAATTGGAACATCCAGACCTCAGTCAACGTTTACTATTAAGCTAATGGTACTCAAGGTGCAGGGGAGAAGGAAAGACTCACAACTTCATCTTCACTATAGAAGTTGTGACAACATATACTAGATCTTGCCTATGGATTATTAGTAAACTAAAGGTCAACCTGCAGGTTACAGGCTTTGCAAAATCCACTAGCTTTAGTCACAACTTCTGTAGCGAAGATGAAATTGTGAGTCTTGCCTCCTCCTCCGACACCTTGACCGAGTCTTGAAGTTCCAATTGTGGACTTAGCACATAGTGTTGCTCCTCTTGCAAGTGCACAACTATCACCATCAAGCCATGATTTTGAACATTGTCATGATAACTCCAACTCTCGAGCCCCGAAGAACCCCCCCCCCCCCCTTCGGATTCAATATCTCTTTTGATCGTCGAGCTTGGTCTCACATAATAACTCCAACGTTCTAGACAACATTCTTACACTTTTGACGACTTCATTCACATGCATGCATTTCTAATCCATAATTTTGTCTTGTTTTAATTTTGGTATCATTCGCTACGGATTTATCACATTAGTCCCATAACTTTCAAAAAGTTTCGCATTTAGTCCCAACCAAAATTTATGCACAAAATTTAATAGTCAAATTCACCATCTACATTAGTCGGCATATTTTACCAGTCTTGGGGGGAGAATTCGCATGTCACCTACGCACGAAGTCTTCCCAAAAATTCGGTCAACAATGTTGACTAACAAAGCAAATGAGTTTGATTGTTAAAATTTGGACGAAAAGTTTGATTGGAACTAAATGCTAGATATTTTGAAAGTTATGAGACTAAATGTGAGAAACCCGTAACGAGTGAGACTTAAATTGCAACATGGCAAGTTTGTGAGTTGAAAAATGTGATTTTCCCTATTAGACCATTTAAAGCGACATTTCCAGCCTGCGGTATGGCATTTTCGAAAAACCGTTGTACTTTTTGGCTGAAGTCAATCAAAAACCCTAATAAAGGCTAACCGATGGGTAAATGTTAGATGATGACAAACATCAAAGGGTGTAGATGTCATTTATTAAATTGTGGGGGAATTTGTAATTAGGCTTAACACTACAACAAAAAATAAATTTATTGACAAAAATTGAACAGCTGATGCATGTTAAAATTATCATAGATATGCATAATCAGAGACAATAATAACTTTGCTTTGTCTTAATAATATTTTTTAGTGACTAGAGTTCCTTATAACTTTGTTGTTATTGGCAATTAGTGACACATATTTAATGACAACTTAGTGGCAACACAAATATAGTGACAACTGCGGGACGAAATATGTAATTTCCCTATTAGACCATGTAAAAAGACATTTCCCGCCATCTGCGGGAGGGCATATTGGGCAAACCGTCTCACTTTTTGGGTGAAAGTCAATCAAAAACCCTAATAGAGACCAAACGAGGGGTAAATGTTAGATGATGACAAACATCAAATGGCGTAGATTTAATTTATTAAATTGTGGGGGAATTAGGCCTAATCGCAACAAGTTTACCTTAATTTACTTTAATTAAAGACAAACTATCAACAATTACCATAGAAACCAATAATAAACTCATACTTGAATATGCATCTATATAAATTAAAAATTTAGATCATCATATAAGCTCTATGAGAGTGGTTTGAATCAAAAGAAGTTACCACTTCCGTTCGCGACTCGGACGCTTAAGCTCTGGACAAGTGCATAACCAGCAAGATCAGCAGAACTTATATGCCCCATAAACGACCGCGTTACAATAAGAACTCCAAATGAGCTCACTCTTGAAATACTCCCAGGCAATGCAACTTTCCATATTTTTTTAGATTCTTCGTAAATTTCCCTCTTCAGATATTTACTTTTTGGTTCTGCTGTTTTGTTAAGCCGACTCTCTTGTATGCTACCATCCATTGCCTGCAACGACAAATAATAAGAACGATAAAGATTTACGTGGTTCATCAAAATTGGGCTAACAACTCTAGCCTAAAAAAATAAGACTACATTCGTCTCGGGGAAAACGACACCTTTTAGTTTATGCGGAGGACTTTAACACATATGGTTACAGTTTTCTTAGGTTTTGTTTAGATGTGTTTTATTTCATTTTCAATCGTCATCAATATACAGATAAATTAATGAGTTTATTGATTCTTGTTCGAAAATGGTAGACATGTTTAGTTGTGCTTTTAAAAATGGTTGAAGCTAAGGATTTGATTATTTATGATATATGAAATGATTGAGTTAATTAAAACTAAACATTATATATGTAAATAGTATTGCAGATAAAATAATAGATAAAATTGTATTAATTATGTATATTTATAAGTGAAATGACAAAAAAATACTCAAAAAAAGCAATTATAATACTGAAAATGGATTTTACAATGCGCATAAGGTTGAGACTATATATAATAATTGTAACTCACCCGAATTTTTCACGTTTTTACACTTTTTAATATATTTTTTTTTGGTTACATTTTTTTATCTGAACTACACTTGTTTTTATACTTTTTGATATAATCTTTTTTTTGTTTACATTTTCTTATCTGAACTACACGAGTTTTTGTAAAATGTTATACTTTTAGCATTTTTCTGTGGAATATTCTCCGGAATACATTGCATGCGAGCCTTTTACGGGTAAAATAAAATTTCATGACCCTTGTGGTTCATTATATTTACTCTTTTAAATTGAAATGACATTTTGAATTGTACAATTCAAAATAGTGAAACCTCAAGAAAATATCGTTTTAACTGATAAAATGTCATTGTTACCCTTAAAGGGGTCACATGTGATGTGTGTGATGGAATCCCGTCGGAATATTCCGTCTATTCCACCGAAAAATGCTAAAATATAAAATTGTGTAAAAATTAGTGTAGTTCAAATACAAAAGTGTAAACAAAAAGAAACAATATATAAAAAAAAGTGTAAAAATGCGAAAATTTTGAATGGGTTACTGTCTTTACCCCTAAATATACTTAAAGTGTTATCATTGAATAATAGTGAATTATTGTTCTCTGGTGTAGTAAAAAATTATTGGAGAAGTTACTTTTATTGCCCCATTTCAATTTTGATCTCATTCATTACAGATTTATCACATTTAGTCTTATAACTTTCAAAATGTCTCACATTTAGTTCTAACCGAATTTTTCGTCAATAATATAACGTTGAACTCCGCCAACATTTTGACCTTTTTTTTTTGGGAGATTTTGGGCGTAAGTAACACATGATATTGAATAGAAACATCGGGATTTTGAATTTAATGTATGAAATTTTTTGGTTAGAACTAAATGTGAGATATTTTAATTACAAATTATAGGACTAAATGCAAAATTTCCGTAACAAATGAGACTAAAATTAAAATGGGGCAAAGTTATGAGACAAAAAATTTCCGTAATAAATATCTAGCTGTAGTAAACTTAAAAGTAAACTTCTTTTTAAATATATAAAATTAGTAAACTTAAAAGTCACTTCTTTTTAAATATATAAAATTATGTTCTTTATAATTTTCAATATTCATAGTCCCTTAAACCAAATTTTCCCTATACTTTAGTTTACAATTTGTGACCAATGTAGGAAAAATTTATGTGGCGTGATCCATGGTCTGAAGAACAAGTATTTAAAATTTGGAAGTCCTATTTCAGTAGGAGGATGACTACACTGATGAGCGATCTCAGAAACAATGCAAAGTCGAGAGATTCACCTCCACCAAAATGGATGAGAAAAGAAATATGGGACGGTCTTTGGGATATTTGGGACACTGCCAAATTCATGAATCTCCAAAATAGATACCGGCAAAATCGACTATCGGGTCGAAATGGCCTTGGGGTGGCATTGATTGCATCGGGTTTGATTTCTATTCATCAACATGCACGTAGGATGGTAAGTGATAAATTTCAATATAATGTCGGATGAGTTTATTGTTGGTTGTGTTTGATGTTGGATGTTGATTGTGTTCGATTTCAATACAAGTGATAAATTTGTCAAATATTTTTTTAATGTTGGTTGTGTTTATTTTCTTTAGTTGTAGTATTGTGGATAACTTATTGTGAAGTTAAGTTATATTTTGATAGTTTTCTTTATTGATCGCTATCTTTTATTTACGTAGAAGTCCTATTTATTGATCGCTATCAATACAAGTCCTATTTATTGATCGCTATTGTAAATAACTAGTGTAGTAGTGATATTTAGGATTTGATAAGTATGTTTAATGTGTATAAATAACTAGTGTGGTATTGATATATGCAAAAAGAGAAACTTATGTCATTGACATGTGTTGTTTAGGATTGGATAACCATGTTTAGGTTATTTGCATGGATGTGATGTGTTTAAATAACTAGTGTGGTATTGATATATGCAAAAAGAGAAATTTTTATGTACTTGACATGTGTTTTTTAGGATTTGATAACTCTGTTTAGATCGTTTGCTTGGACGTGATCTATATAAATAACTTTTATGGTATTGATATATTCAAAACGGTAAATTTATGTCATTCATATGTGTTGCTTATGATTTAATAACTCTATCTTACTTCTAATTATTTTAATTATATTTGTCTTAAACTGTAGCCTAAAAAAAATGGTGGGAATCCGGTGCTTTTTCAAAAAGCTTTTGAGCGGTGTCATAGAAGAAACAAAGGACAAGAATCTTTTGTGGACAAGAAGTCGAAGAATACATTGGTGAGTTTTTTCTCATTATTACTTATTAATAGATATTACCCCTTACAAGATATCAATTGTTAATTAGTAATATATTAATTACTTTTCTGATTTATTTTGCAGGAGACTTATACTAAGAAACTAAAGCAAAATCAATCTCAGAGTGTGGACCAACGATGTTGCCCTCTGTTAAAGCTTCATGCATCATTTATCCTGAAGCATGGGCTGAGGCGTCTGGTGGACCAAAATTCGGGCGTTGCTACGGGTTCGGTACCTTGTACAGCGAAAGCTCCTCTTCATCTATTTATAGCTCAAGCATCAATCGCTCACAAGTAGAAACAGAGAATGCGAAAAAGATTCAAGAATTAGAGAACGAATTGGAAAAACAACGAGTACAAATGAAAAAGAATATCGAGCAGGGTATTAAGGATGGTATCAAGGATACTCTTACGTCTCTCGGTATGTATCCGATCCAATATCCTTTTCCCGGACATTTATCTGCTTCAGCTCCCGGGTACTTTCCACCTCCTCCTGGCTACTATCCGGCTCCTCCGGCTCCTGGTCAACATCATCCTTTCCAGTACCAGCCTTCTAGTCGAGATCATTCTCCCGACAAACACCATACTCGGGATTAGTCCTTAGCTCGCTCCTATTGCATTTGTTATCTTGATTGAATTCGTGTTGAACTTTTCGTTATATGTTATGACAAGATATTTTACATTTATGATTTTGTCTACATTTGATTATGTATGACATTTTATAATTATTATATTGGTATTTTATTTTGGTAAACTCATTTTATGTATATTACTATTATCTTATTATTTAATTGATATTAATTATAATTGAAAAATATTTCAAAAGAAATTATTGGATATATTTAGCAACAAAATTAGGGGTATAAATGTTTGTTGGTGATTTCTAATTTTGAAATTAGGAACAAAACTGTTTGTTGTTGAATAATATTTTTTATAATATTTCGAATATATTACCATCAAAATTTCCAACAAATTGTTTGCTTGCTAAAGATTAGGAACAAAGTCATTCCTTCCAAATTCGGAAGGAAGGCTTTTGTAGGCAATATTTGTTGATACCAACTAAATTATTTGTAGGTAAATATTGTTGCCAAATTTACCAACAAAACTCTTTGTTCCTAAAATTTACTTACAAGCGATATAAGAACAAAACCTATTTGTTGATAATTTTGTAGCTAATGTGAATTACAAACAAATATTGGTTGTTTAGCATTGAATTACATTCCTTGCTAATCAATGTTTTTCTTGTAGTGTAAAAATTATAGGACTAAATGCAAAATTTCCGTAACAAATGAGACTAAAATTAAAATGGGACAAAGTTATGAGACAAAAAATGCATTTTTTCCAAAATAATTTAATCAATTATTCGTTACTAAGTGTTTGATTATTTAGTTAAATTTAAAATACCTATCTTGTTAATTATTTAAAAACTTATTATATTATTTGATAACTTTTAAAACAATATTACCCATTTTCAATTAAGATTAATTAATTGAATGATAAAAATTATTACTCTCGAATCATTTAAAGAGTCAAAGAATAATTGACTGCTTTTGTTTTCTTGTTTAGGAATAAATTATTTGCATAAATTAATTTTGTTTTAGATGATATAATAGTTAAAATAATGTATCATCAAAAAGGTTAAAACTAAAATTAAAAAAAGAAATAAAAATAGGAAGAAGAATATAGTTTAAATAGATTTATTTTTATTATATATAGTTTTATATATTTGTTAAAATATAATTAAAAAATTTAAAGTAAAAGAGTAATAAAAAAAATAATGATTACAGTAAATAAATGTTGGTTGATGATGGTGAGAAATGATGGATGTCGTTGTAGATAGGTAGTTATATTGGGAAAAGAGAAAGTGACAATGGGAAAAGGAAAACTTGGATGAAAATAGTTTTGTGGATTTTTAAGATTTTATGATTTAGGATAAGAGAAAATGGAATTTAAAAACTTAAACAAAAAGACTTAAATTGTTTTTCTTTTTTTGGAAGAAGTAAGCAAAATTGTATTAATCTCAAAACTGTACATATACTCCGGGCATACCTGGGCTATCTCATATCAAATTTACATTTCACAACACTCTATATCATCTCTACAATTTCTTTGACAATTTTCCTACCCTTTCCTATCAACCGACTATTCCTCTCCATCCATAAAAAGTAAACAATAGCAGCAAAAATGCCTCTTTTTACATTACTTTGGCTTAGTTTTCCCTTTACTAATTCTCAAAACCCACTGGTAAACTACTCCATATCTACATTTTATTCCCATTTTGGCCCGGCAGTCGATCATAACCTCTCTAGCAAACTCACACTGAAAAAGAATATGATCCCTTGACTCCGCGTGCTCAACACATAACAGACATCTATCATCATCAATCGGTATCCATCTACTCAATCTGTCCCTTGTTTTGAGCCTATTATGTGCAGCAAGCCGTACAATAAACCTATGTTTCGCCAGAGGACCTTTACCCCATATCAATTTTTTCCAATCCACTTCCTCATTATGTTCTATTACATGTTCATATGCATTATGAATAGTAAACTTACCTCGCCTCCATGTGTTATATACTACATCAATTGCATCCAGAAAGGTTGTTCTGATGGCCAACATTTTCTTCCAGTACCAAGAATCTGCATTCTTTTCATAGGTAGGTTACCTTCCACAAACCCAGTTTCCTTAAGAATTTGCATTTTAACATCTTCTTGTATCCCACCAGAAAAGGTTTAAATTTGTTAGGTAATGATTCATAGATAATCATTGGATCGCGCCGAAGCACATGAAGTTCATATAAACTAGGGCAAAATACACTTTGCCCCCCTGAACTATACCTTTTGTACCAAATACACCCCTGAACTAGAGAAAAATACACTTACCCCCCCCCCCCCCCAACACAAAAATTGCATGGAATTGTCTTTATTACCTAACCATTATTTTTTTCTTTCAATTTTCAATTTCTCCACCTTTTTTGCTTTTTCACAAATTTCTTTTTCGTAGGTACCAAAAACACCCCTGAACTAGAGAAAAATACACTTACCCCCCCCCCCCACACACAAATTGCATGGAATTGTCTTTATTACCTAACCGTTATTTTTTTCTTTCAATTTTCAATTTCTCCACCTTTTTTGCTTTTTCACAAATTTCTTTTTCTTACATAGATTAGATAAAATTTACATTATAACTAATTATTTAAAATAATAGTTTAGCAATAATAATATATTAATTTGGTGATATCACATATATTATCCTATGATGAAATTAAACTAACGCATCATTACAAAATCAAATTATTTATAACAAATATCTTTTATGCATATTTTCTTACTACATATATGTGTATTTTTAATACCCTAATTTACTAATATATATATATATATATACTTAATGCTAACATATTATATTTTAACAATATATATTTGAATAAATGTATTTAAACTAACCGAAAATATACATATCCTTACACCCCCTGATTTAAAATACACACAGACACAGACATACACATACATATATATTATCAAAATATATTAAAAATCTATTTGAAATTAATTTAAATTTTTTGGCACAACACCTTAGTTGAATATTTTCAAGTATTTATATAATGTGTTCTCACCAAATGAATTCAACGTTTGTGCTAAGAAAATATTGCAAATTATTTTTTTTCATTCCTTAAATGTAATGCTTTGGATAAATTTTAACCAATCTATGTAAGAAAAGAAAATTTGTGAAAAAGAAAAAATTGGTGGAGAAAATGAAAAAGGAAAGGAAAAATAACGGGTAAGGGTAATAAGGAAAATTTCATGGGTATAGTGTATTTTTCTACCATTCAAGGGGATATTTGGTACAAAGGGTATAGTTTATGGGGGACAAAGTGCATTTTGCCCTAAACTAGGGCAAAATACACTTTGTCCCTTCAACTATAAGTAAATTTCACCAAATTCAACTATTGTCGGTGAATCAATATGGACCTGCACATTATGATTAGGCTCAATTTTTAATGCATTGGGCTTATTTATAATAATGTTTTGAAGTATGAAATTCTGCAGGGAAGCCTAATACTTTGGCTGGACACCGATTCCTGGAATTGTTGAACGAAGATGAAATGGTTTTTGACCACCTTTTCTGTGTTGCCTTCAAAATGTTGGATGCACAATGGCTTATAAAGCGTGCTTCGTAAATGGAATTCAACGTAAAAACATAAATCTTCTTGAAGTTCGACTTTTAATCGAGTTTGTACTAAAAATCAATGTCAATTGCCTTTCGTCGTATCTCAAGTCTAGTATAATCATCTTTATAGGGTGTTCTCAAGTCGACAAGATCGTGAGCTTGCACTAGAAGATATGTTGACTGTCAGATATTGCCGGCTTATAATCTATTGAAAAGATAATACGTTGAACATAAAATTTTTCTTTGAGTTACGTTGTATAATCTTTAGAAGCAGGGATAATTACATACATGCACCTCACTTATTGGGCAATTACCATGAAATCTCTGAGGTTTTGTAAATTACCTACTTGATTTTATCAAGGGGTGAGGTTATAATCTGTGTTTTTTTTTTTCAACTAACCGATGGTGGAAGTGTAATATGTTTATAGAGGAAGTTATGAAAATTTCACCAATTATGAGTATGTGTTTCATAATTACGATCCTATGCAAAGAATGTATGTAATTTACCCTTAGACGTAAGAGATACTATTTGATTGAAAAATCTTTGTGAATATTATTTCAAAGTGTACCAAACTTGCTCAGATTGCTATTCATGATTAAACGATACATAGTGAGAATTATTTTTTTTAAGACGACGTACTACAATGCTAGCGCATCTATAACCGTTGGATCAGCAGATCGAGTGCATCCCGGAAAATACTATTTGTAGCCAAGATTGTATAGAAAGTGATCATAGTGGCTGTTGAGCACTTGAGCCTTCAATTTTTCAAATTCTGATCATGTGAAGATTTCAGATGCCACCTTTTCAAACGTGCCGAAGTTTTAGATACCTATAAAACATAATTAAAAACGTAATTAAAAACTAAAACGTTTTAAATAATTAAAATAGAAAAATTGCACTTTTAATCCCACAAAATAGCTAGGTATGCACTATCGGTCCCAAACTTTACGGGACTTGCACATTGAGTCCCACAAGATGAAATTTTATTGCACATTTAGTCCTGGTCGTTAAAAAATTAACGAAAATTGTTAGTCAACTTCTGAAAATTGCGTAAGACCCCCCCGAAATCATGTAAAACTTGCAAACTCCCCCCTTTGGTTTAAAATGTATTTTTTCCGATTCTTTCTTTTTTATTTTTTCTGTCTTCCTTTCCTTTTTTCTCTTCTTCTCCAAGGCTTCGACAGGCCTACTCCCTGATCACCTTTCTGCAACCTGCCACACCGATGCTGCTTCAAAGCCGCCGTCCCGCCCCTCCCACCAACACCCTTGCACACACAATTCCGCCCATACCGAACACAACTATCCCAAAAATTCCGCCCAAATCTCTCCACCCACAAACCACAATAAATCGTCGCATCCCCACCCCATCTAGATGCCACCGTCTCGCCAACATCTATCCGCCGAGCTAGATCGCGTCTCCATCTAGTGTCGCCACGCTCCCAACTTTATGAAGTATTTATTTGATTTTTGCAGGATTGTTTTCCTTATTTTTTATATTTTCAGCTTTGTTTTCTATTTTTTCCCCATAATTTTCTCAACGTTTCAAATTTTTTCTAATTTTTTTTGTATATTTTCCTAGTTTGTTTTCTATATTTTATTGTTTTTTTGAATTTCTCCTATTTTGTTTATAATTTTTTTTCTTATTTTTGAGTTTTTTCTCTAGATTTTCTTCTAATTTTTTATATTTTTTCTTTTGGATTGTACTTATTTTGTTGAGTACTTTTTAAAAAATATTATGAAAAATAATGAGTTTTTCTTAAATTTAAGAAATTTTTAAAAGAAATCAGAAGAAAAAAGGAAAACTTAGAATTCTTGAAAAATCAAAAACTCAATTAAAAAAAAGTAAGAATTTTGTTAGAGAAAAAATTAAACAAAAAAAAAATTACATAATAAAGAAAAATGGAAGAAAATAAGAAAAAATCATAAGAGAAATAAAAACATTCGAGAAAAATAAAAAAAATGATAAACAAAAAAGGATAACTAAAAAAATTAAGACAATATAGAAAACAAATTAAAAAAATTAGGAAATTAAAAAAAATACAATCAGAGAACAAATCAGGAAAATAGAAAAAATAAAGAAAACAAAATCAAAACATCAAGAAAAGTTCATAAAAATATGAAAAAACAAAAATAAATATGAAAATAAAAAACAAAACCAAAAAATCCGATGAAAAATCAAGGAAAATTATACATCTGAAAGGTGGGAGGGTGGCGATGCGTGGTGGATTCGCGATCTAGGCGAGACGGTGGAGATGCAATGGTTTGTTGCGGTTTTTGGGGTGGAGAGATTTGGGAGTAAATTTGGGGTGGTGGTGTTGGTGGTGGGGATGCTACGACAGCAATGAATCAATGTTGGTGGAGGCAGGTTGCAGAACGTGCCTAGTAAGTGGGTTTGTTGAAGCCTAGGGGAAGAAGAGGGAAAAGGGAAAGAAAAAAGAATAAATTAAAATATATTTAAACCAAATGGTGGAGAGTTTGCAGGTTTTATATAATTTTGGGGGGAGGGGGGGGGGGGGTTATGTAATTTTTAAAAGTCAACTAACAATTTTTTGTCTTTTCTTAACTGTTAGGACTAAATATGCAACGGAATTTCATCTTTTGGGACTCAATATGCAAGTCCCGTAAAATTTGGGTCTAATTGAGCACCTAGCTGCTTTGTGAGACTAAAAGTGCAATTTTTCCTCTATAATCATTTGTATTTACCTCTTCGTCCCAATTCGTTTTCCATATCATGAAGCTTAGTGCAAGCATCTCAGTCACGACTCCACTGGTCATTCCAATCCATATACCCTGTGAAAATCAATATAATATCAATTTCAAAACTTAAATACTTTTATTTTTTTTATATTTTAATCAAAAATATCTTTTTATTTTTCATTTTTTTTTCACATGCATACGCATCGTGAGTGCGTGTCACATAAAAAAAAATTAAATATAGGGAAAATCTCACTTTTGGTCCCATAACTTAGGTTTTTTTTCAATTTTGGTCTCATTGTTTACGGGATTATCACATTTTATCCCATAACTTGCATTTTTTCTCAATTTTGGTCTCATTAGTGATTTCTGTCTTCAAAACTAACGGAGACGACACGTGCGTGGCATGTGCTCTGTCTAAAAACTTATTTTTTTAATTTTTTAGTATTTTCTATTTTTGAATTTGATTTTTCCTTTTTCTTCTTCATCTCCTTCACCAAAACTTATACCCAAAAAACCCTAATTTTAATCTCTACAGCAACTCCATCACCAATACCATGAACACCACCTTCCCCACCTCCACCGCCGCGGCCACTCCAAGACCGACCGCCATCATCAAACACAAGCCCGCTGCCTCCTTCCATTCCAGATGTCGGTGCCACCACCACAACGGACCTGCCACCACCACAACGGACCTGCCACCACCACTCCCACTGCAAATCGCTGCTGCCACCACCCTCACTCCATATTCCGGCGCCGCCACCACCATCAATCTATATTCTGGAGCCACCACCCTCCTCAATCCAGATCAGCCGCCACCATTACCACTCTCACCCCAGATCCGCAGCCACCACCACCACGTACGTGCCACCACCACCCTCATTGAAAATTGCTGCTGCCGCCACCACCACACACAATACAAGCCTGCCGCCGCCACCCTCACTCTGTATTCCGGCACCGCCACCACCTTCAATCCGTATTCTGGAGCCACCACCACCTCAATCCAGATCCACCACCACCACCACCACTCTCACCCTAGATCCGCAGCCACCACCAACTCTCTCTTCCCACACCCACACCCAAACCCAACCAACCCACCACCACGTGATCTATTTTCCCCTCCCAAATCTGACCCTAGGTTTGACTAACGGAGCGTGTCGTCTCCCGTTAGTTTTTAGACAAAAATCACCAATGGGACCAAAATTGAGAAAAAAATGCAAGTTATGGGAAAAAATGCGATAAACCCGTAAACAATGAGACCAAAATTGAAAAAAGCCTAAGTTATGAGACCAAAAGTGAAATCTTCCCTTAAATATATTACCACAACTTGAAGATGAATGACATATCCAAGTACAGCTCCAATTGGTAGTCCAATCACATAGAAGCAAATTAAATTTATATATGCAACTTTAGTCTGCAGGCCTGCTCCTATCGCCACACCTGAGAGCAAAACAAGTACAGAATCAAGGGAAAAACACTTAAAACATTCGGCGTAAAAACGGGATAAATATATTTCCGCCCTCGTTTTTGTTACTAATTTAATTCCATTCCTTCGTATTTAGAATATGAGATACCAAATTCGATGATCAAGACTGAAATAGAATTAACCTGAGAGAATCGGATAAATGCTACCAAGCAATATCGTTAAAGCAAGAAGAGGAGAAAGATCCGATACGCTCTTCGCGACTTCCTCTTCATTCGTGAACAAATAGCCGACTTTGTTACCAAAAACCAAGCAAAGAATCCAAAAGAATATCCCTAGTATGAGTGAAGTATTTATTAAGACTTTAATCGAAAATTTCACAGCTCTGGTGTCGCCCCTTCCTAGCTCATTCGCGACTCGCACACTGATTTAGAAAAATTGTCAATTAATTATTTCTTTTCAAACGAATATATTATCATAAAAGTTAATCAAGAAGGATTTTCAGTGTTTTGAATGAGCTTAAAATACATACCATGCAGCACCCCATAATGCCGAGGATGATCATGAAGATACAAGTAAAGATATTAAGGCTGAAAATTCAACTTTCAATTAGAAAATATCTTGATTAATTATCAGGAAAACACATAGTAAGGCTAAATTGCATTTTTTGGTTGCATAAGATAAGGAGAATGGATGAGGTATGTGAAAATAAGGACGAAATGTGCCGAAAATTTTGAAATTTTGGGGTTAGGATTGAAGTAGTGTAAAGTCCTGGACCAAAAGTGCATGTTCCCTATCTTATAGGACCAAAATGCAACTATGCCCAAAGAACAAACTCTTAATGAGGACTTACCAAATAGAAAAGGCAGCTATGGCGACCTTTGCATTTTTCATGTATCCAGCCAATAAGACCAGAATTGCATAGTACCACATTTCCAAGCTATAAAGCAACCAAGATACACATAATTTTACAAAAACATATATAGTATAGAATAATAATTTAGTGGGATAATTTTATTTACATCCTTCAATTTTACCACTTTTTCATTTTTTTCATTAGATTTGGTCCCTCCGATAGTTCCTATATATTAGTTCTTCCGGCAAATTGATAATACACCATATATAGATTGAATTTGGCACCCTAAAAACACCATTTTTGACACTTTCCACCACGGAACCAATAAATAATCTATTTTATCCTCGAATAGTAGCATTGATATAAGGTTTGCAAGTGAGAGACCAAAATCAGAAAAGTGGTATACTTGGAAGACGTAAAATAATATTATCCCATTTATTACTAGTGCAGTTAGAAATTATCATAGACATAAAGCTAATTTATCCTGATTATCTTAGTTTCTAATATGGAATTCAAATTTTTACTCCCTTCAAATTCCCTAAGATGGGCATCCATGTTAGCCAAAACATTTATGTTGGAGCACTAAGAATTCTGATTTCGTACATGTTAAGTGTGATCAGGGACGGAGCCGGGGGCTGGAGGGTGCGCTCGCCCCCCTCAATTTTGAAAAATTATTTTTTTTATCTTACAAAATTTTTGATATTTGAATTTCGCCCCCCCTAAAAATAAAAAAATATCACGCTTCTCCCTTTTATTTGAGTTCGCCACCCCCAAACCCAAAATCCTAGCTATAATGAAAGAGATATAAGAGTATAAAGTATGTCAAAAGTTGTAATTGAACCTAGTGTATAGCTATATCACAATAATCTCATTCCCCCCTCTGTAAAATTTCTGATTCCGTCCCTGGAGTGTGATCCATACTCTTCGAAAAACTATTTGTGCTAATACCCATTTTTTTCGTAAGACATTCATATATGACAAAAACGATAACAACAAAAGTTTACCAAATCATCACACCAGAGGATATCGAGAGCTTCACGACGGGCAACAAGTCCTTCACCGCGGCTATAGTGAAACCTTTCCACGTCTCAGGGCACCAACCGCCAAAAATGTACAGAAATTCTCCAAACACCACAAACCATGAAGATATGCATAGTGCACCCATTGCACCAGAGATTCCGAGCTTCAGAACAATGACGAAAAGCCACGACAGTAGAATGTGGATTCCAAACTGGAGAGCGGATAGCCATGCAATGATCATGTTTTTTTGTTGCGCTTGTAGAAACATTTGTATCGTCAAGCTAAAAATAGCGCCATATATAAAAGGGACGAACCACAAAGAAATATTTCCCGCGGATTTAGCTGTAGCTTCTTCTTCACCGAGTAGGTTAAAGATTGGCGCCGCAAATATAAAAATAGGGAGTAAAATTGTTAGTGTGATGAGATCAATAAACCACGATCTTTGGAGGTAAATACCCATCATATGGTACTGTTTTGCTCCAAACGCTTGGCCACAAAGAGTTTCGGTAGCACTTGACATCCCAAACTGTGGGGAAAAAAAAAAGTAACAAGTACTTAAAATTTGTTGTAAAACTGTGCACTTTGTAAGAAAAATTTTTGAAAATAGTAATACGACGAACAATATGACAATCGAGGCGAGAGATGAACTCTCTATCCTTAAAGCTATATTGCCCCGCCTACGGTGGTACGGGATCGTGCAATTAACTTCCCAAGATACAACGATTATATATTTGTAATTGAACCACTTCAAGAACAAAACCCACGAACTATATTTGCCCAAGAACTCTCAGAATTTTTATGTATGTAGAATGCTTTGAGACAATGCAGAATTATTTTCTGTTTTTGGTGTGGTTTGAACACAACCTGGGAGAGCCTTTTTATAGGCAACAAAATCAGATTGAAAACCAAAATAGAAAGCCAAAAAGAATCAGCTGATGAATGTCAAAAGTTTCGGTAAGGAAACGTCTGAAATTTTCAGCATGAGAAAGGAACAGGAGACATGCCTTGCTGGTTTCTAGAAGAAGAAACTGGAAATGGGCCTAAATTAATTAGTTAATTTTGGCCCAAAAATGAACTGGGCCCAATTAATCAAATTAATTAAACTTTGGCTCAAAAAGATAAGAAGAGGTTCAAAGCCCAACAACCACACATCTCAGCCAAAGCCCAAAGCCCAAAGCCCAAGGCCCAAGGCCCAACGACCCGCGACCCGATCCCGGCCCCGGCCCCGGCCCCGAGCCCGAGTCCGTGGTCCGAGGTCCGAGGTCCGGTCCGGCCCACCGGACCGCCCGAGTGAGGAGCTAAGAAATTGGGTCAAGACACAATTACATAGCTCTTCCCCCCTTCACACAAAGGACCAAAGTGGATGACCCAAAGGGCCAACCCTTTACCTTTAGGCAAATATATATAAACTCATACAACTTATGGTTTATATCCAATGTGGGATATACACATTCAAACACCCAACATTAGCAATTAATTTCTCATTCGTTTCAACTCCGAATTGAGAAATTCGAAATGCTAAACTAATCTACTCTCGGAGTAGAATAAAAATATCCAATACAACTTAGTATCCCCGATACTTATGGTGTTCGAATTTCATACGCAAAAGTGGTGTTCACACACTTTTTCATATACCCACAAATGCCAACAATCCCCCACACGAATGAATTAATGCAATGCATGAAACTGAGAGTTCAAACGACTTTTTATCACATCAGAAGAGGTAACTTTTGGCTTTGAACCTTTCTTAGTGAGATATCATCGGATTTACTAGGCTACCCAATGAACATGATGCCTTGAATTGTTCAGTCGTTCGTGTAAAACCAGACAATGATATTCACATGATAAATTTTCTAAGCAAATTTTTAGTTCTCACTGTTGGACCCATTTTGGCCATGGCGTCCTCTCTTGGTTTCATAAATGTTTACATTTTACCCAATGTTGAGGCGGCCTACACCTCACACTTACATAGGTGATCTCCTATTTAAGAGTATCCTACCATACTCCACTTCATTTTCATGACAGTATAGGAATCATTAAAAGTTCAGACTTACCCTTTGCTACACTTGTAGGATGCACTTCTTTATCCTAGGCAATGGGTTTAGAGTTTATTAAACTCTTAAGTGCTCTCCAGAATTTTCACAACTTAGTTGTCCCATTGAACCATGATCTTGGGATCTCCAGTCAATATGGTTGGGTTACCGCTGTGTCAATTTTTAATTTGTAGACTTTAACCCCATTCCTCTTGATAGGTAGCATATTTGATCTCTAGGCAATCCTTTCGTCAAAGGATCTGCAATATTCTCTTTTGATTTCACATAATCAATGGAAATAATCCCGTTAGAGATCAACTGCTTAATGGTATTATGCCTACGACGAATATGTCTAGACTTACCATTATACATACTACTCTGAGCCCTCCCAATTGCCGACATACAGTCGCAATGAATCAAAATCGGAGGCACAGGTTTTTCCCAACAGGGAACATCTTCTAAGAAATTTCTTAGCCACTCAGCTTCTTCACCAGCCTTATCTAAACCTATGAATTCTGATTCCATTGTGGAACGGGCTATGCAAGTTTGCTTAGAAGATTTCCACGACAACGCTCCTCCACCAACGGTAAATACATACCCACTTGTGGACTTGGAGTCGTTCGTGTCTGATATCCAATTAGCATCACTGTATCCCTCAATTACAGCTGGATATTTGGAGTAGTCTAATGCTTAAATACTTAAGAACTCTAGTTAAAGCATTCCAATGCTCTACACTTGGATTACTCGTGAACCTACTCAACTTGCTCATAGAATAAGCTAGATCAGGGCGAGTATAGTTCATGATATACATCACACTCCCAATTATCCTAGCATATTCTAACTGCGATACGGGTTCGCCATGGTTCTTGCGTAGATGAACGCTCAAGTCCACTGGCGTCTTGACTGGTGCACTATCGCTAGGAAGGAATTTTTCCAAAACCGTCTCAACGTAATGAGATTGCGATAAGACTAGTCCTTCAGAAGTCCTCAGGATTTTAATCCCTAAGATGACGTCTGCAAGTCCCATATCCTTCATGTCAAAGTTCTTCTTTAACATGCCTTTAGTATTCATGATGATTTCATGATTACTACCCATTATCAACATGTCATCTACATATAGACACACGATGACATATGCGTTATGTGTTTGTCTAACATACACGCATTTATCACATTCGTTGATCTTGAAACCATTTAACAACATCATGCTATCAAACTTTTCATGCCACTTTTTTTGCGCTTGTTTAAGTCCGTAAAGTGACTTTACAAGTTTACACACTTTCTTCTCCTTTCCAGGAGCAACATACCCCTCGGGTTGTTCCATGTATATTTCTTCATCTAATTCTCCGTTTAGAAACGCAGTCTTAACATCCATTTGATGTATCTCAAGGTTTTGCAATGCGGCAATAGCGATGAATAATCTTATGGATGTTATTCTGGTTACCGGAGAATAAGTATCGAAGAAATCAAGACCTTCCGTTTGTCGGTATCCTTTGACTACCAAACGGGCCTTATACTTATCAATAGTTCCATCAGTCTTATACTTTCTTTTCAGAATCCATTTACAGCCTAAAGGCTTACTTCCCTTTGGAAGATCAACCAACTCCCAGGTATGGTTGTGTAAAATAGACTCGATTTCACTATTGATAGCCTCTTTCCAGAGTTGAGCATCTGGACTGGACATAGCTTCCTTAATCGTATTTGGCTCCCCTTCTAATGTATATGAAACAAAATCGGGACCAAATGATTTAGGCACTCTTGCCCTTTTGCTACGACGTGGTTCTTCATCCCCAGGATTAGAACTACTCGTAGACTCATCAAATGTTCTTTTAAGAGGAACTTGCTCATTTCTTTCCTTACTTGGAAAGACATCCTCAAAAAACGAAGCATTTCTAGATTCCATGATAGTACCTTCATGAATCTCAGATATTTCTGATTTATGAACCAGAAATCGATAGGCGCTACTATTAAGTGCATAACCTATGAATATGCAATCAATAGTCATAGGCCCTATCTTAACTTGTTTGGGTTTGGGTATTTCTACCTTAGCCAAACACCCCCACACTTTGAAGTACTTGTAAGAAGGCTTTTGACCTTTCCAAAGTTTGTACGGAGTCTCACTCCTACTTTTGTGGGGAATCTTGTTAAGGATATAGTTAGCGGAGAGCATCGCCTCCCCCCACAAATTCTGCGGTAATCCAGAATTTAACAACATCGCATTCATCATTTCTTTGAGAGTGCGATTCTTGCGTTCAACAATGCCATTGGATTGAGGTGAGTACGGTGCCGTTGTTTGATGAATAATTCCAGAGTCGGTACAGAATTCATCAAACGGCGCTCCGTATTCTCCACCTCTATCACTTCGGATAGATTTTATTCTTTTCTCAAGTTGATTTTCAACTTCAGTTTTGTAATGTGTAAACGCTCCAAGCGCTTCGTCTTTACTTCTTAGTAAATACACATAACAATACTTTGTGCAGTCATCTATGAATGTAATGAAATACTTTTTCCCACCTCTAGTTTGCACAAACTTCAAATCACAGATATCACTGTGAATAAGTTCTAGAGGTGCGGTGTTTCTTTCCACTGAAGGAAATGGTTGTTTGACTAGCTTTGCCTCAACACAAATTTCACATTTATGTTCATTTTCAACTTTAAAAGTTGGTAATAAATTCAAGTTGACCAATCTTCGAATAGTATTATAATTGACATGTCCTAGTCTAACATGCCACAAATTAGAATACTCAAGCAAATAAACAGAATTCTCAATCCTTTTATTTCCACTGTTTTCAATTACAAGAGAGCGAATTACATTCATTACATTCATTTTGAAAAGGCCCTGCTCAAGGTAACCTTTTCCTACATAAATTCCTCTCTTAGTCAAAGAAAACCTATCAGCTTCGAAGATAATCTTGAACCCATTCTTGACCAAAGCTGAACCAGATACCAAATTCTTTCGAATCTCCGGAACATGAAGAACTTCAGTCAATGTCAGTTCTTTGCCTGAAGTCATCTTCAGCACAACTTTCCCCATTCCAACCACTGGTGAAGTGGCTGAATTTCCCATAAACAATCTTCGTCCTTCAGTTGGGGAATAGGACGAGAAAGCATCTCTGTCGGAACAGATGTGGCGAGTAGCCCCAGTGTCTATGAACCACTCCCTCGAGTTGTCCACCATATTGGCTTCGAACACGACGACAGTCAGATCAAGATTAGTTAGATCGATTGGCACCTGTTTATTTGACAGGTCGTCAATTAACTCGTTGATGCCCTGGACATCATCAACAGCTAAGTGCACATGATTTTGCACCTGGTTCGGAACCCTGTTCTGAACCTGATTCTTGCCTTTATACTTGCCAGAACCTTTATTTCGTAACTGATAATTATTTTTCTTGGGCTGTCTACAGTCTTTAGCCCAATGACCAGTACGGCCGCAATTAAAGCAACCACCGTCAGAGCCGTCACCATGTTTCGGCTTTCCTTTCCCAGCTTGATTTTTCTGGGACTGAAAATTCCCTTGGAACTTTTTTTTCCGGTTAGAACTTTCCGGAACTTCAACGACGTTAGCCATTGGTGGAACAGGAGCTCTTCTGATAGAAGCCCGGTTGTCTTCCTCAATTCTGAGCCTGACAACCAACTCTTCTAAGCTCATCTCCTTTCGTTTATGCCTTAGGTAGTTCTTGAATTCATTCCATGAGGGCGATAATTTTTCAATCACAAACCCCACTTGAAAATTCTCACTCAAAGCCATTCCCTCGGCATGAACTTCATGTATTATAATCTGAAGCTCTTGGACCTGGCTTACGACGGACTTAGAGTCCATCATTTTGAAGTCTAAGAACTTTGCGACCATGAACTTTTTCAGTCCAGCGTCCTCAGTTCTATACTTCTTATGTAATGCCTCCCAGAGGTCTTTTGACGATTTCATGGAGTGATAAACACTATAAAGTGAATCATCCAAACCATTGAGCACGTAATTCCTGCAAAGGAAATCACAGTGTTGCCAGGCATCATATGCCGTTCTCATTTGAACATCGTCAGAATCTTCAGGGACAGACGGGGCGTCTTCCCGTAAGAACCTTGCCAAGTTCAAAGTAGTTAGATAAAAAAGCATCTTTTGTTGCCAACGTTTGAAGTCAACCCCGCTGAACTTCGTTGGTCTTTCAGCCTACGCCGGGATACTTGTATTCACCGGTGGTACAATCGGAGTTAGCCTTTCAGTCCGAGCCTGAATTACCGGAATAACTGGAGTTACAACCGGTGTATTCGGACCAGAGCCTGAACCGGACCTAACCCCTGAACCCGAGGCAAAACCAGAAGGAAGACCAAGACCGAGACCAGCTCCAGGTCCAAGTCCAAAGTCGAGAGCAGCAGCAGCATTTTCATTAGAATCGAAATGAGCCATTTCCAGAATGTTCGAACAAGCACAAAAATTAACAACAAAATAGATATAGCTTTAAGCTTGTTGTAAATCTGTGCACTTTGTAAGAAAAATTTCTGAAAATAGTAATACGATGAACAATATGACAATCGAGGCGAGAGATGAACTCTCTATCCTTAAAGCTATATTGCCCCGCCTACGGTGGTACGGGATCGTGCAATTAACTTCCCAAGATACAACGATTATATATTTGTAATTGAACCACTTCAAGAACAAAACCCACGAACTATATTTGCCCAAGAATTCTCAGAATTTTTATGTATGTAGAATGCTTTGAGACAATGCAGAATTATTTTCTGTTTTTGGTGTGGTTTGAACACAACCTGGGAGAGCCTTTTTATAGGCAACAAAATCAGATTGAAAACCAAAATAGAAAGCCAAAAAGAATTAGCTGATGAATGTCAAAAGTTTCGGCTCCAAAAGAAACAAAACACTTCAACTTTCGGCTGGCAATTTCGGCTGGAGACAGGTAAGGAAACGTCTGAAATCTTCAGCATGAGAAAGGAACAGGAGACATGCCTTGCTGGTTTCTAGAAGAATAAACTGGAAATGGGCCTAAATTAATTAGTTAATTTTGGCCCAAAAGAGAACTGGGCTCAATTAATCAAATTAATTAAACTTTGGCTCAAAAAGATAAGAAGAGATCCAAAGCCCAACAACCACACATCTCAGCCAAAGCCCAAAGCCCAAGGCCCAAGGCCCAACGACCTGCGACCCGATCCGGTCCACCGGACCACCCAAGTGAGGAGCTAAGAAATTGGGTCAAGACACAATTACATAGCTCTTCTCCCCTTCACACAAAGGACCAAAGTGGATGACCCAAAGGGCCACCCCTTTACTTTTAGGCAAATGTATATAAACTCATACAACTTATGGTTTATATCCAATGTGGGATATACACATTCAAACACCCAACATTAGCAATTAATTTCTCATTCGTTTCAACTCCGAATTGAGAAATTCGAAATGCTAAACTAATCTACTCTCGGAGTAGAATAAAAATATTCAATACAACTTAGTATCCCCGATACTTATGGTGTTCGAATTTCATACGCAAAAGTGGTGTTCACACACTTTTTCATATACCCACAAATGCCAACAAAATTATGTGTCTAATCCGTACGTAGTTCAAATGCCAACAAAATTATGTGTCTAATCCGTACGTAGTTCAGTGAATAATGTATACGTCCATGGCTGTTAGAGGCTAGCTACAAACCATATAGGACATAATTTTACTTCTGGCCGGGGGCAATGCCTCCGTCCCCCAATCACTGTGTCATCACAAATATGATTTGTTTTTAAAAGGATATGATTAATTAGTGAAGAAGGATAAAAAAGAAACCCATAACATAAGACAGATATATAAAAGGACATGATTAATTAATGAAGAAGTTACCAATATTCCATTCAAGTGCATATAATCCACTGACGTAAAATATGAAACAACAAATTTAAACAAAAGATCCAAATCGTTCTAAATACAAATATATGTACATCTACATATCTTTTGCAAAGTAACCACTATATATATATATATATATATATATATATATACATATATACGGACACACACTGAATTAAAGAAAAGACTTATAACATGATGTATACAGATACATAAAAGGATATGATCAATTAATGAAGAAGTTACCACTTACCAGTATTCCATTCACAAACCGGACACTTAGGGTTTGAACAAGTGCATAACCAGCAAGATCAACTGAACTTATATGTCCGATAAACGACTGCGTTACAACAATGGTTCCAAATGAAGAAACTCTTGAAATGACACTTGGAGTTGCAACCCTCCATATTTTCTTTGATTCTTCACATATTTTTGCCTTCAAATCATATCCCTTTTTTTCTGTTTTATGGCTTAGCAGTAAACTCTCTTCTATGCTGCTGCTATAATCCATGGCCTCTCCTTCGTGATTTTCGTCTTTTAATTTTCTCAGTTGTATTTATAGTCGAATCATCTAAAAGTTTATTTGGTTTTTTTATATATTCTGAGTTGATCAGTACAACAAAAAATAATAAGAAAAATTACTAAAACCACCCTAAAATAAAATTTAGTATCCATCCATAAAAATATCTTGGGAAAATTACACACAGACCCCCTAATTCATTGTGTAATTACCAAAACCTCCCCTCACTTATTGAAAATTATCGACACCCCCCTCAAGGGGTCTACTTATAAAATTTACAGGGGGTAGAATTGTAAGGATTTTAAACATAGAGGGGATGTAATTGAAAGAAGTCCTTAACTTGAGGGTGTGTGTTCGTAATTTCAAATAAGTGAAGGAAGGTTTTGGTAATTACACAATAAGTTAGGGGGTCTATGTGTAATTTTTTCAAATATCATTCAATCCAAAAAACCCACTCCACCAACTTTTCATCCCAAAAACTCCTACATTTAGGGATAATAAATTCATGGACTTAATTTCCCTTAGCCTTCTAAATTAAAAATTAATTAATTGTAGTTTTGTGTATAAATTTATTTATTTAGAACTTTTATATTGACAATCGTACTAATTATGATTTTAATCTTAATTTTTTTGATTTTTTTTAATCTCTTGAAAAGTTCTAGAATTTTTTTTATATAATTACCATATTAAAATAAAAAATTCATTATACAATAATATTTAAAATATTTAATATTGAAAAATAAAATCCGTATTCTATGATTTATCAATTTAAAAAATTTAAAAACCTTTTAAAATAAAATAATCTAAAAAGAAAAAATACATTGATCAATTCTTCACTTAATGAATGAAAGGTAATTTAGTCCAAAGAGTTGTTAATCCTAACTTTTGGGTTTTTTGAAATGAGAAATTGGTAGAATGGAATAAAGAGATTGACATATATTTTGATGGGTTTTTTGGATACAAATTTAGAGGAGTTTTACTATTTTTCCCAAAGTAATATTAATGACAGAATTTGAAGTGACAATATTAAAATTGTCACTAGATACTTATAATGAGCGACAATAATTTTTGTTTTTGAAAAAATTACACACAAACCCCCTCACTTATTGTGTAATAACCAAAACTACCCCTCACTTATTTGAACTTACCAACAACCCCCTCAAGGGTCTATTTGTAAGGTTTACAGGGATAAAATTGTAAGAATTTTAGACACACAGAGGTGTAATTGTAAGATACCTTACACTACAAGAAAATAATACATTAATGACAAAATGTCAAATTACAATGTAAAAGTTGTCACAAATTACAAACTAAATGAGGGGTCTATATGAAATTTTTCCTTTGTTTTTTATTATTGTCACTAAATTGTCACAAAGGTAAGGTGTGTCATTAATTATTAAAAGTAACAACTTCTATACAAAACAAATAGACCCCTCATTTAGTTTGTACTTAATCGGGCTATAGAAGTTGTTACTTTTCCATTGTACTTAATTATTTTAAGTTTTCCTATAGAAGCCCTATAGAAGTTACAACTTCTATAGGAACCCGACTAAGTGTCATTAATTATTTTACTTTTCCATTAGTACAAAATTAAGTTTGACTATATACTTATAATTAAATGTAACAGCCCGTCCCACATTGACGGAATAAGAGAAAATTGAATAGTTTATAAAAAGAACCCTAGGATTCAAGTGTAACAATGGATATCAATTTTGGGTCGTGGTTCAAATGCCCAAATACAGGTTACACTTAGTGGGTTCGATGGGATTTCTCTCGTCCATCGGGCTCGTGAGCCCGGGGCGTGACAAATGGTATCAGAGCCGCTCGTCAGCCAGAATTGGGAGTTCGGTGCTACAACGTGAAATCTCGGTATCCGCTATGAAGTAGCCCGAGGTTCTCGGATCCGCTATGAAGAATAGTCCGAGGCAAATCCAGTGGTAGCCTAGAGAGTCCCGACGCCTGACGACGGATTTTGGACTGAGTCACGCCGCGACGAGGACGTCGCTCCTCGTAGGGGGGGGTGATTGTAACAGCCCGTCCCACATCGACGGAATAAGAGAAAATTGAACAGTTTATAAAGAGAACCCTAGGATTCAAGTGTAACAATGGATATCCATTTTGGACGGTGGTTCAAATGCCCAACTAAAGGTTACGCTTAGTGGGTTCGATGGGATTTCTCTGGTCCAACGGGCTCGTGAGCCCGGGGTGTGACATTAAATATTTATTTTTGTTATTGGTACTTCGGAGTTCGGGGCTTCGGCACCAATACCTAATTCCTGTATTCCCCTGATCACTTCATTTCATTGCACTATAACTTTATTTCATTGCACTATAACTTTATTAAATAAGTAGCCGTTGCCCATGCAATAAATAATAATAAATTTCTTTATAGATACCCTATCTATAATGTACAATTATTGGATGTTAGTCATCGTCTTAAATTCATCGACCCTTTTGCTTTTGCTTGTTGAAAATAATCAAATTATTGGCATGTCGTTTATAACAATGTTTTAAAAATTGTACCGCCTATCGAACCGGAAAATTTACTGGTTCAAGTTTCATTGGTCGGATCAATGATGTCATAATTATGATATCAATAAGGATTAATATATTAAAATTAGATTACAAATAATAAAATATATAAATATGACAATATGCAACAAAAATAAAAAAATAAAATCAATCCTTAGGAATTAAGCATCCCCAAAGTTGGGTTAAATTAGACCGAGGGTAATTCACAAAATAACAAATAGAAAGAGACAGAGATATAGAGATTAGACAAGAAAGAGCAAAAAAAATATTACGAACCTTTTTCTTGGATTCAAAATTGCTGCTAAAGATTGCAGAAGTTGCCCCTTTTTTCCTCCTGTTGCTCGCGTTCTTTAAGAGGTTTAAAATTTCAATTTGAGTTGAGGTTTTTAGGAATTTTGACATGATAATATATACATACATACGAACTGGACAGTTTCGTTGAACCGCAACCGGTTCGAACGGTTCACCGATTGGACCACGGTTCACACGGTTTTAATCGGTTTTTAGAGTAAAGTGGTTTTAAAGGTTTGATCGGACCGTTATACATGACGGTCGGTGGTTCAATCGGCCGATCCGGGCCTATTTTTAAAACTCTGGTTTATAAAAATTCTATCTGGAAACCAATTTGATCATACAAAACTAATCACACAACAAATATTGAAATATCCGATTCGTGATTTATCATTTCCATAAAATAAAGATCACTCGCCGACCTCGTTCCAAACTTGATGTAAGCTAAAATTTATAGGAAATTAATAGTTTATTATGGGTTTTCTTCTCTTTATTTTGCTGCAAAAGTTGAACATTATTTTCATCTGTTTGCTTCTTTTACATAAATATTTTTGCAGGGAGAGTACAAGAAGTATCAAATTAACAACCAATACGAAAAGAGTTGATAATGTGAAAGTTGTCACTAATAGTAAATGTTTAGTATAGAAGTACTTAGTCGGGCTATATGTATATTTCCCAACAGTGGTATCAGAGCCTAAGGCTCGCGCATCGATATGCATGATCCGTTTTATTTTAATCGTTACATGTGATGTACGTTTAAAATTATTAAATTGATGAATTTTATTGATTTGGGAATTTTCATTAAAAACTAATTATTTTCAGCTTTTAAAGGATGTTTAAATCTGAAGAATAATTTTATGTAATGAGATTACACTAAAATCAAATAAAGTGCACGTGTGATGTTGGTATATGCAATATTGGCGTTGGTGTGTGGTAACCCAATTGGACTTGGAGTCCGAATAGTACTAACATGAATATATATGGAGATATATTAATCAAGTGAGCATAAACCATGCAATTTAGAATTGCAAGTCTTTTCCTTTTTCCGCAAAATCCGCATGTAAAGAAACCAAAAATTAATCTTGTGCACGTATGCATGCATGTGCCTGAATTGTGTGGGTGCATGACTCTGTTTTTTGGAATTGGTGTGAGAAGCAATTTAGAATTGTATTCAAATCAAAATTCGTCCATCAGCCATCTGTACATGTGATCGGATTTAATGAATAATTGCAAAGCACCTCCTTTCCGCCTTTTATTTTACAGAAGTTGTGTATGAGTTTAAGGGGCTGTTTGTATAAACTAGTGGGAAGATGCAATTGCATTAATTAATTACACGAACAACCCACATGCACGCAGAAACGGGGCTGCCTAAAATAGCTTGGGCCGACCCGACCCGATAGTCGGGCAACAGGTCGCTGACCCGTTTTTGAGTATTTGATTTTTCCTAGAAATTCTATTTAAAAGGGTGTTTTAAATTGTTTATTTTGGAAAAATCAAGTTTTATTGAGAAACCCCAAATTGATTTAATTTATGAGGAATATTTGGTAAATTAAGAATTTACATATGCTTTCATGAGTTGATATGCATGATGGAATTTTGAGGCCATTAGGATTGTACAAGCATGTTTACTTTTCGTTATTTATTTATTCGTCTTGCCGGCGTTCGATCCTTGATGGCTCTAGATAGGATCAATTTAGATATGGCCCAAAATATCCATATTATAATTTATGTATGTGATGCATGATTTATGTATGAGATGCATGATTTTATGTATGAGATGCATGATAGTATACGATACATGTTTTTAAGATTATGCTTATCTTTTATATTCTCTTCATGTGTTGTTGGGCATGTTTAGGATAGAGACTTAGATAAGATAATCGAAACGATGAGACCCTTTCATAATATACTAAAAATCCCTTACTTATGTGACAAGTTTATAAAATTTTGATGATTTTAATTTTAAGTTAATATGGGATAAAATTAAACGGGGTTTAATATTCCATGCCTACCATCAAAAGTAATAGCATGTCGGTGCTACTTATATAGATTAGTCGACCATTGCAAGTGGGACTTTCTATAATGAGAAAGCCGTGATTATTACTAAGCATAGAGATGCACATGGGTAATTTATCCTCTAAGTTGACCATTGCAAGTGGAACTTTTTGGGTAGGTTATTTATATGTAGGTTTGATGGGTCTAACTTAACATAGGAGTAACATGGGGGCGCATAAAATTGAGGTCCATGTGAAACATGAGGTAAAATAATTGAGGGTTACATGGGGATATAATTGACAAGTGTTGTCTACCTTTTTAATTATTATGTATGTGTCCATAAAATTGGGGTATGTAATAATTAAATTGGACTTCAAACTCACTAGGAAAAATTGTTTTTCTCGATTCTTTAATGAGGGTTATTGAATTTGAATTAAATAGTGAGAGGTAATTTATGATTAAAAGACCTTAAAATCATATCTACACATAATGTATTAAACATCTTCTTAATCTCCGTTTTGCTTTAATTTGTAGATAACTAGATATCTAAGATGGCTAAGAACCCGCTTTCCACAATTCTCGACACAAACAAACTCACTGGACCCAACTATTATGATTGGATTAGAAACCTTAAGATAGTGCTCAACTCTGAGAATAGAGCCTATGTCTTGACGGATGCACCTCTCTCCACTCTGCCCGAGGGTGCTGAGGAAGAGGAAATCGAAACCCATAAGAAATGGTTAAACGATGACCTCCAAGCAAGGTGCACGATGCTTGCATCAATGTCGAATGAGTTGCAAAATCAACATGAAAATATGGCAAGTGCTGCTGATATTTTCAATCACTTACAAGAGTTGTATGGTGAAAAGTCTAGGAGGGAAAGGTACTTAGTGTCTAAAGAGCTTTTCAGAGCTCGTATGATTGATGGGTCAAATGTCCAAGAACATGTGCTTAAGATGATTGAGCTCATTGAGAAGCTCGCAAGTCTTGACATTTTTGTAGACAATGAACTCTCAGTGAACTTAGTACTTCAAACCTTGCCTAGCTCATTCGACCAATTTGTGGTTAACTTTAACATGAACAGTCTGGAGGCGACCTTGCCTGACTTGTTAAGCATGTTAAGGACTGCAGAAGCCACTATCAAGAAGGACAAGCCATTCCTACTTGTGAGTTCTACCCATTCTAAGGCTAAGAAGCCAAAGAAAGGGAAAGAGAAGAGTTCCCAAAAGAATAAGAAGCTAAAAGCTAAAGATGGGGTCAAGAAGGTTAAAGCTGATAAGGATAAGGGTGACTGTTTCCACTGCGGTAAACCAGGGCATTGGAAGAGGAACTGCAAAGAGTACCTTGCGACCCTAGGTGAGACCAAGGGTATGTTTTATGTTGAAGTTAACTTATCTGTTAACGATACTTCTTGGGTATTAGATACCGGTTGTGCATCACACCTTTGCAATAATTTGCAGGCAATGACAAGAAGTAGGATGCTAGGAAAGGATGAGATTGTTCTGAGACTTGGCAATGGAGCAAAAGTTGCTGCCACAGCGATAGGGACGGTCAACCTGGCATTAGGCGACGACATTAGAATAGTTTTAAATAATTGTCTTTATGTTTCTAGTATAATAAAGAACATTATCTCCATCCCTATTTTAGATGGAGAGGGTTTTGAGTTTTTAATAAAAGATGGAAAATGTTCCATTATTAAAAATTGTTCTTTACTTTTTACTAGTACTTTGACGAATTGTTTATACATTGTTCAACCAATTAGTTCCGTCTTTCACATTCAACATAGTAACAAAAGAAAACAAGATAACTTAAATAGTACACTAATGTGGCATGCTGGACTAGGACATATTTCCAAAGAAAGAATGCACAAATTGGCAAAGGAAGGTGTACTCGACCTTAAGGAAGAGGAAACCATGCCTACTTGTGAATCTTGTCTTAAAGGAAAAATGACCAAATCACCATTTGTAGGACAAGTGGAACGTGCCACCCATCCTTTGAATTTGATCCACTCGGATGTTTGTGGTCCTTTTAGTATAAGTACTAAAGGAAGGTGTACTTACTTCATTACTTTTAGCGATGATTATTCACGGTACAGATATGTGTACCTTATGAAGCACAAATCTGAAAGCTTTTGAAAAGTTCAAAGAGTTTAGGAATGAAGTAGAAAAACAACTAAGTCATAGTATTAAGACTCTTCGATCTGATCGGGGAGGAGAATACTTAAGTGACGAATTCCTTAGTTATCTTAAAGAGAATGGGATTCTCTCTCAGTGGACTCCGCTTGGAACACCACAATTGAATGGGATGTCTGAGCGAAGGAACAGGACTTTATTGGATATGGTCCGTTCTATGATAAGTTTTACTGAAGTTCCGCAATCTTTCTGGGGTTATGCCTTAGAAACTGCGGCTTATCTATTAAATAGATTGTCTTCCAAAGCAGTGCCCAAAACACCTTATGAGTTATGGCGTGGTAAACCGGCCTCATACAAATATCTTCGAGTGTGGGGTTGTTCAGCCTATGTGAAAAGGCTAGTGGGAGATAAGTTAGAATCTAAGTCTGGCTTATGTAAATTTGTGGGGTACCCTAAAGAAACTGCGGGGTACTACTTCTATGATCCATCGGAACAAAAGGTGTTTGTTTCAAGGAATGCCATCTTCTTAGAGAAGGAGTTTCTATTAGATAGAAAGGGCGAGATCATAGAACTTAAAGAAGTTCAAGAACCACAAATTATCTCACAAACTTTGGAGACACAAACACAAGAAAACACTGAAATATCTAACACACAACCTCCGAGAAGATCCGTAAAGATCCGAGGGCCACCTGACAGGTATGGTCTATTACTAGAAAGCAATAAGGAGGAGCTTCAAGTGGATGAAAATCCAAGAAGCTACAACGAAGCAATATGTGATATTGATTCGGGGAAGTGGCAAAGTGCCATGGAATCTGAAATGGACTCCATGTACTCCAACAAGGTATGGACCTTGGTAGATCCACCAGAGGGTATAGTACCCATTGGTTGTAAGTGGATCTATACGTGAAAGCTTAGAGCAAATGGACAGGTAGTGACCTATAAAGCTAGGCTAGTGACAAAAGGTTACACTCAAAGAGAGGATATCGACTATGAAGAAACCTTTTCGCCAGTAGCAATGCTTAAATCCATTAGGATTTTGCTTGCAATATCTGCTCATTATGATTATGAAATATGACAGATGGATGTGAAAACCGTCTTCCTCAATGGAAACATAGAGGAAGAGATTTACATGAAACAACCAGAAGGTTTCATATCTAGTGGGAGTGAGCAAAAGGTTTGCAAACTCCAAAAGTCCAATTATGGACTAAAGCAAGCATCCCGAAGTTGGAACATCTGTTTTGATGAAACTATAAGGATGTATGGTTTCATTAAAAACGAAGATAAACCATGTGTGTACAAGAAAGTCAGTGGGAGTGCAGTGACATTCTTAGTACTTTATGTTGATGATATTCTACTCATTGGGAATGATGTAGGAATGATGCAATCGACTAAAGTATGATTATCCACCAAATTCTCCATGAAAGACTTAGGAGATGCATCCTACATCTTAGGAATTAAAATCTATAGAGATAGATCAAGAAAGATGATAGGATTGTCTCAGTCAATGTACATAGACAAAATGCTAAAAAGGTTTAATATGGAGGAATCAAAGAAAGGATTCTTGCCTATGAGTCATAGGATACGGTATTCTCGATCCATGTGTCCTTCGACATCCCAGGAATGAGATAGGATGGCTCGCGTACCATATGCTTCTGCTATAGGAAGTATTATGTATGCAATGTTATGTACAAGGCCTGATGTGGCTCATGCATTAAGTGTAGTGAGTCATTTTCAGTTTGACCTAGGTGAGTAGCACTGGGTAGCCGTGAAAACAATCCTCAAGTACTTGAGAAGGACTAAGGACTTGTTTTTGATATACGGCGGTGGAGAATTGAAACTAGAAGGGTTCACTGACTCTAGTTTCCAATCTGAGGTGGATGATTTGAAATCAATGTCGGGATTTGTATTCACCCTCAATGGTGGAGCAGTAAGTTTGGAAGAGTTCCAAACAGAAAACTACTGCTGATTCCACAACCGAGGCTGAATACATAGCTGCATCTGATGCAGCAAAGGAAGTTGTTTGGATTAGGAACTTCATCCAAGGGTTGGGTGCAGTCCCTAGCATTGTCGATCAAGTACTATGACAATAATGGCGCCATTGCTCAAGCAAAGGAGCCAAGGTCTCATCAAAAATCCAAACACATAGAGAAATGATACCACGTGATCTGGGAGATCATTGGTAAAGTCGACTGCTAGTGGAAAGAGTCGACTCAACGGAGAACATAGTGGATCCACTAACTAAGCCTTAATCTCGTATTAGAAAGACATCTTGAGAAGATGGGTCTTAGATACCAAGGATATTGGCTCTAGTGCAAGTGGGAGATTGTTAGAATAGTGCCCTGCGATCCAATCCTAGATAGGCTCTATTTATCTATTCTTGTAATAAACAATTTCGTTTTACATTATATTAATAAAAGGCATTTCTTCATCTTATGTTTATATTGTTATAGTTGTATGATGAAATCCCTAGAATTCACATATAGCTATGGGGCTTGATATCTCATTGGATGGATATCATAAAACAAGTCTCTAAGGCTGTGATTTCTAAATATTGTCCAAGTCATAGAATTATCAAGATGGGACATTGATAATTCGGATAGACTTGCGCCTATGATGCACACTCTTAATTAGAGAATGTCTCGTTTTATAGACATTAGTGTAGTTGACACAAATGCACATACACGGATGCTTGTTGAGAACAAGTTCACTGATTACCCTGACTGAAACTTCCCAAATTGGAATTATTTCTATATATGTCGAATTAGGAGTTTCTTAATCACGATAGTGCAAGATTAATTCTTTGACTTGAGTCATCACAGTAATCTTGTATATTGACTCACTGCACTTTGACTCTTGTGCCAGTTCTTTTACAAGGACACATATAGACTGGTGATTGGGTGTAGTGACTCGTATATGGAGGTTGGTGTTAACAACAAAGGATCCATCACTTGTCTAGATGAACAAGTGAATTTCCTATAATATTCTAAGTGATTTGACTGAGTTAGTCCTTGGCCAAGGCAAGTAAGTAATTAATTAAGAAATGAGTTTCTTGAATTAATTAATCACTAGTCAAACACACTTGAATTATTAAGATTGAATTTACAAGGATCTCGACCAAAAAGATTCATCGATCCTTAATTCAATTGGGAAATTAGTTGATGGAAGAATCTCACTTGCATGGAATGCGCGATTGGAAAGGTTCACTTTGAATCGCCTACATCTAGGTCTTCAAGATAAGTAGCTGGAAACTTTTCTTTGATTTATGGGTATCTTATATTTAATGGAGATTAAATAATAAGATGGTTAATTAAAAGTGTTTAATTAATCGAGACAATTTAATTATCCAAATTAAATCATAAAGGTTATGAACCCATTACTAGTATGTTGGTGAACCTAAAGGGTCACACACAATACTCGGACAAATCCATTTCTTAGCTAAGAAAATTTAATTCAAAGTAGTTGAGTTAATATATTAATTAATTAGATTAATTAATTAAGACTTTTATTTATTCAAGTGTCGGATAAATGAATTAATTAAGTTGATAAGATCAATTTAATTAAGCTTAAGTCTAGAAAGCATTTAATTAATTGGAAGTGATTTTTAATTAATCTAGTATGGTGGATTAATTATTAAAAGGCAATTTTATTAAGCCTTGGTCGAAAATTCGGTGGAGGAAAATAATTAAAGAGTTTAATTAAATTTCTTCTAGAAGGAAATAAGATTTCTTAGAGAGAAAGAAAACTAATTAAAATAGAAGAGTCCTATTTGAGTATTAATTAGTCTTCTATTCCTACATGGAGAAGGTGTAATGTAGAAGAGTTCTACATGGGAAAGAATTGCAAGAACTTAGTCTTATATATATGACTAGTATGGAACAAAAATAAGATGACTTTTGAAGCCAAAATTTTTGTTCCTCTTGCATAGAAAATCGTTACTCTCTCTCCTTCATATAGTGTTCTTAAGTTCTTGATTATTCATCAAGATTTTGAATTCAAGAATTCTTCCAAAATACTTTAGAGAAGTAATTTTTTCTTTCACCTTAATCCCATACACTATTCCTTAAAGTTAGAATAAACGTTTATAGATCAATCTAGCTAAAGATTATAAACGAGTGAGTATCCGAGGTGTGGATCAACTTTAGAAGAGAAACATTTGGGTCTCTGAAGTGAATCAAGAATCCGATCAAAGGCGTTTTTGGTGGAGGAAATCGAAATCTTCATCAAAGGGAAAAACGAAGGAGTTGATTCAAAGAATGAGGAACAAGCTAGGGAGTTTACGTTAAGGAAAAAGAAACTCTTCGATTTTTTGAGGAACAAGCTAGGGAGCTTACGTTAAGGCAGAAGAAACTCTTCGATTTTTGCGAAAAATCGAATAAGGTAAGATCTTCTTTATTTAAGTTTTAAATAACTAGTGTAGAGATGCGCAAGCCTATGATACGTGATAAGCCCGTGGGATTAATAAACTCGCATGTTTAAATCCTAAAAACTAAAATTTTAATTTTTCGCTGTGTTTAGTCGGGCTATATGTATATTTCCTAACAGGCGACAGCTTCACCAATCAATCGTCAGCGAAGGAGAGAATTAGAAAAAGACGGCTAGGATTTTTATGAGCAGAGTCTTAATTGCGTACTATACAAATCATATAGATTTGTACATAACACCTCGCTTTTAATTGGATCATATTGAATAATAGTCCTATTTAATATTTAAACTTAAATACATGACTAACATGTAATATTTAAAACTTTTAACGATTTTTTTTTAATGAAAGTAGTTAGAAAAATGTCTAATAATTAATTTTTTTAATTAAAGTTTTCTCTTTTCATTATTGAGAAAAAAATTACTAAATTTCATTTTTTACATTTGCAAACAATAATACAGAACAAAGAAAATTAAAATATTTTCTTTTTGTGCATGTCATGTTTGTGCTATGATCGTCAACTTATGTTCTAATTAATATCAAAATATATCAAAAGAATGCAACCAAAAGAAAGAATGAAAATTTTAACATAGTGAAATATGAGAGTATAGAGTTATAAAAAGAAAGAGTATTATATGGAGAGTATATTTTGTTTACAATGGATGTAAATTGTGTTCTAAACTATAAGGACATTTTGGTCCATTACTCAACATAAAAAAAGTGATTGAGTGCCATTATCAAATTTCGGAGTACAAATATCAATTCCCCAAACAAATAATACATAATACAGAATCAAGAGGTTCACATCACCATAATACATAAATAAATAACCATAATACTTGCTGCTGATGATGATGATGATGATTTATTCCAATATTCTCAACTCAAGCATGATCAGTACTTTGCTTATTCTCATCCGAAGATTTTAAGTACCATCTTTTGAGACGAGCAGAAGTTTTCGATACCTACAAAAATTATACTTAGGAGTTTTATTTAACATGTTAATTTTCTCGTCCTTGATGTAAAAAAATTTCATGTTTTTTTATTCTTACCTCTTCATCCCAATTTGTTCTCCATGTCATGAAGCCAAATGCAATCGTTCTAGTAACAATTCCACAAATCATTCCGGACAATATACCCTGTCGAATTAAATATCAATTTCATATTCGATCCATACGATAACTAGATTGTGCATATTGTATATATATATATTTATACATTTTGAAATTGGAAGGTAAGATGGCCCTAACGACCAAACCTAACATGACATGTAGCATCAAATTAAAGACATTCTAGAAAGGGAGAAATTAACACTACATAGGTTCAACATTTTCTCCAAAGAGCTCGTACGGTTATAGGAAAAACGTATATGTTTATTCATTTTGAAATTAAAAGGTAAGATGGCCCTAACAACCAAACCTAACATGACATGTAGTGTCTAATTAAAGACATTCTAGAAAGGGAGAAATTAACACTACATAGATTCAACATTTTCTCCAAAGAGCTCGTACGGTTATAGGAAAAACGTAAGGGTAGTTATATTTTCTCCATAGATTACAATTTTCTCGGTCTTAACATTACAAAATACAAAACTACAAGTACGTTAAACATTATATTTCAATCCTTTTTAGTTCTAAAAATTACATTTAACCCTATGAGGGTATTCTTCTTTTTGTTTTGGTAAATAATTTTTTTATAAATACGGACGGACAGACCCACAACCCGGACTCGGACCGGGCCCGGACCGCAAGTGTGAGGAATTAATAATTTGGGCGAAAGCCCAATTAATGCATATGTCCTCCATTTTTCCAATAAATTGGATGACACAAGAGCCCTATGAGGGTATTGTCCTCATAGAAAATAGGGTAGATTTTAAACATGAGCGCTTTTTGGAAGTTCACCAAAATATTTGAGATCTAATGTCACAAATTGTTGGGCAAGTTAATTGTAATTTGGATAATAAATGACCACTTCTCCGTGGCTACGGCGACGACAATCATTTCGCTGTGGCAAAAGTCCGGGCAGCAGATCGCTTTTTGGAAGTTCACCAAAATATTTGAGATCTGATGTCACAAATTGTTGGGCAAGTTAATTGTAATTTGGATAATAAATGACCACTTCTCCGTGGCTACGGCGACGACAGTCATTTCGCTGCGGCAAAAGTCCGGGCAGCAGATCGCTTTTTGGAAGTTCACCAAAATATTTGAGATCTGATGTCACAAATTGTTGGGCAAGTTAATTGTAATTTGGATAATAAATGACCACTTCTCCGTGGCTACGGCGACGACAATCATTTCGCTGTGGCAAAAGTCCGGGCAGCAGATCGGGCAGGCGAATTTTTGAGCAATTTTTTATTTTTTTTGTTTCCTAAGTGCTTTAGATTTGTTTTTATAATATTAGGATTGTGTTTCCTAGTTTGATAGGGTTTTATATTGCTCTATTATTATAAATAGTATAATTTAACTTGTAATTATCAGATTGACTCAAGAGAAATAAAGATGTAGTCTAAGCTGACTTGTGAATCTAAGTAATTTGCCGAACCACATAAAATCCTCATGTTCATTCTTTTAGGCTTAGATTTTATATTTTCTTGATTATTTTTTTGTACTTTGATGCTACCATTATTCATAATAGTAAATTGTAAAGTGCTAATGTCAGTGTCAAATGCCACAATTTGGCATGATAATGGTAAAATAATATCCAAAAGAAAAGTCAAGTTAGTTGCCCCCTCCTCCCCAACTAATATATAAATAACCTAAACATAATGCCCAAGAAAAAAAAAAGCCTTCCATGAATTTTGTTTTAATTTTAGGAGGCACTCCACGTTGAAGTGAAAATCTGAAATCCCACTTCATATCTTTTCTTGCTTTCTCTTAATATTTAAATTTCTTATTGGGATGCCAATAATATCAGCTCGGCTATTCAACATTAATTGCATTCTAATTTTCTAACTTTTAGAAATTCTGATTTTTTTTTTAATTGTATAATTTTATGGGGTGGGAATTATCAAAACTTGTGATTTTGGGTTGCAAAATGCTATTTCTGATACTTCAATTAACCCTAACCATTATCAATTAGACGGAGGAGCACATATTTGATGAAAATGTGGTAGCACTACTACAAAAAATGCCTATTACAGCGGTTTTTTTGGACCTATTACAGCGGTTCGAACCGCTGTAATAGGCAGTGCTGTAATAGGGTTTCGACCTATTACAACGGTTTTGAACCGCTGTAATAGGCACCCTATTACAGCGGTTCTAAAAAAACCGCTGTAATAGGGTACCCTATTACAGCGGTTTCCATGGGAACCGCTGTAATAGGGTGCCCTATTACAGCGGTTCTAAAAAAATTGCTGTAATAGGGTACCCTATTACAGCGGTTTTTTTAGAACCGCTGTAATAGGGTATTTTTTTTATTATTATTAATTTCACTTTTTCGTTTATAATTTTACCGTGTCGAAATGACACGAAATTCGCAAATACACAAAAATATATACATAAACTCACACATACACAAATATACATATACCCACATATACTTACATAAACCCACATATACACAAATATATATACATACATAAACCCACATATACATACACCCACATATACACAAATATACATACACCCACATATACACAAATATACATACACACCCACATATTCGTGTACGAAACCCCACATATACACAAATATACATATACTCACATATACATACATAAACCCACATATACACAAATATACGTACACCCACATATACATACATAAACCCACAAATATACATACACCCACATATACATACATAAACCCACATATACACAAATATACATACACCCACATATACATACATAAACCCACATATACACAAATATACATACACCCATATATACATACATAAACCCACATATACATACACCCACATATAGACAAATATACATAAACCCACACATACACAAATATAAATACACCCACACATACGGTGGTGGTGGAGGCGGCGGTGGTGCTATATAGTGGTGGCGGCGGCGGTGGTGCTTCAAGAGAGAGAGAGAAAGAGAGTGTAGAGAGAGAGAGTAGAGAGAAAAAGACTAAGAGAGATAGAGAGAAGCGGGAAGATCTAAATTTAAGGGATTTAAATTTTATGGTTTCGACCTATTACAGCGGTTCCCAACGAACCGCTGTAATAGGTCCCTCGACCACCTATTACAGCGGTTCCGAGGGAACCGCTGTAATAGGTTAAGACCAAGATACACCTATTACAGCGGTTCCTAACGAACCGCTGTAATAGGTCCCTCGACCACCTATTACAGCGGTTCCCTCGGAACCGCTGTAATAGGTTAAGACCTATTACAGCGGTTTTCTCGGAACCGCTGTAATAGGTTAAGACCAAGATACCCTATTACAGCGGTTCGTTGGGAACCGCTGTAATAGGTTCCTATTACAGCGGTTTTACTAAAACCGCTGTAATAGGTGCGCTGTAATTGGGTATTTTTGTAGTAGTGTAGTTTAGGGACTACATTTGATGAGCGGTGTAACTAGATGACCAAAATCGGACTTGGTGTATAATTGGGGACCAAAAATAAAATTTTCCCTAAAATAATAGATAAAAGTGTATTTAATTATTGTATATTTATAAGTGAAAATGGCAAAATTTACTCAGAAAAAGCACTAAAATATACTGAAAATTGATAATTAAAATGTGCACAAAATTGAGACTATGTATTTTAAATTAATGACTGTGTGAATAGTGTTGTAGATAAAACAGATGAGGTTTATTACTTATGTATATTTATAAGTGAAAATGACAAAAAATGACCAAAAAGGGCACTAAATTAAAATACTGAAAATGGATCTTAATTAAAATGTTTATATGGTTGTGAAGGTTGAGACTTTGTATTATACTTTGCCATAGCACCCCCATTGTTACCGAACATGTCTTTTTCAAACGAATATATAAGAAAAAGAAAGAGGTGAGTATAATCTAGTAATATAATTTGGAGTTGTTCCTGGAAATGTGAAAATGAAAGATTGGTACTTTCAGTTAAAAATAGTGTAAATGGCATGAAAATATCCAAATGAAAACACAAGGAAAAGGATAACCTGAATGAGAAGATCAGTTGGCCTTTTCTTTTAAATTGAAATTTTCCCTTTCGGCTGTCACTTCTGCCTTGGCCAAACATTTCATCACAAATTTATACTTGTTTGTCAACTACAATATCTCTGCATTAAAATTTTAGAATAATGAAGTTCCCCACATAAGTTATGACATAAGAGAAAATATTGAAGAATGAGAAAGCTTCAAGGGTCTGCAGACTGCAGAAACTCTCTACATTTGGGTGCTCTTGGGAGTTGGGCTCTCGGGATGATCTCCACCATTACATGTATATATAATGATGGATCCCCACATATGTGATGAAGATCACCAGGGAGTTGGACTCTCAGGAGCCACCAAGTATCACCCCCACATTTGGTTAAAGCATTTACGAGAATAAAAAGGAAGATGAGACAGAAAAACACAAATTTGAAAAAATAAGAAGGACGATGAGAAAATTGCATTTTTTGTCCTGTATGTATTGTAGGGTTAGTGTTGTGTTTTAATGGAAGAATTCAACGATTAACTTGTTATGTATATGAAATCAGAAACACTAGAATCAAGGTATGAAAGTAGAAGAAGATTATGAATCAAGACCACACAAATTTAACGTGGTTCGGTTCAATTTGAACCCACATCCACACAGCAGCAACTCTCAATTCTATTGATGATTGTATGAGTGCAAGTTACAAGCTAAATCTGTAATCTTCTTATTTATACAGTTTACACACGCTCCCCTTCACTCTTGTATCTATATGTGTATCTATTCACTCGGCTAACTAACCATTTATATCACATGGTTTATGTTAGTTTAATTGGCTGAATAATTCAATAAGTTTTATTCATGTTCACGTTCTACATATATAGCTAGAGTACAACCTTGACTATAGGAACAAATTACCAGATATCCCTATTCTTAGGAAATGAAGATCCCTTAATCTTAGGAACTAACATACTAACAAACTACCTATCTGTGAGCTATTTACTTGACTAATAAATCTGATTTTTCTAACACTCCCCCTCAAGTTGGTGCATAGATATCTATCATGCCCAACTTGGATACAAGACCTTCAAATATTGGCTTAAACAACCCCTTTGTAAGTACATCTGCAACTTGTTCATTTGTGGGAATGAAAGGAATACAAATGACACCAGAATCCAATTTCTCCTTGATGAAATGTCTGTCTACTTCGATGTGTTTGGTCCTGTCGTGTTGTACAGGATTATGTGCTATGCTAATCGCAGCCTTGTTGTCGCAGTATAATTTCAGTGGAAGACTTGGTGGTTGATTTATTTCTTTCAGAACTTGTTGTATCCACAGAATCTCACAAACACCAGTTGCCATGGATCTAAATTCTGCCTCTGCACTACTCCTAGCAACAACATTCTGCTTCTTGCTTCGCCATGTCACAAGATTTCCCCAAACATAAGTGCAATATCCTAAAGTTGATTTTCTGTCAACTATAGAACCCGCCCAATCTGCATCAGTGAACACTTCCACAGTGCGGGTTTCTCTCTTTTTGAAAAATAGACCCTTTCCTGGTGTGCTCTTAAGGTACCGTAGGATTCTATATGCTGCTCCAAGATGTTCTTCATAGGGTGAGTGCATAAACTGACTTACCATACTCACTGCAAATGCAATATCGGGACGTGTATGTGACAAATAAATTAATCTGCCGACAAGTCTCTGATATTGTGAGATGTTAACAGGAGTTCCTTGCAAAATCTCTCCTAACTTTTGATTAGGATCAATCGGTGTATCAGCTGGTCTACAATCACTCATTCCTACCTCCTTAAGTAAGTCTAGGACATATTTCCGTTGTGACACGACAATTCCATTCTTACTTCGAGCAATTTCCATCCCCAAAAAATACTTTAATCCTCCTAAGTCTTTAATCTCAAACTCCTTTGAAAGACTTCCTTTCAATCGGTTGATTTCTTCAACATCATCACATGTGACAATAATGTCATCCACATAAACAATCAACACTCCTATCTTACCAGTTTTTGAGACTTTATAGAAAAGGGTGTGATCAGATTGCCCTTGATTATACCCCTAATTTTTCACAAACCGGTTGAAACGTTCAAACCAAGCTCGAGGGGACTGTTTTAGGCCATAAAGTGATCTCCTCAACCTGCAAACTTTTGTTTCAAAACGTTCTTCAAAACCTGGAGGTGGCTCCATGTATACCTCCTCATCAAGATCTCCATTTAAGAAAGCATTCTTCACGTCTAATTGTTGTAATGTCCAATCTAGATTCAGAGCAACAGACAATAGTATCCGAATTGTGTTCAACTTTTCAACAGGTGCAAAGGTCTCCATTTAGTCGACACCATATGTATGTGTGAATCCTTTAGCAACCAGTCTCGCCTTGTACCTTTCAAGAGTACCATTAGCATTGAAGTTCGTGGTAAACACCCATTTGCATCCCACTGTGCGTTTACCTTCAGGAAATTCCTCCAAGTTCCTAAGTCTGATTCTTTTCAAGGACACTCATCTCTTCTAAGACTGCTGTTAGGAATTTCATGTTAGATGTTTTGATGATGACAAATAGGACTCCATGTTAGACCCCAAGAAATGTAAAGTATAAAAACTTTCGTAGAACAAATGTGTAAGCGCCTGAAAGCTCGTGGTTTTATACTAGGCTTGTATTTTTATCTTTATAGAGTTTAGACTAAGAATATGATACTAAATCACTAGAAGAATTCTGTGTGAGTCTACCAAGTGATGAAGTTGAAGATCAAGCGTCTGAAGAAACAGTAAAGATAAAGATTAGTCCCAAGCGTCCGTCAAACGCTAAAAGACTATCCCGGGTTACGAACTCAGTGCTCAAGATTTGTTATGAACCTTAGACCAAGTACTTAACACTAAGTCAATGATAGAATTCTGAGTGAGTCTATCAAAGATAAAGTGAAAGGACAAGCGTCTAAAGAATCGGGCAAGATTGTGACCTTTCTCAAGCGTCTGATTAACAAAGAAGGCCACGTTCAAAAAGCCTAAACTCCAAAGGCTCAAGCGCCTAGTTCTCCAAGCGTAACCTGAAGATTCAAACCCAAGTTATCAAAGATGCATGAATCAACGGAAATTATTCCCAAACGGAAATAAGACAAGATGCATCAAAAGTCTATAAGTGCTATTAAAATATGAGCACTACAACTTATGGGCAAGCCATATCCTTGACCAAGACTGTCAGATTTATGAAACCAAGACCATGCCTAACCAATTAAAAATACCCAAAGTTAGGATTGTCAGAACTCATGGAATGTTTAGGGAAACGAGATTCAAACCGTGTCCAATGGACAAAATCTCATAACAATCTATAAATAACCTTCTCAGCAAAATGGACGAGATAGACACATATAGAAAAACATCTGGACGTAAAATAAGAAAAAGGGTCCAAAAACGTTGCTGAATTCTTTAGAAAGAGCTTATACACTCCAGAGCCAAAACCCTTTAAGCTTTCTCAAATACATTCCTAGACAGTCACCCATATCTCAACCCTCTTCTTAAGAAGAACCTACACTACTATTGAGATATCTCCAAGTTGTTTGAACTTTCCAAAAAACAAACAAACCCGTGACCAAAACCATCAACACCTTTCATCTGAGTGAGAAAGCTTGTTGACTTACAAGCAATATTTTTGTGTAAAAGAAGCTTGTGGAAGAAGATCTCTATTGGAGCTGAAATCTGTGTGACCAAGGAGTTCCTAGATCAAGCGTAACTTGCACCATTTCTGAGTGAAAGAAGCAAGGGGATAGAAGGTCTTTAGTGGAGCTGAAATCTGTGTGACCAAGGAGTTCCGAGATCATATCCAATCTCCCTCTATTTTGTAGAAGTCTCTGTGTGACTCTTCGATAATCATCATAGTGGAAAACCTCCCTGATAAAAGGAGAAGAAGGACGTAGCTGGGATTACATCACCCAGTGAACCTTACAAATATCTTGTGTCATTTACCGCTTTAAGCATTTACTGTTTTACTGCTTTACTATTCATATTGCATACATTCTGATAAAGTTTTAAAACAACTAAGCGACTACTTTTGATTAACAAACCGAACGCTAAGATATAAAATACTTCCGCTGTGCTAACCCTGATTTAGTGACTAAACTCTGCCCTACTTTGGTAAGCGTTGAAATCACCAAGTCTAAGTTAACTGTTCCCAAGCGCCTGAAACTAGCGCTTAAGTCATTATTTCTCAAGCGCCGCACCCAGCGCTCAAAGCTTTCCGAGCGTTCAAATACTTCAAAGTGATACGAATTTTTAGAAGTCGAAAAAGACTTCAGGGTCTATTTAACCCCCCCCCCCTTCTAGACCCTTTCGTATACCACTTGGGACCAACAACTGCCCTCTTCCACTGCGGGACTTTCAAAGCATCCTGTATATTCTTTGGAATCTCCACGGTGAAGACATTAGTGGTAAAGGTAGAAAAATTGGGTGAAAGTTTATTGTAAGACACGAATTTAGACATTTGGTACAAAGGACAACTAGTACAAGAGCGAGTATTTTTTCGAAGAGCTATAGGAAGATCTAACTCACTTAGATTTTTTTCTGTACTCAAAGTAGACTCTTGGTGCAGCTGAGACAAGATAATCTCTGTTTCTTGCATAAGATTTTGATTTAAAATTTGTGCATGGTCTGTTTTACTCCTGTTTTCATTTGGTGACTCTAGAGAAATAGTGTCTGTTTCACTATTTTTCAGATTCCCAAAATTTTCATCCTCGATTTGGATATTTTTATTCAAAAAATCAGTGCCACATCCTAAGGGAATCAAACCCACAAAATCAAATTTTTCAACATTTGAATTTTGATTCGGGATTTCAAAAATTTGAGTAGCAGAACCTTGGTCAGAATTCAAATATGTATTAAAAAAATCTAGGGCACTTAAATTCGAATTTAAACCTGAAATCTTGATCAAATCTAATCTTTTTGAAACTGAATCTTCACATTTCTTCTCCCCCTGAAGATGAGTGGCAAAAAAAGGTTTATTTTCAAAAAATAGAACATCCATTGAAACAAAGATTTTCCGTGAAACTGGATTAAAACATTTGTAGCCGCTCTGATTAGAAGCATAACCAACAAAAACACACTTTTTTTACTTTGGATCTAGCTTACCTCGGGTAAGAGAATGATCATGAATGAAAACTGTACAACCAAAGATTTTGAGTGGTAAATCTGAAGTTGGAAGACGAGATTTTGGAAATAAATCCTACAAAACATCTATAGGTTTTTTAAACTTTAAAACTTTGGATGGCATTCTATTAATAAGATAGGCAGCAGTTAAAAATGCCTCACTCCATAGATTTTTCTGAACATTATTTGTTAATAATAATATATGCTTATTTTTCCTTTACGCCACTCCATTTTGTTGTGGCGTGTTAATGCATGAACTCTGTTGAACAATACCTTTTTCTGTAAAAAATTGTCCCAAACAGTTTTAAAATATTCTCGGCCATTATCACTCCTAAACACTTGAATTTTCTTTTGAAATTGTGTTTCAACCATGGAGTAAAATTTTTTGAAAACTTGTTCCACTTCAGATTTCTCCTTAAGTAAAAATAGCCAAAGAACCCTCGTGTGGTCGTCAATAAATGTTACAAACCATTTTTTTCCAAAAATAGATAATACTTGCGATGGTCCCCAAATATCACTGTGAATTAATGAAAAAGGTGTCGATGATTTATAAGGGTGTGGAGGATAAACAGACCTTTGATGCTTTGCTAAAGCACAAACTTCACATTGGAAAATAGAAGGGTCTTTATTATTGAATAAATTTGGAAACAAATGTTTCAAATACTGAAAACTAGGATGTCCTAATCTAAAATATAACATAACTATCTCATTGTCACTGGAAACAAAAGTTGATTTAAAACATGAACTATGCGCAGATTTTTCCAATCGAGATCCTTCTTCTAGTAAATAGAGACCGCCACTTATCCTAGCATTGCCAATCATCTTCTCCGAGTCCAGCTCCTGAATTTCACAATGAGAAGAAAAAAATCTCACTTGACATTTAAGGTCATGAGTTAATTTATTGACTGAAATGAGATTACAAGAAAGATTAGGAACATGTGGAACATTAAAGAGAGTAAGAGAAGGAGATATTTTAATTGTTCCTGCCCCTGCGATTGATGAGTAGGAACCGTATGCAATTTTTACACTTTTGTTTCTAGCACTTGGTTTGTAAGTCAGGAATAAATTGGAGCAACTCATCATATGATCTGTTGCTCCTGAATCAAGAATCGAAGGGAGGTCAGTTTTAACAGAAGACAAAGAAATTGGATTATTACCATTCTGGGCGACAAAACAAGAAGGATTATTTGAGACTTGTGGAGAATTAAAGAATTTATACAGATGCTCCAATTGTTCCTTTGTGAATGGAGATGATCCTGAATCGATTTGTTGCTCCTGAAAATTATCAGAAGTGGTTTGAAGTGCATGCTATCGTGAACTTTTCTCCCATGCTCCTCCAGATTTCCCTCGTTGTAGTCCCGGTGGTTTTCCATGAATTCTCCAACATGTCACCCTAGTGTGCCAGGGACGTTTACAGTGGTCACAATATGGCTTCTCACGCCTGTCGTTTCCTCCCTTTGCAGCTCGTATCAATAATGCATATCTTTTTGGCTCAATGTTGTTAGACATGTGGTTCTTCAACATAACCTTCCTACGGCTTTCCTCTTGCCGGACTTTTGAAAACACTTCACGTATCGATGGCAAGGGCTTTCATCCAAGAATCCGCCCCTTGACCTCATCAAGAGATTTGTTCACACCTGCAAGAAACATATAAACCCGATTATTTTTCTCTCGCTTCTTGAATCTTTCCAGATCGTTGTTGTTCTCCCACTGTTCGTCATAACAATGATCAAGTTCTTGCCAAAGTGCTACCATCTCGTTGTAGAAAACAGTAACCTCTCGATCTCCTTGTCGTAGATGCCACAATTTTGTTTTAATCTCAAAATTTTGAGATGAATTCTCAAGGTCTGAATACATATCTTTAACTGAATCCCAGGCTTTCTTCGCAGTTGGTAAGAACAAATGAGATTTTGCTATGGCAGTTTCCATGGAGTTGAGGAGCCATGCCATAACCAAAGAATTCTCAGGTCTCCATGTTCTAAAACCTGCGTCTGTTTCTTTGGGTATGCGAACTTCACCTGTTAAATGTCCTAGTTTTCCACGGCCATCAGTTGCAAGCTTCACAGATTGAGACCATTCTAGGTAATTTTTTCCGTTTAACTTATGAATGGAAATTTGAAGGGATTGGGTAGAAGTATCAATTGAATGGGCAGAAGGGTTGGCTGACATGATTTCGGAAGAGGTAGACATTTTTCTTTTCTTCTCAAAATTTTAGAGCTCTAGCTCTGATACCATGTTAGTTTAATTGGCTGAATAATTCAGTAAGTTTTATTGATGTTCACGTTCTACATATATAGCTAGAGTACAACCTTAACTATAGGAACAGATTACCAGATATCCCTATTCTTAGGAACTGAAGATCCCTTAATTTTAGGAACTAACATACTAACAAACTACCTATCTGTGAGCTATTTACATGACTAATAAATCTCTAATAAATCTGATTTTTCTAACAGTTTACAAAATCAATTACAACAAACTTAACTAACTGATTTAACACTATACTTGCCAAAAGTAAACTAGCTGCCTAAAATAGAAACTTCTACACATATTCATATTTTCAGCTATACAACTAATCACTTAACAAATCTCCACCTTAGTTGAATAGCTCTAGAATTGCTGCTCAAGCCTCAACAAGAGGTTTATTCCTCCTTAACACCAATTAAGTCCAAGCAGTACTCAAACTTACTGCTAAGAATAGGCTTAGTGATCATGTTAGCTGGACTATCTTCAGTCTTTACTTTCTTCACCAGAATTGATCCAGATGCTACAACTTCCCTGATAAAGTCAAGTTTAATATCCATGTGCTTAGTTCATTCTAGTGGCGGATCTAGGATTTTAGCTCAGTGGGGGCACACCAGGGATAGAGCTAGTAAATTTATCGAGGGGACTAGATTGTTGTGATATAGTTATACAATTTGTTTTTTGCCAAATAGACGAAGGATTTAAGGTACGGTACGCTATATTTATGGGGGGAAATATAATAAGGAACTATGTTCAATTACAACTTTTAACATACTTTATACTCTTATATCTCTTTCGTTATAGTCAGGATTTTGGGTTTTAGGGGGGGCGAACTCAAAATAAAGGGAAAAAACATGATATTTTTCGATCTTTGGGGGGGCGAAATTCAAATATAAAAAATTTTTATAAGGTAAAAAAATAATTTTTCAAAATTAAGGGGGGGAATGAGATGGAAATTGGAATTGAGGGGGGGCATTTAAAAATTTGAGTGGGGGGATTAATGTAATTTATAAGTTAAAATTAAAAAAATTGTATATATTTAAAAAAAATACATAGATCCGCCCCTGGTTCATTCATGAAACATATTGTTCTTGGACAATTGTACTGCTCCCTGATTCTCACAAAACACATTAATCACCCGTTGATCAATGCCAAGTTCTTGTACAAAACCATGAAGCCAGATTGCCTCCTTAATCTGTAAGAGCTAAATACTCAGCTTCAGTAGTTGATAAAGCTACCACCTTTTGAAGACTTGCTTTCCAGCAAATTGCAGTTCCGAAGGCAGTAAACACAAATCCAGTAAGAGACTTCCATGTATCCAAACATCCATCATAATCTGAATCCACAAATCCAGTTATAACACCATGTTCTCTCCACCCTTTTGAATTTCTTAGAAACTCTAACCCTTTCTCTATTTAGCCTTTAACATATCTCAAAATCCACTTAAGAGCATACCAATGTTCTCTGCATGCATTTGAGATAAACCTGCTAACTAGACTAATAGCATACGATAAATCTACATATAGGAAAAGATATATCCTTTGATTTCCTCCAAGACTTTTGTAATATACACATGAATTGTTGGAAAAATATCCGTGAGCCTACTCGGGCTTAGTATCTTCAAGAACGATTTCAAATTCGAGGCAAGTGTTCTACACTTTATCTTTAAAACGAAATTGCCCCGCTCACGATGCTTACGGGATTTGGCAATCGTTTCCGAAGATTCAATGACTTAGTAAAGAAGTAGTAGCACTACAAACTTCGATACTCTACGAACAAACTTTGTTCCAAACTCTCTCGATGGACTATGATGAATTAAATGCATATCTAGACATTTAATATGCAAAACTATTCTCCAAATATTAAATTAATATTTAGGAATATCCAAAGAATTCTCAAAATACTCAAAATAGTATTTAAGAGAAGAAAGGAAAAGATAATATGATTATGGTGTATTTAATCTCAAAATATAGGGGTCTATTTATAGAGAATGAAGAGTTTTGGGTCAAAAGTTGTAACTTTTCGTACATTGTAGAAGGGCCCAAAAGGTGTGACTTTTGGACGACAAGCCACTTGAAGCAGCTTTTCGGACTTTTCATATTAGCCCCAAAGGTTGTACCTTTTCAAAACAACTCCTGAACTAAAAGACAAAATCCGCCTGACATTGGCTCGGATCAGGTGTGGCGGGTGTACACCCGTTGACAGCCAATCAGCTCCCTGTCAGCATGGGAGATTATCCGGTGCGGGCGGTTGCACCAATTTCTGTGCAATTCAGCCCCTCACTTTTTAGAAATTTCAAATTGACCCCAAAACTTTGAATCTTGATCAAATAGATCCTTTCAAATTGGTCCCTCAATTTTTCAATTTGAACACTTTTATCCTCGAACTAAATGAACCATTTCCCATACAATCGCGGCCGTCTATCATATGAATTTGATCATTTAATCTTGTACGTTCATATCGGTTCGTTGATTCCAATTATAAACCAACTTTTAAGTGACATACTTTGTTAATTAATTTCTCATTCACCCTAAATCGGAATTGAATAATTAAATACTCAAAATTTATCTACTCGAAACGTAGATTAATTTGAGCCAAAGACATTCCACTTTCAACATGTGGAATTCACTTAAATCTCTAATAAAATCATGTTAAAACACGATTTACTCAATCAAGATTTCCAACAATACCCACCATGAATGAAATTAATGCAAGTGCAGACTATGCAGACGCTGAGAGAGTTCGGGCGAAAAGCTATTGCATCAGGAGAGGTAGTTTTTTACTTTGAACCTTCCTTAGTGTAATACCATTGGATTTACTTGCTGAGCAATGAACGTGATGTCTTGAACTGGTCAGCGTTTTGTGTAAACCAAGACAATGATACACACACAAACAAAGTTATTTGTTCATACTGTTGTGTCCGTTTTAGCCATGGAACACATCTTGGATTCATAAGTGTTTAATGTTAATGTCTAACACTTGAAGCGGCCCTCACTTCACACTTATATAGGTGACACTCCTATCAAGAGTACCTTGCCATACTCCACTTTGTTACGTCTCATCACCCTTTGAGATAGTATAGGAATCATTAAAAGCTTTTAGCTTAACCTTACCTACGCTCTGCAGGTTTTGCACTTGTTCTATCCTAGGAATGGGTGGGAGATTATTTAAAATTCCTCAAGTGCGACACTGAATTTTCATAACTTAGTTGTCACTTTTGAACCAAGATCTTGGGATCTCCAGTCAACATGGTTGGGTTACTGCTATGTCAATTCTTAAGATGTAGGATTTAATCCCATTCCCCTCGATATGCAGTATATTTGATCTTTTTAGGCATACATTTGGATCCATAAGTTCTCATTTGATTTTACTCGATCAATAGAGACAATGCCATTGAAGATCAACTGCTTAATGGTTTTATGTCTTTGATGTATATGTTGAGACTACCATTTTTACATGCTACTTTGTGCCCTTCCGACTATCGACTATCTTGTACAATGTATCGGAATAAGTGGCACAAAATCTAGCTAATAAAGAGTATCTAGTTTTCCTCAGTGTATTCTATCGGTACACTTGGATATACCGTATAGAGTAATCACAATTGATCATAGCATATTTCAAATATCTACGAACTCTAATTAATGCCTTCAAAAGGTCATTACGTCAATTACTCGTGATACTCAATACATCTGCTTTTCTAGCTCAGATGTATGTCTAGCACCGGTGTCGACCCACCATTCGCTTAGTTACCTACCACTATAGTGGAGAGCGTAAGGTCCGACCACCCATAATCATTCTTTTGAGCCAATATGAAACCTTAATTCCAAGTTAAGGGTGACTAAGACATTAATTAGGCAATGTATCCATTCAGTAGACGAGGCAAAATATCTTCTCACCATAATGTGAAGTACGCTATTAGATTATAGAATTACTGTCCCTTCAGCATTGTACCCACTCACGTATGGGTACAAACTTGCAAATTACATGAATCTGTCCATGTTCATTCCAATTTGCACGTGAATTAGCATAATTCAATTATCTATGTGAAGTGAACAAAGACACTGCATGTTTCATTGGATCTCTAGGACTTCACGCCATTCCATGAAAATGCACCACATTTTTATCATAAATTGATAAGTTCTACTGCGTGATTACACTCTATAATCTCACGTATACAATCATGACATTTTATGTAGAAGAAAATGTATTATATACACTTTCAATGAAATTTCACCAATTAGAAACTTCTTTCAATTTCAATATGTCGAGTGCATATTTTTATATATTTTCACCATTTATCCGTTATTTAAAATTACCACATTCAGAGTAATTACATCAACCTAAGTGAATAGGTATTTTAATTATAAATGCACATGCCTAAAACTTATCTGGAATGCCTGCAGTTATTTACTTCAACTTTGGGCAGCGAGTGATCAACATAAGTTTCATTCACTACCATAAGAGGCATAAACAATTTGTGTTTCCAATTTGCAGAAGCACTTCACCAATCATTTGAGTATTCTCAAATATCCAATCACCGGCCTTCGTTTGATGTGAATATTACTACAAAATAAATTCAAATTTGTATTAGTCATAAAAGACAATTAAAATTATTAATTATGACAAAAAATGAAAATTAAATGAAATTCCCTCTTGATTTCATCATCTTTCCATCGGATAACGCCATCTTCAATGAACTTTTTGGTGATGTTTGCTCGGTCGACGCAACATTTCGATCCAACAAGTAAGCACATCTTATTGATAACAAGCTACGATGATATACTTTTTTGATATATAATAAAATGCACATGCAACGTGAAAGTATTATTTTAATGCATATGTTTCAATGGATATTGAATGTATGATGCATGACAACTGCTTAGACATGAATAATGATGCACTTCATGATTGTTCAATGCAAAAAATAAATTCTCATCAATTAATGTATAACGTCTTATAATATATTTTTTTAAGGTATCAAAAGCACGTATGATGCGTAACCCTTAGTTAGTAACTGTATAATGACGTTTTTAATGCCTGATTTACGACATATTAATCAATCCTTCAAATAATCATACAATCTCAGGTATCAAATGAAGTTTGTTCCCTTTTCCGGATTAGATAACCACAAGAGAATAGTCACATTTGGTGCCTCCCTAATCGCAAAAGAAGACATTGAGTCGTACACGTGGGTTTTTGAAGCGTTTACACGTGCGATGGGACGGGAACCAATAGTTATTGTATTTGATCAATGTCCCGCAATGAAGCAAGCTATTCCCAGTGTTTTTAAATCTGCTAGGCATCGTCTGTGCGCGTGGCATATAATGAAGAAGTTCCCATCCAAGGTGTGTATGGGTTTAATTCTATATATATGTATAATATGTTATTTCAGTTCTGTATATTGGTATTTTCTCATAGTGTATATTGTTATATACATTTCTGTATAACATATTATTTTCGTTTGATTTTCTATTTATACAGATAAGTCCTCATACAAGTAAGTATGGTGACATGGTGTGTAAGGTTAATAAATATACAATGACAACCTCATGCCAAGTGAGTTTGAGGAGGGGTGGGCCGATCTTATTTCAGAGTATGGTCTAGCCATATTAAATGGCTTTCTGAAATTTACAATAACAGACATTCATGGGTGTCTGCATTCTATCGTGATGTTCCGATGGGTGGTCTATTGAGGACTACTTCAATTTCAGAATCTGTTAACTCATTCTTTAACCAATTCTACGTGAAGGGTGATACAATCATTGACTTTTATAGTAGATATGAAAGCGCAATGGACAAGCAAAGGAATTCGAATGCAAGATTAAATCACGAGTCCTTGGTCTCTAAGCCATCAACTGACACCCCTATGCCTATAGAGGAGGATGCGTCAGAGATATACACCCACGCCATTTTCTACGAAGTTTAGGAGGAGATCAAAAAGTCAGCATATCAAGTGATTCTTCAAAGTCTAAATGTTATTGATGGTGTGAAATTATTTGTCGTATTCGACTCCGACAACGAATCAAAGTTATACGAGGTAGATCCATTTTTTTTATACAGTATGGATATTCTTATATATGATGTATAATTTATGCTTACAGTAGATGTATGTTTCAATTTTTTTGTTGTCCAATGTATTTTTGTATATAGGTGAAACATGATGTACAGAACAATCAGGTTGACTGTTCTTGCCGATTGTTTCTGAGGCGGGGTATTTTGTGCAGACACATTTTCTTTGCATTCAACCAAAGCCGAATACACAAATTGCCAATTGAGTATGTTCCGACTAGATGGAGAAAAAATGCAGAACTCATGGCATCCGACACAATTATTAACCAAGTCATACAATATCTGAACATTATTGAGAAGAACACAAACGATGTGAGTCAAATTTGGATCGATTTTCAATCATGTTTAAACCTTGCAGGTTTTAACAAAGGAAAACTAGACTACATGAAAAATAAATTGCTGGATATGAAGTCTCATTTGAGTGTCGGTGCGGACGATAACACAAAGAATAACAAGATTGCAGTTATCGAGACACTAATTGGACCCCAAATTGAGAACGAGCTCGGGATAAGAAACCCTCAAATGAGCCGAACTAAAGGGTGTGGTAAAAGAATTAAGAGCAGTGCGGAGATTTCAAAGCATGTTCCTAAGAGGAGAAAATGTGCTGCATGCGGAAAAGTTGACGGGCATAATGCGAGAACGTGTCCTTACAAAGAAAAATAGGAGTTTTTTTATCCCTATTCTTTTATCTGTTATTGTACAATAATGTAGTATTCAATGTATAATATAGGAGCGCAATATGTGCATTCGAAATTTTAATCAAGGTATATTGAATCAATCATTTTTTTTTAATTACGAAGTTCGAGCGACTGAAAAAATGATCAGTTAAAGTATGTTAAAAGTTGTCATATCGTTTAATGAATATATTTGAGTGTTTTTCTTCATTATTCAGTTTTATTATAATCAAACAATTTTTTTTGGGTGTTAATGCATTATAGTGCAATGTATAATTAGATATAAATGAACTGTATACTATCGTAGTATCTAATGTATAATGCATAGTAGGTGATGTACTTTTACGACAATTAAACACTTAATGATGAACATAAATATTATAAACATTAACAACCGTCCTATATATAAACATAACGAATAAAAGCTATTTTGCAACGAAATCATAGCAGTTTAAAAAAAAAAACCGCACGTTCAAATTTGAAAATCCATAATAATATCACCAAATCTAACTATTTTAACCACATAAAGTTCTTTTAAGCCTATCCCTTCTTTCCACGTTTATGTTGGGCTTGTTCAAGTTCAAACTCTCTCGATAGTCGTACGTTGTCATCCTTGAGCGTGTTCAAATCGTAGGTAAGGATCTTTTCCAGATAAAGACACCTCAATCTAGTGAGCTTTGCAACTTGCGATTTCTGCACATGAACAAGTTATTAAAGTTAGATAGACATGAAAATAAAGATTTCAGAATTTTTTTTAACTGTATAAATATAAAAAAGGGCAATCTATTACGTTTTCGGCACCCAACTCTGGATCCCAATTCTTTATAATCCCCCACCAAAATAAGTTTCCATGTGACGCATTACAAATACGCCACAATCAGAGCAATTTCTGTGGGTACGCCACGACATTTGAAGCCTTTCTATTTCGGCCATTGACAACGCTTTTCCAACTGGATGATTCACATCATCCAGGTACTTGATAAACATCTCTTTCTGTTTTTTGAAACAACAAAACAATTAATATAAGGTATGTATGCACAGTCGTGACCCATTATATTATTAACACATAGATCAATACACTGTATACTTATACATATCACAAAATTTCATGATAATAATTAATTATACAGTATGTAAATCGTTGTTATACAGTATCATATAATGCAATATACAGTGTTTGTAAACCAAATATACAGTGTTTCATGTGATGTCATCATTATTCAATGCATTGTCTATAAATGTGCGGTGCATCAGTGTATATTTTAAAAAGTTATGTTTGTGTGATATCGATGACTTCAAAATGATACATTGACAACAAAAAATAAGTATTAGAATTTAATGTATCCTTACCAAAACAATAGGCACGTGTTGGTATTTGTTTTCGAACGACGCATCCGTGGCGCTGTTGTCAAGGATTTCAATCGATGGTTGTTTCAAATTGAAGCACATCACATAGTAGTGTCCAGCATCAAGAATAGGAAAGGCGACCTATATATGGATGGACGAAACTTGTGTTAAAAATTTACCCAAATACAATAATATATCAATTTAATGGTGTTAGCATACCAACGTAACATCTGTCAGGTTCACTCTTGGAAACATGTTCAAACGATTTTTAATGTTTCCCACGAATCTTTCTTGAAGTGCACCAGAATCTTTATCTCCTTTTTGTGTCGTGCAGAAAATCTGTTATCAAATTTAATCAAAAAAACTAAGTACTATCCAAAAAAACTTAACATGACAAACAGAAACTACAAGTACGTTAAACATTACTTTTCAATCCTTTTTAGTTCTAAAATTACATTTAACCCTATGAGGATATTCTCATTTTTGTTTTGTAAATAATTTTTTTATAATCGAACGGACAACACACAACCCGTACTCCGGACCGTGCACGTACCGCAGTGTGAGGAATTAATCTTTGGGCGAAGCCCAATTAAAATGCACTATGTCCTCCATTTTTCCAGAAATTGGATGACACAATATCCCTATGAGGATATTGTCCTCAAGAAATAGGTAGATTTTAAACATTAGTGGGGGGGGAAGGGGGAGGAAGGCTTTTTGAAGTTCACCAAAATATTGCGATTTGATGTCACAATTGTTGTGCATTAATTGTAATTTGGATAATAATGACCACTTCTCCGTGGCTACGGCGGACGACAATCATTTCGCTGTGGCAAAAGTCCGGGCAGCAGATCGCTTTTTGGAAGTTCACCAAAATATTTGAGATCTGATGTCACAAATTGTTGGGCAAGTTAATTGTAATTTGGATAATAAATGACCACTTCTCCGTGGCTACGGCAACGACAGTCATTTCGCTGCGGCAAAAGTCCGGGCAGCAGATCGCTTTTTAGAAGTTCACCAAAATATTTGAGATCTGATGTCACAAATTGTTGGGCAAGTTAATTGTAATTTGGATAATAAATGACCACTTCTCCGTGGCTACGGCGACAACAATCATTTCGCTGTGGCAAAAGTCCGGGCAGCAGATCGGGCAGGCGAATTTTTGATCAATTTTATATTTTTTTTGTTTCCTAAGTGCTTTAGATTTGTTTTTATAATATTAGGATTGTGTTTCCTAATTTGATAGGGTTTTATATTGCTCTATTATTATAAATAGTATAATTTAACTTGTAATTATCAGATTGACTCAAGAGAAATAAAGATGTAGTCTAGACTGACTTGTGAATCTAAATAATTTGCCGAACCACATAAAATCCTCATGTTCATTCTTTTAGGCTTAGATTTTATATTTTCTTGATTATTTTTTTGTACTTTGATGCTACCATTATTCATAATAGTAAATTGTAAAGTGCTAATGTCAGTGTCAAATGCCACAATTTGGCATGATAATGGTAAAATAATATCCAAAAGAAAAGCCAAGTTAGTTGCCCCTTCCTCCCCAAGTAATATATAAATAACCTAAACATAATGCCCAAGAAAAAAAAAAAGCCTTCCATGAATTTTGTTTTAATTTTAGGAGGCACTCCACGTTGAAGTGAAAATCTGAAATCCCACTTCATATCTTATCTTGCTTTCTCTTAATATTTAAACTTCTTATTGGGATGCCAATAATATCAGCTCGGCTATTCAACATTAATTGCATTCTAATTTTCTAACTTTTAGAAATTCTGATTTTTTTTTTAATTGTATAATTTTATGGGGTGGGAATTATCAAAACTTGTGATTTTGGGTTGCAAAATGCTATTTCTGATACTTCAATTAACCCTAACCATTATCAATTAGACGGAGGAGCACATATTTGATGAAAATGTGGTAGTTTAGGGACTACATTTGATGAGCGGTGTAACTAGAGGACCAAAATCGGACTTGGTGTATAATTGGGGACCAAAAATAAAATTTTCCCTAAAATAATAGATAAAAGTGTATTTAATTATTGTATATTTATAAGTGAAAATGGCAAAATTTACTCAGAAAAAGCACTAAAATATACTGAAAATTGATAATTAAAATGTGCACAAAATTGAGACTATGTATTTTAAATTAATGACTGTGTGAATAGTGGTGTAGATAAAACAGATGAGGTTTATTACTTATGTATATTTATAAGTGAAATGACAAAAAATGACCAAAAGGGCACTAAATTAAAATACTGAAAATGGATCTTAATTAAAATGTTTATATGGTTGTGAAGGTTGAGACTTTGTATTACTTGCCATAGCACCCCCATTGTTACCGAACATGTCTTTTTCAAACGAATATGTAGAAAAAGGAGGTAGTATAATCTAGTAATATAATTTGGAGTTGTTCCTGGAAATGTGAAATGAAAGATTGGTACTTTCAGTTAAAATAGTGTAAATGGCATGAAAATATCCAAAAGAAACACAAGGAAAAGGATAACCTGAATGAGAACGATCAGTTGGCCTTTTCTTTTAAATTGAAATTTTCCCTTTCGGCTGTGACTTCTGCCTTGGCCAAACATTTCATCACAATTTATACTTGTTTGTCAACTACAAATATCTCTGCATTAAATTTTAGAATAATGAAGTTCCCCACATAAGTTAGACATAAGAGAAAATATTGAGGAATGAGAAAGCTTCAAGGGTCTGCAGACTGCAGAAACTCTCTACATTTGGTGCTCTTGGGAGTTGGGCTCTCGGGATGATCTCCACCATACATGTATATATAATGATGATCCCCACATATGTGATAAGATCACCAGGGAGTTGGACTCTCAGGAGCCACCAAGTATCACCCCACATTTGGTTAAAGCATTTATGAGAATAAAAAGGAAGATGAAACAGAAAAACACAAATTTGAAAAAATATGAAGGACATGAGAAAAAATTGCATTTTTTGTCCCGTATGTATTGTAGGTTAGTGTTGTGTTTTAATGGAAGAATTCAACGATTAACTTGTTATGTATATGAAATCAGAAACACTAGAATCAAGGTATGAAAGTAAAGAAGATTATGAATCAACCACACAAATTTAAACGTGGTTCGGTTCAATTTGAACCCCCATCCACACAGCAGCAACTCTCAATTCTATTGATGATTGTATGAGTGCAAGTTACAAGCTAAATCTGTAATCTTCTTATTTATACAGTTTACACACTCTCCCCTTCACTCTTGTATCTATATGTGTATCTATTCACTCGGCTAACTAACCATTTATATCACATGGTTTATGTTAGTTTAATTGGCTGAATAATTCAATAAGTTTTATTGATGTTCACGTTCTACATATATAGCTAGAGTACAACCTTAACTATAGGAACAAATTACCAGATATCCCTATTCTTAGGAAATGAAGATCCCTTAATCTTAGGAACTAACATACTAACAAACTACCTATCTGTGAGCTATTTACTTGACTAATAAATCTCTAATAAATCTGATTTTTCTAACACTCCCCCTCAAGTTGGTGCATAGATATCTATCATGCCCAACTTGGATATAAGACCTTCAAATATTGGTTTAAACAACCCCTTTGTAAGTACATCTGCAACTTGTTCATTTGTGGGAATGAAAGGAATACAAATGACACCAGAATCCAATTTCTCCTTGATGAAATGTCTGTCTACTTCGATGTGTTTGGTCCTGTCGTGTTGTACAGGATTATGTGCTATGCTAATCGCAACCTTGTTGTCGCAGTATAATTTCAATGGAAGACTTGGTGGTTGATTTATTTCTTTCAGAACTGTGTCCCACAGAATCTCACAAACACCAGTTGCCATGGATCTAAATTCTGCCTCTGCACTACTCCTAGCAACAACATTCTGCTTCTTGCTTCGCCATGTCACAAGATTTCCCCAAACATGAGTGCAATATCCTGAAGTTGATTTTCTGTCAACTATAGAACCCGCCCAATCTGCATCAGTGAACACTTCCACAGTGCGGGTTTCTCTCTTTTTGAAAAACAGACCCTTTCCTGGTGTGCTCTTAAGGTACCGTAGGATTCTATATGCTGCTCCAAGATGTTCTTCATAGGGTGAGTGCATAAACTGACTTACCATACTCACTGCAAATGCAATATCGGGACGTGTATGTGACAAATAAATTAATCTGCCGACAAGTCTCTGATATTGTGAGACGTTAACAGGAGTTCCTTGCAAAATCTCTCCTAACTTTTGATTAGGATCAATCGGTGTATCAGCTGGTCTACAATCAGTCATTCCTACCTCCTTAAGTAAGTCTAGGACATATTTCCGTTGTGACACGACAATTCCATTCTTACTTCGAGCAATTTTCATCCCCAAAAAATACTTTAATCCTCCTGAGTCTTTAATCTCAAACTCCTTTGAAAGACTTCCTTTCAATCGGTTGATTTCTTCAACATCATCACATGTGACAATAATGTCATCCACATAAACAATCAACACTGCTATCTTACCAGTTTTTGAGACTTTATAGAAAGGGGTGTGATCAGATTGCCCTTGATTATACCCTGATTTTTCACAAAACCGGTTGAAACGTTCAAACCAGCTCGAGGGGACTGTTTAGGCCATAAAGTGATCTCCTCAACCTGCAAACTTTTGTTTCAAAACGTTCTTCAAAACCTGGAGGTGGCTCCATGTATACCTCCTCATCAAGATCTCCATTTAAGAAAGCATTCTTCACGTCTAATTGTTGTAATGTCCAATCTAGATTCAGAGCAACAGACAATAGTATCCGAATTGTGTTCAACTTTGCAACAGGTGCAAAGGTCTCCATTTAGTCGAAACCATATGTATGTGTGAATCCTTTAGCAACCAGTCTCGCCTTGTACCTTTCAAGAGTACCATTAGCATTGAAGTTCGTGGTAAACACCCATTTGCATCCCATTGTGCGTTTACCTTCAGGAAATTCCTCCAAGTTCCCAAGTCTGATTCTTTTCAAGGACACTCATCTCTTCTAAGACTGCCCTCTTCCACTCCGGGACTTTCAAAGCATCCTGTATATTCTTTGGAATCTCCACGGTGGAGATATTAGTGGTAAAGGCAGAAAAATTGGGTGAAAGTTTATTGTAAGACACGAATTTAGACATTGGGTACAAAGGACAACTAGTACAAGAGCGAGTATTTTTTCGAAGAGCTATAGGAAGATCTAACTCACTTGGATTTTTTTCTGTACTCAAAGTAGACTCTTGGTGCAGCTGAGACAAGACAATCTCTGTTTCTTGAATAAGATTTTGATTTAAAATTTGTGCATGGTCTGTTTTACTCCTGTTTTCATTTGGTGACTCTAGAGAAATAGTGTCTGTTTCACTATTTTTCAGATTCCCAAAATTTTCATCCTCGATTTGGATATTTTTATTCAAAAAATCAGTGCCACATCCTAAGGGAATCAAACCCACAAAATCAAATTTTTCAACATTTGAATTTTGATCCGGGATTTCAGAAATTTGAGTAGCAGAACCTTGGTCAGAATTCAAATATGTATTAAAAAAATCTAGAGCACTTAAATTCGAATTTAAACCTGAAATCTTGATCAAATCTAATCTTTTTGAAACTGAATCTTCACATTTCTTCTCCCCCTGAAGATGAGTGGCAAAAAAAGGTTTATTTTCAAAAAATAGAACATCCATTGAAACAAAGATTTTCCGTGAAACTGGATTAAAACATTTGTAGCCTCTCTGATTAGAAGCATAACCAACAAAAACACACTTTTTTTACTTTGGATCTAGCTTACCTCGGGTAGGAGAATGATCATGAATGAAAACTGTACAACCAAAGATTTTGAGTGGTAAATCTGAAGTTGGAAGATGAGATTTTGGAAATAAATCCTGCAAAACATCTACAGGTTTTTTAAACTTTAAAACTTTGGATGGCATTCTATTAATAAGATAGGCAGCAGTTAAAAATGCCTCACTCCATAGATTTTTCTGAACATTATTTGTTAATAATAAGGCCCGAGAGACTTCTAATATATGCTTATTTTTCCTTTACGCCACTCCATTTTGTTGTGGCGTGTTAATGCATGAACTCTGTTGAACAATACCTTTTTCTGTAAAAAATTGTCCCAAAACAGTTTTAAAATATTCTCGGCCATTATCACTCCTAAACACTTCAATTTTGTTTTGAAATTGTGTTTCAACCATGGAGTAAAATTTTTTGAAAACTTGTTCCACTTCAGATTTGTCCTTAAGTAAAAATAGCCAAAGAACCCTCGTGTGGTCGTCAATAAATGTTACAAACCATTTTTTTCCAAAAATAGATAATACTTGCGATGGTCCCCAAATATCGCTGTGAATTAATGAAAAAGGTGTCGATGATTTATAAGGGCGTGGAGGATAAACAGACCTTTGATGCTTTGCTAAAGCACAAACTTCACATTGGAAAATAGAAGGGTCTTTATTATTGAATAAATTTGGAAACAAATGTTTCAAATACTGAAAACTAGGATGTCCTAATCTAAAATATAACATAACTATCTCATTGTCACTGGAAACAAAAGTTGATTTAAAACATGAACTATGCGCAGATTTTTCCAATCGAGATCCTTCTTCTAGTAAATAGAGACCGCCACTTATCCTAGCATTGCCAATCATCTTCTCCGAGTCCAGCTCCTGAATTTCACAATGAGAAGAAAAAAATCTCACTTGACATTTAAGGTCATGAGTTAATTTATTGACTGAAATGAGATTACAAGAAAGATTAGGAACATGTGGAACATTAAAGAGAGTAAGAGAATGAGATATTTTAATTGTTCCTGCCCCTGCGATTGCTGAGTAGGAACCGTATGCAATTTTTACACTTTTGTTTCTAGCACTTGGTTTGTAAGTCAGGAATAAATTGGAGCAACTCATCATATGATCTGTTGCTCCTGAATCAAGAATCCAAGGGAGGTCAGTTTTAACAGAAGACAAAGAAATTGGATTATTACCATTCTGGGCGACAGAACAAGAAGGATTATTTGAGACTTGTGGAGAATTAAAGAATTTATACAGATGCTCCAATTGTTCCTTTGTGAATGGAGATGATCCTGAATCGATTTGTTGCTCCTGAAAATTATCAGAAGTGGTTTGAAGTGCATGCTGTTGTGAACTTTTCTCCCATGCTCCTCCAGATTTCCCCCGTTGTAGTCCCGGTGGTTTTCCATGAATTCTCCAACATGTCTCCCTAGTGTGCCAGGGACGTTTACAGTGGTCACAATATGGCTTCTCACGCCTGTCGTTTCCTCCCTTTGCAGCCCGTATCAATAATGCAGATCTTTCTGGCTCAATGTTGTTAGACATGTGGTTCTTCAACATAACCTTCCTACGGCTTTCCTCTTGCCGGACTTCTGAAAACACTTCACGTATTGATGGCAAGGGCTTTCGTCCAAGAATCCGCCCCTTGACCTCATCAAGAGTTTTGTTCACACCTGCAAGAAACATATAAACCCGATTATTTTCCTCTCGCTTCTTGAATCTTTCCAGATCATTGTTGTTCTCCCACTGTTCGTCATAACAATGATCAAGTTCTTGCCAAAGTGCTACCATCTCGTTGTAGAAAACAGTAACCTCTCGATCTCCTTGTCGTAGATGCCACAATTTTGTTTTAATCTCAAAATTTTGAGATGAATTCTCAAGGTCTGAATACATATCTTTAACTGAATCCCAGGCTTTCTTCGCAGTTGGTAAGAACAAATGAGATTTTGCTATGGCAGTTTCCATGGAGTTGAGGAGCCATGCCATAACCAAAGAATTCTCAGGTCTCACCTGCGTCTGTTTCTTTGGGAATGCGAACTTCACCTGTTAAATGTCTTAGTTTTCCACGGCCATCAGTTGCAAGCTTCACAGATTGAGACCATTCTAGGTAATTTTTTCCGTTTAACTTATGAACGGAAATTTGAAGGGATTGGGTAGAAGTATCAATTGAATGGGCAGAAGGGTTGGCTGACATGATTTCGGAAGAGGTAGACATTTTTCTTTTCTTCTCAAAATTTTAGAGCTCTAGCTCTGATACCATGTTAGTTTAATTGGCTGAATAATTCAGTAAGTTTTATTGATGTTCAGGTTCTACATATATAGCTAGAGTACAACCTTAACTATAGGAACAGATTACCAGATATCCCTATTCTTAGGAACTGAAGATCCCTTAATCTTAGGAACTAACATACTAACAAACTACCTATTTGTGAGCTATTTACATGACTAATAAATCTCTAATAAATCTGATTTTTCTAACAGTTTACAAAATCAATTACAACAAACTTAACTAACTGATTTAACACTATACTTGCCAAAAGTAAACTAGCTGCCTAAAATAGAAACTTCTACACATATTCATATTTTCAGCTATACAACTAATCACTTAACAAATCTCCACCTTAGTTGAATAGCTCTAGAATTGCTACTCAAGCCTCAACAAGAGGCTTATTCCTCCTTAACACCAATTAAGTCCAAGCAGTACTCAAACTTACTGCTAAGAATAGGCTTAGTGATCATGTTAGCTGGACTATCTTCAGTCTTTACTTTCTTCACCAGAATTGATCGAGATGCTACAACTTCCCTGATAAAGTCAAGTTTAATATCCATGTGCTTAGTTCATTCTAGTGGCGGATCTAGGATTTTAGCTCAGTGGGGGCACACCAGGGATAGAGCTAGTAAATTTATCGAGGGGACGAGATTGTTGTGATATAGTTATACAATTTGTTTTTTGCCAAATAGAAGAAGGATTTAAGGTACGGTACGCTATATTTATGGGGGGAAATATAATAAGGAACTATGTTCAATTACAACTTTTAACATACTTTATACTCTTATATCTCTTTCGTTATAGTCAGGATTTTGGGTTTTAGGGGGGGCGAACTCAAAATAAAGGGGAAAAACATGATATTTTTCGATCTTTGGGGGGGGCGAAATTCAAATATAAAAAATCTTATAAGGTAAAAAAATAATTTTTCAAAATTAAGGGGGGGAATGAGATGGAAATTGGAATTGAGGGGGGGCATTTAAAAATTTGAGTGGGGGCATTAATGTAATTTATAAGTTAAAATTAAAAAAATTGTATATATTAAAAAAAATACATAGATCCGCCCCTAGTTCATTCATGAAACATATTGTTCTTGGACAATTGTACTGCTCCCTGATTCTCACAAAACACATTAATCACCTGTTGATCAATGCCAAGTTCTTGTACAAAACCATGAAGCCAGATTGCCTCCTTAATCTGTAAGAGCTAAATACTCAGCTTCAGTAGTTGATAAAGCTACCACCTTTTGAAGACTTGCTTTCCAGCAAATTGCAGTTCCGAAGGCAGTAAACACAAATCCAGTAAGAGACTTCCTTGTATCCAAACATCCATCATAATCTGAATCCACAAATCCAGTTATAACATCATGTTCTCTCCACCCTTTTGAATTTCTCAGAAACTCTAACCCTTTCTCTATTTAGCCTTTAACATATCTCAAAATCCACTTAAGAGCATACCAATGTTCTCTGCATGGATTTGCGATAAACTTGCTAACTAGACTAATAGCATACGATAAATCAACATATAGGAAAAGATATATCCTTTGATTTCCTCCAAGGCTTTCGTAATATACACATGAATTGTTGGAAAAATATCCGTGAGCCTACTCGAGCTTAGTATCTTCAAGAACGATTTCAAAGTCGAGGCAAGTGTTCTACACTTTATCTTTAAAACGAAATTGCCCCGCTCACGATGCTTACGGAATTTGGCAATCGTTTCCGAAGATTCAACGACTTAGTAAAGAAGTAGTAGCACTACAAACTTCGATACTCTACGAACAAACTTTGTTCCAAACTCTCTCAATGGACTATGATGAATTAAATGCATATCTAGACATTTAATATGCAAAACTATTCTCCAAATATTAAATTAATATTTAGGAATATCCAAAGAATTCTCAAAATACTCAAAATAGTATTTAAGAGAAGAAAGGAAAAGATAATATGATTATGGTGTATTTAATCTCAAAATATAGGGGTCTATTTATAGAGAATGAAGAGTTTTGGGTCAAAAATTGTACCTTTTCGTACATTGTAGAAGGGCCCAAAAGGTGTGACTTTTGGACGAAAAGCCACTTGAAGCAGTTTTTCGGACTTTTCATATTAGCCCCAAAGGTTGTACCTTTTCAAAACAACCCCTGAACTAAAAAGACAAAATCCGCCTGACATTGGCTCGGATCAGGTGTGGCGGGTGTACACCCGTTGACAGCCAATCAGCTCCCTGTCAGCATGGGAGATTATCCGGTGCGGGCGGTTGCACCAATTTCTGTGCAATTCAGCTCCTCACTTTTTAGAAATTTCAAATTGACCCCAAAACGTTGAATCTTGATCAAATAGATCCTTTCAAATTGGTCCCTCAATTTTTCAATTTGAACACTTTTATCCTCGAACTAAATGAACCATTTCCCATACAATCGCGGCCGTCTATCATATGAATTTGATCATTTAATCTTGTACGTTCATATCGGTTCATTGATTCCAATTATAAACCAACTTTTAAGTGACATACTTTGTTAATTAATTTCTCATTCACCCTAAATCGGAATTGAGTAATTAAATACTCAAAATTTATCTACTCGAAACGTAGATTAATTTGAGCCAAAGACATTTCACTTTCAACATGTGGAATTCACTTAAATCTCTAATAAAATCATGCTAAAACACGATTTACTCAATCAAGATTTCCAACAATACCCACCATGAATGAAATTAATGCAAGTGCAGACTATGCAGACGCTGAGAGAGTTCGGGCGAAAAGCTATTACATCAGGAGAGGTAGTTTTTTGCTTTGAACCTTCCTTAGTGTAATACCATCGGATTTACTTGCTGGGTAATGAACGTGATGTCTTGAACTGGTCAGCGTTTTGTGTAAACCAAGACAATGATACACACACAAACAAAGTTATTTGTTCATACTGTTGTGTCCGTTTTAGCCATGGAACACATCTTGGATTCATAAGTGTTTAATGTTAATGTCTAACACTTGAAGCGGCCCTCACTTCACACTTATATAGGTGACACTCCTATTAAGAGTACCCTGCCATACTCCACTTTGTTACGTCTCATCACCCTTTGAGATAGTATAGGAATCATTAAAAGCTTTTAGCTTAACCTTACCTACGCTCTGCAGGTTTTGCACTTGTTCTATCCTAGGAATGGGTGGGAGATTATTTAAAATTCCTCAAGTGCGACACTGAATTTTCATAACTTAGTTGTCCCTTTTGAACCAAGATCTTGGGATCTCCAGTCAACATGGTTGGGTTACCGCTATGTCAATTCTTAAGATGTAGGATTTAATCCCATTCCCCTCGATATGTAGTATATTTGATCTTTTTAGGCATACATTTGGATCCATAAGTTCTCATTTGATTTTACTCGATCAATAGAGACAATGCCATTGAAGATCAACTGCTTAATGGTTTTATGCCTTTGATGTATATGTTGAGACTACCATTTTTACATGCTACTTTGTGCCCTTCCGACTATCGACTATCTTGTACAATGTATCGGAATAAGTGGCACAAAATCTAGCTAATAAAGAGTATCTAGTTTTCCTCAGTGTATTCTATCGGTACACTTGGATATACCGTATAGAGTAATCACAATTCATAGCATATTTCAAATATCTACGAACTCTAATTAATGCCTTCAAAAGGCCATTACGTCAATTACTCGTGATACTCAATACATCTGCTTTTCTAGCTCAGATGTATGTCTAGCACCGGTGTCGACCCACCATTCGCTTAGTTACCTACCACTACAGTGGAGAGCGTAAGGTCCGACCACCCATAATCATTCTTTTGAGCCAATATGAAACCTTAATTCCAAGTTAAGGGTGACTAAGACATTAATTAGGCAATGTATCCATTCAGTAGTTATATATTTTCACCATTAATCCGTTATTTAAAATTACCACATTCAGAGTAATTACATCAACCTAAGTGAATAGGTATTTTAATTATAAATGCACATGCCTAAAACTTATCTGGAATGCCTGCAGTTATTTACTTCAACTTTGGGCAGCGAGTGATCAACATAAGTTTCATTCACTACCATAAGAGGCATAAACAATTTGTGTTTCCAATTTGCAGAAGCACTTCACCAATCATTTGAGTATTCTCAAATATCCAATCACCGGCCTTCGTTTGATGTGAATATTACTACAAAATAAATTCAAATTTGTATTAGTCATAAAAGACAATTAAAATTATTAATTATGACAAAAAATGAAAATTAAATGAAATTCCCTCTTGATTTCATCATTTTTCCATCGGATAACGCCATCTTCAATAAACACTCGAATATTGTCTTAAGTTGTTGGGTGATGAACTCGACATTCTTCAAGATACAAAAATTTCGTTTCAAAATTGTTGGAAAAATATCCGTGAGCCTACTTAGGCTTAGTATCTTCAAGAACGATTTCAAAGTCGAGGCAAGTGTTCTTCACTTTATCTTTGAAACGAAATTGCTCCGCTCACGGTGCTTACGGTATTTGACAATCGTTTCCTAATATTCAACGACTTAGTAAAGAAGTAGTAGCACTATAAACTCGATACTCTACGAACAAACTTTGTTCCAAACTCTCTCGATGGACTATAATGAATTAAATGCATATCTAGACATTTAATATGTAAAACTATTCTCCAAATATTAAATTAATATTTAGCAATATCCAAAGAATTTTCAAAATACTCAAAATAGTATTTAAGAGAAGAAAGGAGAAGATAATATGATTATGGTGTATTTAATCTCAAAATATAGGGGTCTATTTACAGAGAATGAAGAGTTTTGGGTCAAAAGTTGTAACTTTTCGTACATTGCAGAAGGGCTCAAAAGGTGTGACTTTTGGACGAAAAGCCACTTGAAGCAGCTTTTCGGACTTTTCATATTAACCCCAAAGGTTGTACCATTTCAAAACAACCCCTGAACTAAAAGACAAAATCCGCCTGACATTGGTTCGGATCAGGTGTGGCGGGTGTACCGTTCACCCGTTGACAGCCAATCAGCTCCCTGTCAGCATGGGAGATTATCCGGTGCGGGCGGTTGCACCAATTTCTGTGCAATTCAGCCCCTAACTTTCTAGAAATTTCAAATTGACCCCAAACTTTGAATCTTGATCAAATAGATCCTTTCAAATTGGTCCCTCAATGTTTCGATTTGAACACTTTTATCCTCAAACTAAATGAACAATTTCCCATACAATCACGGCCGTCGATCATATGAATTTGATCATTTAATCTTGTACGTTCATATCGGTTCATTGATTCCAATTATAAACCAACTTTTAAGTGACATACTTTGTTAATTAATTTCTCATTCACTCTAAATCGGAATTGAGTAATTAAATACTCAAAATTTATCTACTCGAAACGTAGATTAATTTGAGCCAAAGACATTCCATTTTCAACATGTGGAATTCACTTAAATCTCTAATAAAATCATGCTAAAACACGATTTACTCAATCAAGATTTCCAACACATGAATCATTGCTACTTTTAATGAATCGATTCTTTGTCATAAACTGATCAAATCTCCTATTCCATTGTCTTGGTGATTGCTTCAGTCCATATAGAGATTTCTTTAATAAACACACCTTCCTTTCACTTCCTTTGATTTCAGCCAGCGCGCAAAGTTGTTCCATTCATTTCATATTGTCATTTTTAAAATGCTTTGGTCTGAGCACAGTCTAAAACTTTATCAAATGTTACGTCAATGTTTGGTTCATATTTTGGTTAAACAAATTCTGGGGATCCAATCCCAGTTTTAGCCTAAACACGGTTTGAAATTGTTTGCGTTTATTCATATTGTGTTCTTTTTTGGTGGTCATTTTTCACTATGGGAAGAGTGGATGCAACTCTCTCTACAGTTACTTGCTTTTGTTGCATGGGTCAGCAGATGCTTGATTTGTCTTGCGTGTGTAATTAGGGTGTTATGCGTGCACTTTTTAATAGGATTTTTGCCTTGGCGTTGTGGGTTATAGTGTTTGAGTCTATTTGGTTATTGTTGGTTCTTACTGATATACATGAAATGAAGAGTTCAATCTACTTTGGCAGATTTTGTGTGCATGTTTCGCTCGTATTTGAACAAATAAAATTGTTAATTCTAGTGATTTGATGAACATATGACTGGTTCAACGAGACTTTCGTTCTTCTCAAAGTGTGTATCTGTTTAATTTTATTTATATAGCTTGGCTTCTGTTTTTTATTTTCTGATATATAATTGTTTAATTTTCTCCATGAACAGATAATATGGACGCATATAAAATTACAGTTAAGTCAATACTCGGAGGAGATGACTGTAAGACGCCCTGTTTCAATCGGTCCGGAGATGAAATCACTGGAAGTTGGAATAGTAAGGCTTTTAACCATTTAAAACAATTAATACGCTAAAAGAAGGTACATATTATACATATCTATTTAGTTCTGCTCTATATAATACTATTCGTCAGGTATTATTTTGAAGAACTATGTTTACTAATTTTATATTTTTAATCATTTTTTTCCAATGGTTGGGTCATAGTTCATTAAACTCAGAATGTCTTCTTTAAAGAAGTAAGCCAGCCTTGTCTTCTTTCTCAGAACTGGAAGATGAGTCACTGGTGTTTTGCACGAGAAATAGAAAACTGCAGGTGTTGAGGTAAAAACTTTGCCTTTTGATAGAAGATTCAATTTTCGTTCCTTTTGTTTTTGCTATTGTTATTGGTGGAATATGAAGATTAAGTCGAGTTTGCTCTCTACACTTTGGAAATATTGGGTCCAGATATGTGAATGTGGAAGATCTACCGTAATTGATTTTGATGACAATTAAGATGAAGAGGGCTGGTTCCCTCCACCAGCATAGAAAAATTATATAATTGTAGTAAGAGTTACGGGTGTAATCGAGCCGAGCTTGGCCATTTTGGCAGGCTCGAGCTCGATCTTTACTACTCGAGCTCGAGCTCGTCGAGCCTTGTTTTCGAGAGCTCGAGCTCGTAGGCGGTAGAAATAGCTCGGCTCGAGCTCGCGAGCTTGAGTTCGCGAGCTCGAGCCGAGGCAGGCTCGCGAGCTAAGCCCATTTTGTGAAGCAAAATGATTCAAGTCAAGCTATAGGCTCGCAAGAAACAAAAACCAGATAAACTAGATCTCCATTCATTTGAAACGAAAATAAAAAAAATAACAAAAAATTGATTACAAGTGAGAAGTCGGCGGTTGTGGCTATGCGCGGCGGTGATGCGAGTGCCGGTGGTGGCGCACGAACAGGTGGAATTGCTGGGCTTCAGGCGACGCGGGCCGAGGCGGCACAGTTGGGATGGGTGGCGCGCTAACAGGTGGATTTTGGGGCTTTAGGCGGTGGCAGTTGGTGGGAGGTCTGCCGCCAGTGATTTGGTATGAGGCAGAGAGAATGGGTGGTGAAATTTCTTTCCCCCTCTGTTAAAGATGCTGCTGAGGAGTGTGGAGAGGTTTCTTTTTGAAGCAAATGTGGAGAGGATAAGAGTTGAAAACTGAAAAGAGAGATTTTAATTTCTAACTTTCTTACTTATGTAATTAGTTTTACTATCAATTAATATTATAAAATTAATAATAATATTAAAAATTGAAAAGCTTGCGAGCTGGATCGCGGGCCTCGAACAAGTGGAATTGGGCTCGAGCTCGAAAAAGCTCAAGCTCGAGTCGAGCTCGATTCGAGCCGACTCGGCTCAACTTACACCCCTAATAAAAGTCCTTAGGAGCGCTCGACTTTGAAGGCATTGAGGTAAACCTATAATGTAAAGTATATCTTTCTTTCATTGGATTTAACAATAATATGCTGCACTTACATTGTGACTGTAATTTTTGTTGGTTTTGGAATTTTTTGGCTTTTACCAAGTTTCTAATAACTTCCCGTCAACCCCAACCTCATTTGTTCAATTTGTGCGCGACTCTTGACCAAGGAATATGAACCCTATAACAGGATGTATTTTGTTAGGGAATCGGTTTGCTGGACCCTATGAACTCATGTTTCACAACACTAATATTCAATTTCCTTCTTTTTCTCATTCATGTTAGTTAAATTCCACAAATGGAGTTGCACCTGACAACAGAAAACAATCGAAGGCTAGGATTTTCAGTTTATGGCTTTTAAAGTTTTTCCTGATTTTGGATTTGTGGTGGTATTGAATTATTCAGGTCTTTGTGTATGGCGCAGCGCGGATGAGGGCGGCTGAGACTTCTCTTATTCTATGAGAGATGAGGAATTTTTCAGGGTTTTTCAGGATTGATCGATTACTCTTATCCGCCAGTTAAATTCAACCAATTGTCAGATTCTCCTGCATTCTCTAACTTTCATCCTTTTCTTTTGATATTAATTTATTGATTTTTATTTTATTTTACAGGGTACGGGGCAATTGGTATGTAAAATATAAGTAGACATATGTTTTTTAGATCATGTTTGTATTTGTGAATCTTGTGGAATATGTGTATTGATGGAATATTTGTTTTCTTATTCATCAAATGATGCTTGTTGAGGTAGACCAGTGTACGGATATTCCATGGCCGTTTTATTGTGCTGAGAAGACGATTTTTGCTGTACGATTGGAAGATTGCAAGTTGCAATAGAGCAAAATATTTTCTTACGGAAAGGAAAATGAACTGAGGCTAATTCAATTAATACAGGTTCTGGTATGGGTGAAGTTGATTAAGGGCCTTCATTTTAACACTTTGGTTGACATATGTCTGGCTCACTGGCGGATTTAGAATTTATGTTCAGGGGGGCAAGATTGTTGTGATATAACTATATAATATGTTAAGGCGGGTACGGGGGGTTTGCCCCCCTTGGTACGGTACGCTATATTTATGGGGGATTAGATTCAATTACAACTTTTGACATAATTTATACTCTTGTACCTCTTTTATTATAGTCAGGATTTTGGGTTTTAAAGGGGGCGAACTCAAAGTAAAGGGAGAAAACGTGGTATTTTTCGATCTTGAGGGGGGCGAAATTCAAATATAAAAAAATTTGTAAGGTAAAAAAATGATTTTTCAAAATTGAGGGGGACATTTAATACTTTTAAAAATGAGGGGGGGGGCATTTAATAATTTGAGTGGGGGCTACTGCAATTTATAAATTAAAATTGAAAAATATGTGTATATTAAAAAAAAAATCAATGGGGGCACTGCCCCCTGGATGTACACTAGATCCGCCCCTGGTCTGGCTGAAATAGTGTGTGGCGAGAAACGTGTATTCATTTGCAGATGTTTATCTTAAGATGTTATTTAAGAAGCGAGAAACTGCTATTTAGAAAGTTGCGATTCTTTCCATTATTTTGTGCAAAATGATTGCTGATAAATTAATTTTCACGTCAATGTCTAAAATATATTTGATAGTTAAGTCGCTTTGATTTCAACTACATGCGCGTGGAATGCTCCTTCTTTCTGTCTAATATTTCATGTTGATTAAGCTTCAATCCAAATAAAACAAGATGGTGATTTTTTGCATTAATTGATTGTTTTCTTTTAAACTGTAGGGGTTTAGAAAGGAACTTTTTGCTTTCAGAGGATGGATGATTGTGATCTTTCAAGCCTCATCACCTCTTGTATCAGTGAGCTACCAGAGTTCTTCGGTGGTACATGACTACATGCACCTGCGCGGATAAAGGTGGTTGTAAGATTTCTGATAAGGTCCCTTCGAATGACCCCAGGTTCTATATTCAGCAAATCTATGAAGTTTTCTATTTTCTATTGTTTACTGATTTCATTTAAGATCTTTATTTATGTGTAGGGTTTAAAGTTGTTGGCTAATAGAAGATCAAGTATTCCCACTCTTCCGTAGTAGTGGTTGAGTTTGTTGGCTAATAGTACATTGTGCGTGATTCTTGGTGACTCTCGTGATCCAAAATCGGATCACGAATAAGTCAAAAATTAAATCAGCTACCACAAGTGCTTACTGCTTAGCCTTGGATAAGACTACATGTATACAATCCAGGTTTTGTGCTTAAGACAGACATGACGTCTTCAAATGCTGGCTGCAGGTTCCATAGGTGTAGGAAAAACTAAAAGGGGTTGTGAATTTTGCCTATGGGAAGATCCACCCATGTGTGTTAGAACGAATAAAGTAATACACGATCTACATGAAGGATGTGAAGCGTGCGAAGAAGATACTATAGACTTGATGCTCATGATTGAATACTTGCGAAACGAGGAAGAAACTGCAACTTTGGATGAATGTAGTCGCTTGTACTCCAACCATATGTTCATCCTTCCTTCTCTTTAATAAGTTTATGCACTAGAATCAATATATATTACATTGAGTAGACTGAAACTGAACATTTAATTTTGCTTTCAGCATGCTCATTTGATTTAATTCCTTTATAATACCCCACACAGCCCTTAGGGAAAATTGCATTTTTGGTCTCATATGTTTGGCCTTTTTCAATTTTGGTCTCATTCATTACGAGATTCTCACATTATATACCATAACTTTCAATTTTTCCTATATTTGGTCCCATTGAAGGATTCCGTCCAACACTTAACGGTCAACTCTGTTAGTCAACATTTTGACCGTTTTTTAAGGAGATTTTGTGCGTGAGTGACACGTGATATTGAATAGAAACATCGTGATATTGAACATAATCCGTGTGTGAGTACATTCATGCACGAATACTGCCCAAAAAAATCGGTCAAAATATTGACTAACGGAGTTGATCGTTAAGAATTGGACGGAATCCTTCAATGGGACCAAATATGAGAAAAATTGAAAATTACATGATATAATGTGAGAATCTCGTAATGAATGGAATCAAAATCGAAAAAGGCCAAAATTATGGGATGAAAAATGCAATTTTTCCCCCTGCCCTTAATTTTGAAATGCATCAATATACCACCTCTCGCTCATATAAACTTCATTGTGAGCCCATAATATACAAAAGGGGAATTTGACTAAGATGGGCCTCATTTTCCGACATCCCCAACCAGAATATGCAAAGGGGGAATCCGACTAAAACAGGCCTTACTTTCCCACTTCCTCATCCAAACTTAATTATGGGCTCACACTAATGTGGAGCAAGTAATCAGAGATCATATTTCGTTTCATATTACATTGAGGGCCTACAGACTCAATACAGCACATCAAGGAAGTCTAACCCCACATATGCAAGAAATGGCTTAATAATATGCGTTAGGATTCTAGCGCCATCTACCGTTCCCCCCCCCCCCCTCCAAAAAAAAAAGCCCATCTCAATCGGGCGGGATCGCTTATAGGCCAATTCTCAGTGTTCTCTCCTCAATTAATGCCTGCACAAATGGGTCAAGAGAATGAAAATGAAGCCCGTTTAGTCTGGGCCGATCCCACCGCGCTTTAGCGTGGTGCACCCATTCACTAGTAATTATACATATATATATATATATATATGTATGTGTGTGTGCGTAAAAAAAAAAGATTGTGTTGACATTGAATCACTAAATATCTTTATGTCTTAACTGTGCTAAAAATATAATTGAGAAATCCCATATATTATTAGAACTAAGTTCACGCTCAATAGTCGATGAAACAACTTATGATGACGTTAATTTTTACTTTAAAAGCCTGTTATACCCTTTCAATATTACAAATAAGTTTATATATATCTGAAATATCAACCGTTAGATCTTACAAAAATTGCATTAACTGTTGATCTCATTTAGACCCAAGTTTTAATTTAATTCAGATATTTCTAGAAATCTCAACCACTAGATTTTGTTACAAATCAATGGTTCATATTTTTCAAAAACAAAAGAAGAAAATAAAAAGAGGAGGCGGACTAAAACAGGGAAGCAAATGGTGGTGGAAGTGGAGGCGGACAGAGCGGATATGGGAGGGAAAATTGCAATTTTCATCCTGTAAGTTGCTCACATTTCGATTTTGGTCACATTGGATTGGGATGTGCCACATTTAGTCCCATAAGTCAAATAAAATCTCAATGTTGGTCTTATGGGCAAGTTGTCGTCTAAAATTAAACGGAACAAGGCACGTGCATTGCACACTTCAATTAGGAATAGTAACTAGAGGGAAAAATACACGTCTTGGACTGAAATGAGCTGGAAAATTGGATTACAAAAGATGGAAAATCAGATTGCCCATGAGACCAATATTGAGATTTTATTTGACTTATGGGACTAAATGTGGCACATTCTTATCCAATGGAACCAACATTGAGATTTTATTTGACTTATGAGACTAAATGTGGCACATCTCTATCCAATGGGACCAAAATCAAAAAGTGGGCAACTTACCGGACGAAAACTGCAATTTTCCCGGATATGGGAGTTCCATAGTGGCGGTGGTATCATTAAAAAAAAGTTAATAAACTAAAAATGGAAATAAAGTAAAAAATAGAAAGAAGAATAATAGCTTAAGTATAATTATATGATATAATTATATTATATTTGCACCTGTGAATTAGTGGATAATAACAAACACCCTTAAGGGTATTTTTGGATTATGAGAGTCCAGGCTCCAACGGCAAAATGAGATCATCTGTCTTTTTTTGGATTACATCAGCAAATTCTGAATCAGAAAAATTGATAGAAGGTAAAAATGTGGCATGTCTTCAAGGAGAAGTTTTGGTAATTTCTCGAAACTCGAGACATTGTTTTTATAATTATAACTCATAGAGGAAAAGTACATGTAATTTCCCCTGTATTATATAAAAAATTGGCAAAATTGCACTTTTAATCTCACAAAATGGCATTCCATTGCACATTTGGTCATTTCCATTAAAAATGATCGAAAGCTATGATGCACGGACACGGATACGGGACACGGACACAGACACGACACGGGACACGGATACTTGAATTTTTAAAAAAATTAGTACACAGACACGGCCGAGACACGAATGTTCATGTGTGTTTTTTATTTTCTCTCAATAGCTAGACATGGACACGGCATGTGTCCGACACTGCACAGGATAAATTTTTGGAGTGTCCGTGCATCATAGATCGAAAGTGACTAGGAGGTGTTATTGAAAGTATATAAGGAAGTTGCTATTTGGAATGTATAGAAGTTGCTTTTGGGTAGTTGCTGTTTAGATTAGTTTCTTTTATTCTTTTTTTATAGTCGTTGAGTTATATGCTGACTAAGCATATGGTGATTGGTCGAGATATAAATATCTGCACCTCATTCTTTTTCTCTCTTGTAACAGAATTATTCATCTCTCTCAATTGAATAAAATTCCTCTTTCAATCTTTTGTGTTTCTTCTCTGTTTCTGCTTCTATTTCCAGGAATCCATGGATATGTGATGATTTTAACATGGTACCAGAGCAGTAATTACACTGTTCTTTCCTTTTGATTGTTCAATCCGGAACAATCTTTTATCCTGGATCGCTTCCTCGTATTCTTGTTTTTTATCTTGGTACCAGAGCAGTAATTACACTGTTCTTTTCTTTTGATTGTTCAATCTGGAACAATCTTTTATCCTGGATCGCTTCCTCGTATTCTTGTTTTTTTTTTCTTTCTCTGTGTTTTGAGTTCTTCAAATTCACCATCAATGGCGGATCCTTCTACTCTATCTACGGCTACATCAACACAGGTTGCACAGATAACTTCATCTCCAGTGGTTGATTTTCAGAATCCTCTTTTCTTGCATCCATCTGATACGCCTAACCTAGATCTTGTGACCGAGGTGTTACAAGGATATGAAAATTATAAGATTTGGAGCCGTGAAACGATAGTTTCTCTAGAGGTGAAAAATAAGATCGGATTTATAGATGGAACATGTAAATCACCAGGTGAAGATTCTGAGTTGTTTGCGCAGTGGAAAAGATGTAATGCACCTGTAAAATCGTGGAATCATAGGTCTCTTTCAAGAGATATTTTGCACGGAGTGGTATATTGTGATTCAGCATTCTTGATCTGGAAAGACCTAAAAGAAAGATTTGATAGAATCAATGGCGCAAGGATGTATCAATTGTATCGGAGAATCAACACCATTACTCAAGGCGGAAATACAGTTACTGAATATTATTCTACTCTCAGACAGCTTTGGGATGAATACGACTCCCTGATTGCTTTTCCTGCCACTACTGTATCCAAAGAGTATGTGAATTTCTGTTCACAACTCAAGATAATGCAGTTCCTGATGGGGCTAAAGGACTGCTATGGAACAATTAGGTCACAAATTCTGCTTATGTCACCTTTGCCAACTCACAATCAAGTTTATTCCATGGTTTCCAATGAGGAAACTCAAAAAGGAATCTGTACACAATTTGTTGGCACAGATTCTTCTATGGCATTCTTGGCTAATTACTCTCAAAATAAAACTATAAAAGCATCTATTGTTTGTGAACATTGCAACTACAGAGGATATACATAGGGACAATGCTTTAGACTAGTTGGTTACCCCCCTAATTGGAATAGAGGGGGAAGAAGAGGATCAGGGGGTAGTAGGGGTGGAAATAGAGGATTAGGAAGAGGTTATAATGCTAATGTGGCTGCATCTTCAAAAGAAAACCAGATTCCTCAAGTTGATAATGCAGATACCATTACTCAGGATCATGCAAAATTGACACAAGTTCAGCAGCCAACAATTACTCATCAACAATACCAACAAATTCTACAGTTGCTTAGGCATGGTTCACAGGACTCAATTCAAACTGGAAGCTCTTCCAATTTGGCAAGTGATAAAGCTAACCATGCAGTACCTTTCTTAACAATCATTATCAAAGTGATTGGATTATAGATACAGGTGCAAATCAGCACATGGTATCTGACATAAAATTTTATGAGTCCTATGATGATAAACCATCTAATTATACCACTGTTAGATTACCTAATGGACTAGAGAGTAAAGTGGCTTATTCTGTTATTGTTAAATTAGATAATGGTTTAACTCCAAAAAATGCTCTTTATGTTCCTGATTTTAGACATAACCTGCTATCAGTGTCAAAATTAACAAGTGATGCAAATGTTTTCATTAATTTTTATCTAATTTTTGTGTTATACAGGAGATGTGGAATGACATGATCAAGGGGATTGGTAGACTTCAAAATGGTCTTTATTACCTTCAACCAGTTCCCTTGGATCCATTAGTTAATGTTTTTAACAAATTTCTTGTAAATTGTAATTCTGTTGACAGTAATAATGTGATCAGACATGTTGTCTTGGATAAAGCCTCTTTGTGGCACCAACGTTTGGTCATATGGTTTTTTCTAGATTTAATTTTCTGCCAAATCTTAATAGTAAGTGTAATGATAGAAATATATATTGTTCTATTTGTCCATTGGCTAAACATAGCAGGTCTGTTTTCCCATCAAAGACCAGTGTTACTTCTTGTATTTTTGAATTGTTACATATAGATATATGGGGACCATATAGGGAGCTTACCTGTAATAATGAAAAATATTTTTTGACCTTAGTGGATGATTACTCTAGAACAACTTGGGTTTTCTTAATGAAAAACAAGACTGATATCTATGAGATTTTGAGAAAATTCTTCACTTATGTTAATACACAATTTTTTGTCAAAGTGAAGAAGGTTAGAACTGATAATGCATGGGAGTTTTTTAGCAAAGAGTGTACTACTTTGTTTGAATCTTTAGGGATTTGACATCATAGTTCATGTGCTTATGCACCACAACAAAATGGTGTAGTTGAGAGGAAACATAGGCACATTTTAAATGTTGCTAGATCCCTAAAATTTCATTCTCATGTACCTATGAAGTATTGGGGAGAATGTGTTTACTGTGTTGTTTATATCATTAATAGAACCCCCACTTCTCTTTTAAAAGGAAAAACTTCTTTCAGTATTCTTAATGGAAAAGATCCATCTTACATTCATTTGAAAGTTTTTGGTTGTTTATGCTTTGCTAAAGTTATCCCTTAGAATGATAAATTTAAAATGAGATCCAGACCTTGTGTTATGATGGGATACTCCAATACTCAGAAATGGTATAAGTTACTTGATTTAAACACCAAAACTTTCATTGTTTCTAGAAATGTTTTGTTCTATGAAGATATTTTTCCTTTTGCTTTATCTAGTATGATATTAGTAATCAACAATTTCCTTTTCATGAGGTTAGACAATTCTATGATGAGCTCATTATACCATACACTGATGGTACTGGAAGTAATCCATCTATTCTTCATAATGATGATTCTGATAATGTTAATCCTGAAAATGTTACAGAAAGTAGAAGAGAAAATGTTAATCCTGAAATCTCGTTGAGAAGATCTTCTAGGATAGTTAGACCTCCGGTATGGAGTAAGGATTATGTCTCACCTTTCTTACCTGAAGATCATAATGTCATAGCATCCACTAAACATCCTATGTCAATGTATGTTCATTATGATAGAATTAGCCCCAAATATAGATCTTATCTGGCTGCTCTATCTGATAATTACATTCCTAATAATTATTATGAAGCTAAGAATGACTAGAGATGGATTGATGCTATGAATACTGAAATTCAAGCCCTTGAATTGAATAATACTTGGTCCATTGTTACTTTACCACCTAGAAAGAAACCTATTGGGTGTAGATGGGTGTATAACATTAAATATAAATCAGATGGTAATATAGAAAGGTTCAAGGCTAGGCTTGTAGCTAAGGGATATACTCAGAAAGAAGGGGGTGGACTATAATGAAACTTTCTCTCCAGTGGTTAAGCATGTTACTGTTAGAATCATTATTTCTCTTGCAGTTATATATGGTTGGAACCTTTGGCAGATGGATGTAACAAATGCCTTTCTTCAAGGAGATTTGAATGAAGAAGTGTATATGACAATTCCTCCAGGTTTCAATTATTTAGGTAATTCTTTGTCTAATAAAGTTTGCAAGCTTGAAAAATCTCTTTATGGCTTAAAGCAAGCCTCAAGGCAATGGAATCAAAAGTTTAGTGAAGCTATAAACAATTTTGGCTTTACTCAATCAAAAAATGATTATTCTCTCTTTATGAAAACTAGGGGAGTGAAATTGTTATTTTGCTTGTGTATGTTGATGATATTCTCATCACTAGTAATATCAATGATTTAATTTCAGAATCTAAAGAGTATTTACATGCCACTTTTCACGCGAAGGACTTAGGTCAATTAAAGTACTTTCTAGGTATTGAGGTGGTTAGATCTTCTAAAGGTATTTATATGAATCAGAGAAAGTATGTGTTCGATTTACTAGCTGAAACTGGTATGTTAGACACCAAGCCTGTTAATACACCTATTGAACAACATGCTAAGTTTGTTGATGGTTATCCTGCTGATGATCCTTTTATTGAAAATGTTTCCTATTTTTCAGGTAAATTGATATATTTATGCATAACTAGGCCTGATATATCTTATAGTGTTTAGATGCTTAGCCAGTTTATGCATAAACCCAAACAATCTCATTACAATGCTATGGTTAGAATCTTGAAGTACTTAAAAGGTAAACCAGCATTGGGGATTCTAATGTCATCTAATTCTGACTTAACTTTGAGAGCCTCCTGTGATAGTGATTGGGCTTCTTGCCCAATGACTAGGAAATCTTTAACAGGCTATGCTGTTTTTATTGGTGATTCGTTGTTATCATGGAAGTCCAAGAAGCAAAGCACTGTTTCCAGAAGTTCAGCTGAAGTTGAATATAGGGCAATGAGGACTATTACAACAGAAGTGATATGGTTATTGAGTCTATTTGAAGAATTGGGAATCAACAAGTTACAACCAGTCAGAATCTTCAGTGATAGCAAATCTGCCCTACAAATTGCTGTTAATCCTGTCTTTCATGAGAGGACAAAGCACATTGAAGTAGATTGTCATTTTATCAGAGATAAGATTATGGATGGAGTAATTACTACTGAATACATCAAGTCAGAAGAGCAACCAGCTGATCTTTTAACCAAAGCTTTGAGCAGACATCAATTTGAACATCTTCTCTCCAGTTTGGTCTTCTTAATCTATATGCATCCCAAACTTGACCATTTTAACAGGTGTTAGTTAACTATAATAACTCTAACTTCGCCATCCCATTTTCAAAAATACAGCAGTCACTCAAATGATAAGGGGAGAGCTACATTGGCGGTGGTGCCTTGGATGAAAGATGGAGGGGATGAATGGTGGGCTGAGATTGAATTATAGGAAAAGTAAATTAGAGTTGGGGTAAATAAGATGAATTGAGGAAAAAGGCGAAAAAGAAAAGGAAAAATAAAATAATTAGAAATATATAAATAAATATTTTTAGTTAGATAGTGTTTTTTTGTCCGTACAGAAAAGTTTGTAGATAAAAATGCTAGAGATAGCCCTTATGTATAATTTAAAAATTGTGAGAGGTATATTAAATACAGTTTTTCTTTCAAATGGAGGCTTTTGAATAATTAAGCGCACACAGAGGCAATTTTAATTTGCCCATGCAAAATAGGATCACCAAAATAATAAAAAAAATAAAATGGGCTATTTGCATCCACCTCCCCTGTTATTACACTTTGGTAAGGACCTCCCCTCAAGTATTAAATTTTAACATCCACCCCCATGCATAATTTTTTTTAAATAATACCTATTTTACCTTTAATGTTTCTTTATTGTCTACTTATTACTTTTCCTTTCTTTTCTTACTAAATAGATCCAAAAAGAAAGAAATAGAAATTAAGCTCATAAAAATTCTTATTTCCAGATAATCCAAAAGATTAATTATTTTTAATCAAGAAATAGGTATAACAAATAACTATTATACTTATTATAATAAGCTGAAATATTTGGTTTCCCAATTATCTTTGTGGTTCTTGAATTATATTTTTGTTGTTCAAAATAAGTTTTTAATAAATTAGTAGTATTCTTTTATAATGATAACAAAATGATATCTTTATAGATTTACATTATTGCTTATAAATGAAATTCCGAAAATTGAAAGCATAATTTCCTTTTAATTTTATACTCCCGTTCTATTTAGGCAATTTGTCTCTTTTTAGTTTTATTTTTTGTTCCAAGTAGAAGAAGACAAATAAGAAATAGAATAAATATAAAAATAAAATTAAGCATCCACTCGTGATAAAAATTATGATTAGAAAAATCAAATATGACAGTGAACGTAAATAATGAGATACCTACATTATCAAAATAATATGTAGAACCTCTTTATTTTCTAATGGCACTATCTACTCCAGAGTCATCTATGGCTCCGCGAGCAAAGAAATTAAAGCAAAATTATTCTTTCAAGTTTTTATTTTTTATTTATTTACAATAGTCAATAATACAAACTTATAAAGGTATCTTTTTATTGTTTATAAAAATATAAAACAAGGCACTATAAATCTATTAAACAATTGTTTAAAACATTAAAAATATAATTCAAGAATCACAAAAGGATAACTGAATAACTAAGTAATTAAAAGTTTATTTAAAATAAGTTTAATATATTATTTGTTATAGCTATTTTTAATTAAAAAATATTATTCATTAGAATTATGTTTAAATAAGAAATTTCACAAGCTTAATTTCTATTTTTTTTCTATTTAATAATAATAAGAAAATAATGAAAGGAAAAGTAGAAAATAAAAAAGAAATAAAAATTAAGGGTAAATCAAGTAGTATATAATTTTTTTTACACATAAGGGTGGTGGATACCCAAATTTAATACATCAGGGGAGGTCTTTGCCAAAATGCAATACCTAGGGGGTGGATGCAGATAACCAAATAAAAAATTAACAAAATATATTTGAAACCGAAGGGGATGGATTTTGCAAGTTTGACATAATTTAGGAGGGTCTATAGATGCGACTTTCCGACGTTGACTAACAATTGACGTTGATTTTTAAATGAAAATGACCAAATGTGGAACGAAATGTGATCTTGTGGAATTCAATGTGCAAGTTTCGTAAATTTTGGGACCAACAGTACGCATGCAGTTGACTAATGGGACCAAAAGTACAATTTTGCCTAAGAAATTTGGTGCCTTCAATTAAAGAGCTGCAAGAGACGCCAAAACAAAAAAGTGAATCATCATAACCAAGCAAAAGAGCTTGCTTGCCCAATTAAGCACCAAATGAGATGAATTTGATATGCGTATTGAAAATGTAACTCCGAGTTATTATTCTAACATAAGCTTCATGGCGTTGGTTTTCTATACTGTCACTTGCGAGGATCTTTCGTCTCAAAGAAGTTTTTTACATACATATATGAGCTTGAACTTAAAACATCTAACTTAAGCGGCGAGAACTCCTATTCAGGCCAACTTTCGTTGGTTTATACTGGATACAACAAAACATAACGTGCACTAAAAATTTTCTCCTAATGATACACATACATATGCCAATATTATACAGTCAGGCCGCGAGACATTTCTCTATCAAATCATGGATTTAGGCGTCCATGAAAAATTAGTCCAAAACAACCAGCTGACAATAATACAAAAATAAATAAGAACTAAAAATGATCATACTAGTTGCTGATGATTATTTTCAATTTCCTCAACTCAAGCAGGATCAGAACTTTGCTTAATCTCATCCGAAGATTTTAAGAGCCATCTTTTAAGACGAGCTGAAGTAATTGATACCTGCAAACATTATTAGGAAAATTAAATTAACATGTTAATTTTCTTATTTTCGATGTAACAATTATTTGTGTTTTTTTTACCTCTGCATCCCAGTTTGTTCTCCATGTCATGAAGCTAAGTGCAAGAGTTTGAGTAACAACTCCGCTCATCATTCCGATCCATATACCCTGTCGAATCAAAGATGAACTTCATGATATTGCATACCATAACAAGATTGTGCGTGTATGTATGTGTTATATATATTTCGAAATGAAAAGATAAAACGGCCCGAATTATCAAACGTAACATAATATCAGCCTCTAGAGCCATTCTAGAAAAGGGAGAAATTAGCGCTACATAGTTGGTTTTTCGTCAAAGATTACAATTTCCCCCCTGTACATTCTTAGCATTACAAACTACAAAACCACAAGCTAAATATTAAATTTCAATCCTTTGAGTTCTAAAAATTACATTTAATTCATTAGGATCAGAAAAACACGCCAATTATTAGAAAAGTACATTTTTGGAAGCTCACAAAAAGAATAAATGATGTCAGCATTTTGCTGATGGGGAGTAGTTGTAAACTTATAATGACACAACTAATGGGGGAGATAATTGTAATTTCGATAATAAGAAGGGTAGTACATATAAATACAGATATTAGTAGGACTGTAAGTGGAATTATCTCTATCAATTATAGACATATGTGTTACCTTCACTTGAAGTTTAATCACATATCCAAGAACTGCTCCAATTGGTAGTCCAATCAAATAAAAGCAAATAAAGTTAATTATCGCGACTTTGGTCTGCAGACCCGCTCCGACTGCCACACCTAATAGCAAAATGCAGAACGAAATGTGAGAAAAGATTAAATTTCCGAATGCTTGAAGACGTTTTTAGTTTCAAGAATGGAAATTCACAATATTAGTCCCATAGGATAAAGTCTATCGCAATTTTCGTCTCATTGTTTCAAACTTGCAAAAATGATCCCATGAGATACTTTTTTTTTCCGGAAATTTTGTCCCCATCCGTAAAAAAGTGGCATGCAGGTGCCATTGAAATTTTATAATTTAATTGAAAAAATTAAGTAATCGTCGCCAGTGTTCTGAAAACCGGATCGGATAGCGAATCGGAAAAGTGACCGGGTCACCGGTACAATCTCGAGTCAACCGGGGTCAAACCGGTGAGATCATAATTATGCAATAAATAATAATTAATATATTATTAAATATATAAAATATGAAAGAAAAAAAATATGTATTTCCTATATATATATGAAAAAAAAATATCTATTTCCTATATTTTGGGGGGCCAATTGCATATTTTTAGATTTTAAAGGGGTCAATTTCAGATTTTTAGAATTTAAAAGGTTAAATTTCATTATTTTTAAAATTGTCCTGTTCAACCGGTTCTGACCGGTTGAACCGCGATTCTGACCGGTTTTGACCACTGAACGGTTTTTTCGCATAATCTGATCGGTTTGATGGCCAGTTTCCATTTTAACCGGTCGGACCTGCCGGTCCGGTCCGATTTTCAAAACATTGATGATCGCGTACAAGGCATGTGAAGTAACAAAGTATGTCTATTTTTTAACAATTAGCACTAAAAATGCAAAAGAAAAGAAAAGATCATATGAGACTAATTTTGTAAGTTTGTAAATAATGGGGGCACAAAAAGCATGGAAGACTATCATAGGAGACTAATGCTGCAATTTTTCCTTTTAAAGAACTAAATTATTATGGTAAATTCATGTTAATCATAGATGACGATTAATTTACCTGAGAGCACCGGGTAAATGCCATTGAGCAACATCGAGAAAGCTAACAGAAGCGAGAGATCCGACACGGTCTGAGCTACTTCCTCGTCGTTCGTAAACAAATATCCGAGTTTGTTGCCAAATACTAAGCAAAGAATCCATAAGGTTACCCCTATTAACAGTGATGTGCTGATTAGTACTTTGATTGAAAATTTTGTAGCTTTAGCGTCTCCTTTGCCTAGCTCATTCGCTACTCGGACACTGTTTAGAGGAAGAAAGGAGAAAAGGTGAACGAATAAATACCGATTTCACAGCAAATAAGGGATAATTACATGCACACTCTCTCTTATGGGGTAATTACCACGAGCCCCCGAGGTTTTACAAATTACCAAAAGAAACCTGTCACATTAGGGGGTGAAATTGTGATCTTTTTTTTTACTGACACATGATGACATAGTAATATGTATTTACTGACAAGGGAAGTTATGGTAATTTCTCAATTCTCAGGGCGTTCTTCATAATTAAAGTCTCACGCAGGGGTGTTTATATGTACACACATATATAAACTGTGATTTTCACTAGGAAACACATACATTGCAGCTCCCATTAAGCCGAGGCTGATCATGAACTCCCAAGCAGCGACATTGAGGCTGAAAATTAACTCAATTAGCGAAGATCTTCGTAATTAAAGAAAACACGAATCGACGTACTTATTTAAGGCTTACCATATAGAGAAGGCAGATATTGAGACCTCAGCATTTTTCATATATCCAGCCAGTAACACCAGAATGGCATAATACCACAACTCCAGGCTATTAGAAAAAATGGCAAAAATTACGAAATCATAGTAGAAGTATTTTTCTGATATGAAAGAATTATTGTCGTAGTACTAAAATTAAATATTTTCATAGTCCAACAAAAAATGCTTCTATCAAAATTAAATTCTCGAGAGGACATTAAGAGCTATGGTCCTAAACCTCAAGGATCTCAAGTATTTTGTATAATGAGTTTGGTGACGTGATGTAAAAAACAAATGCTCAGTTATTGATGAGTTTGGTGGAGTCGGATCAAAATAGGGTCAAGAAGAGAAGCCAAAACAGAACCAAGAAGGGTCCGGGTTGACCGGGATCGTGAAAGAAGGCAAAAGGAGAAAAAACTGAAGCCAAGGTTCTGGCCAAGTGGCGGCATGGCGCTGGATTTGGCGCCGTGGCAAAAGTCAGCCACTGTTAGATTTTAGGCTTCTTCACTATTACAAATATGAGAACTCTACTTGTAATTCATTGATGTACTCGATTTCACTCTTGAGAAATAAAAATATAATCTAGGTTAGCTCATGGATGTAAGCAAGTTATGCCGAACCACGTTAAATTCATCGTGTTTTTCATCTTCATGATTAGGCTTAGGTTTATTGTTTCTTGTTTATTTTTCGTGCTCTGATGCTACCATTCCTAACAGTTATATTGTGGTTCTAGTTGTGCATCCAAACAGAACACTAGACACAAGCAAAAAGCAAGTATAAGTTTTTTTCTTATTTCTATTTGAATTATTACTAAAAGGCCCTCCCACACGAGCAAATCATCTATATCTTGGCCGTCAAATCTAAAAGTCGTGGCTCTGTCTCTGATAGCAATTGTGGGCAAATTACCCCTTCTATGTAAAGTGAAAACATTTGCAGGGCATAAATACGAATAATAAGTTTGCAAGACATAAATGACAAGGATATATTTCTCCCTCCATTCCAAATACATAGGATGTCAGGTTTGATTTTTCTTAGAAATTAATAAAAGTCAACTTTATGCCGCTGTTTTTCAAAAATACCCTTTTTCATAAATTAAAAAAAACAAATAAAATTATTTTTCTAAATATGTCATGATTTTAGTTTAAGTTATAAAAGTGTCTATCCCATGTATTAAATTGTCTCTGTTGTTAATATGAGTATTTTTATTGTAAAATTAATTAATTCAATCTTTCAACTAAAATGAAGACAATATATAGTAAGATAATCCAACAAATACAGAATTCTATGGGGCAACAATTATTGGACAGATAAAAATGGAATAGTGAACATTATTTTTTAGACGGATGACATAATATTCAAAAAAGTAGAGAATATACCAAACCATGATGCCGGAGGATATTGAGAGCTTCACTACTGGAAATATGTCCTTTAAAGCATTCAAAGAGAATCCTTTCCACGAGTCAGGGCACCAACCTCCAAAAATGTACACAAATTCTCCAAACACCAAAATCCACGAAGACATGCACAGTGCACCCATTGCGCCATTGATCCCCCAATTAAGAACATAGATGAAAAGCCAAGACAATGGAATGTGGATCACGAATTGCATAACCGCTAGCCACGCTATAACAACGTTCTTCTGTTGTGCTTGTAGATACATTTGAATTGTCGAGGCAAAAACAATACTATAGAGAAACGGGATGAACCACAATGAAATATATCCTGCGGATTTAGCAATGGCTTCTTCCTCGCCGAGTAGGCTAAAGATTGGTTTTGCGAAGATGAAAACGGGAAGTAAAATAGTTAGTGTGATGAGGTCAACCAACCATGATCTTTGTAGGAAAATACCCATCATATGGTATTGTTTTGCTCCAAAGGCTTGGCCACATAGAGTTTCGGTTGCACTTGACATTCCAATCTAAAAGACAACAACATAGAAGTGTTAAAAGACATTTCTTGACTGTAGAGGGGCATTTAGGGAAAATCAATCAACAAACGTCAATCAAAAACCATAACAGAGACTAACCGAAGGGATACATTCTAGACAACAACAAACGTCAAGGGGTGTAGATATAATTTCTTAAACAACATCGGAGAATTTATAATTGGGCCTAACCTCGAGGGTTGTACCCAGATGACATCTTTTCATCTCATATCGCTAGGTATTAGGTGAATGACATGTATCCAATAAAAAATCTAACAATTACGTATTTAACACAACAAGAGATGTTTTATTCACCCAATACCTTGCAATACGAGATGCAACAAGAATCGTAATACAATATCTCATCTGGGTTGTACTTGTACCTATTAAGTTAGTTTAACATAAACGACCAACCCCAAATCAACGCATTTTACACTAATATGCATACAAATCAAAACTCAAATCATATAAGGAATGTGGGAGTAGTTTGAACTTTGAAGCAAAAGAAATTCTTAATGATACTAATAGGTACAAGTAAAAAGGATATCAAGCATGAAGTTACCACTATTCCGTTCACGAATCGGACGCTTAAGGTCTGAACAAGAGCATAACCAGCAAGATCAGCAGAACTTATATGTCCGATAAACGACTGCGTAACGACAATGGTTCCAAATGAAGAAACTCTTGAAATAATACTTGGCAATGCAACTTTCCATATTTTCTTTGATTCTTCACATATTCTCCCCTTCAAATCACCTTTTTGTTCTGCTGTTCCATTAAGTAGACTCTCTTGTATGCTACCATCCATGGCCTGCAACGAAAAATCAGTTAATGACAGTTAATTCGATGTTTAGTCACAATTTACCAACGTTAGAAGTGAGGACAACAATTTCTATTAGAATAAAGCATGAACTAAGAATACAAATTAGAACAATTAAGAATAGATTTATGTGGTTCGTCAAAATTGGGCTAAATTGCTAATAACTCTAGCCTCAATAATAAGACTAATCGAATTTAGCACATACAACAACAGTATCCTTAGTGTATGTTTTTCTCACTAAAATTCAAGGATAGAACATAGACTAGAGAAATCTGCAGTGAATAATGTATCAAAGCACATATATATAATTGGAAAAGTTCTTACACTTGAAAAAAAAAAAAAAGAAGAGGAAATTAAACCTGAATTGATCAGAAGATCTTTTGGCCTTCTTATTTCAATTAAAAAATTTTTCCCATTTTCAAGTGTGATGCCTTGGCCAAACATTTGATCATATATTCATACTTGTTTAATTTTGTCAACTACAATACTACATCATCCCTGCACTCATCATATATAAAATATTAATGAGAGAAAGTTCAAAGCAATGTGGTTAAAAGTATTTACATATATACAGAAAAGTTCAAATCAAAGAAGAAAATGACAGATAATACAGAAAAACACAAAATGGACAAAATTATGGAAAACAATATCAACCTATATCAAATAGACTAGAATAGTTCAAACACACACGCACATTTTTTATTTCAATGTAAGATGATGAATTCAGGCTTACTTTTTTTTGGGGGGAGGGGGGGGGTGGGGAAGCTTGAAAGAATGGATTTTGTCACATTCTTGAGTTATTCTCCACTTAAAATTTCTTTCCCGGAAAATTACAAACAGATCCCTCACTTATTGTGTAATTATAAAAAAACCCTCATTTTTTTGGAAATTACATAACACCCCCTTATGTCCCTTGTGTTAAGGCATTTTTTACCATTACACTTATATATTTTAAATTCTTTTGGTTTTACTCTACGTAAACCTTATAAATAGAACTTTGAGGGGATGTGTTGATAATTTTAGATAAGTGAAAGGGTTTTCGGTAATTATACAATAAGTGAGGGTACATGTGTGTAATTTTCCTTTCTTTGTATGTTGATCGAATTGATTTTAAGACTTGCATTACTCGTTTTGCATCTAAGATTTGTTAATGTCTCAGTGTGTGAATAATATAAAAATGTGGTGGAAAAGTCTTGGACCATAAAATATTCTGCAGGTCAATGTTAGTTAGATTAGTTGTTGGAAAGTACATTTTAAGCCTTTTATGTATGCAGAATTATTTTTTGAGTGAGGTCTACGCAATCAGCCAGCCACGATCGATAATATCACGAGGGATTATTTTTGCACTTGGACATGATATATTTGAGAAATCCAAAAACATGAAAAAAGAACGAATAGGCATGTATTCTTCGGGTAAATTACATAGACATTTATTCACTCACCTGAGATCCTAATTACTTATCAAAAAACTCCCTAAGTTAGACATATTATTTTAATTTTTTTTTGTTAATAAAGAATATTACAATTTCAGCTCTTATAAGTTGCAAGTGAAAATCAGATTACATGTACACTATCTGATTTTCGATTTGTTGGGAATTGACAAAGAGTGACATAATAATTTGCACAACCACAAGTAATTCATACTGAGTGTTACTTAATAAGTGAGGGAGTGTGCATATAAGGGGTAATTATATGTCAGATTGAGATCAATAATCCGAGTGTGTATTATATTTGTGTAGCTCTTTCACGCAAGTATGTGTAGCACACACAATACATGGGAAAATTGTAATTTTCGTCCCGTAAATTACCCACATTTCGATTTTGATCTCATTGAATTGGGATGTGTCATATTTAGTCTCATAAGTCAAATATAATCTCAATATTGGTCACATGGGCAATCTGCCATATAAATTTAACAGAGCAACGCGCATGCGTTGCACACTCCCATTAAGTAATCACGTGAGGGACACGATTAATCCCCCACAACATGATGGGATATAAGTGTGGAGACAAATCAAATTATCAAAAGGAATAGCTTTGGTAGGTGGAACCAAAGGTTGTTTGGTGGGTGGAACCAAGAGTTGTTTGGTAGGTGAAATCAAGAGGTTGTTTGGTAGGTGAAACCAAAAGGAGTTTTGGTAGGTGGAATTACTCTTATAAATAGGAGTGAATTTCCTTCACTTCAGGTATCCCAAATTGAGAGAAAACATAGAGAGCAAAGTGTGTGTAGTGTAGTATATACTAGGAAAAATGTAGTGTATACTAGGGAAAGCAATTTGTGGTAGATACAAATTGTGCTACACGAGAAACACTTGTGGGGTTTTTCTCTCGGGGCATTACAAAGGGGGATGGGAGAGTAGTGTTCTATATAACTTTGAGAGTGGTTGTACAAGAGTGGTTTTCTTGAGTTTGTCTATAAACTCAAGTGTGTATTTTTGTACCGGTAAATTTCTCTCACAGTGGAAGAACGGAAACTCTCGTGGACGTAGGCGGATTTTGCCGAACCACGTAAATCTGTTGTCTCATTTTCTTGCTTTGATTCTTACTTTAAAGTTCGTTCATGCGCGTTGATTCCTAACAACTGGTATCAGAGCACGGTTACAGCGATCCGTGGGCGAATCAATGGCGTCTGAAGATGGTAAAGTAAGAGTCGGGGAAAAAGCCTGAAAAGGTGACAGATGCAGACTGAGAGTTGCAGGAGATCATGCTGCAAGTTTTGGGGGTTATCCCGTTGAACGTTAACGAGAAAACGTTGAAAATCGTGGTGCCAGATGCAGAGGCAGAGTCGCAACAGCGAAGGCAGGTTTATGTTGCCGGGTTGGGTAGACATGAAGCCAGTGGGAGTAGTTGCAGTGCCGGGGGCAGATCAGTATAGCCGGAGGTCAAGGGGCCAGACTCGTGTTGCCAAGAGGGCGAAAGAACGAGCAAGCCGGGGACCGGGGGAGGCAGAGTTACGGAGGCATGACCACGTGGATAAACCATGAAGGCAGGAAAGGAGACCGAGAAAGGTTGACTGTGGAGCCGGAAGTCATGGGGGTAGGATGCGAAGTCGGGTAGGCAGATTCGCAGAACCGGGGCAAAATGCAGAGCTGGGTAGGCAGATTCGCTAAGCCGGGTAGGCAGATTCGCGGAGCCGGGGTTTTGTTGGCGGATGGATCGGACATAGCTAGTGCAGTGGGAGCATTATGCAGATATGTGGGGGATCCGAGTTGCCATTGAAAAACCAAAGTATTGACGGATGGATCAAGACATAGCTCATGCAGTTGGCAAGGAGCAGATATGTGGGAAGATCCGAGACAGTCAATGGAAAGTCCTTGGTGTAAGGGTGTCGCGAGACAGGTTGACCAAGGTGAAAAGTCCTTGGTGTAAGGGTGTCGCGAGACAGGTTGACCAAGGTGGAAAGTCTTTGGTGTAAGGGTGTCGCGAGACAGGTTGACCAAAGCGGGAAAGTCCTTGGTGTAAGGATGTCGAGAGACGGGTTGACCAAGTGGTTATCCTCTTGTGGGGAGGATGGCAACGAAAGTTGCGGGGTTGTGAGACATGTTCCGGGTTTTGGGAGTAACCTATATCCAAAGGTCAGTTGGACCGAGATGGATAAGTCACAGTATTCAGGAGTTGGTTGATCACCAAAAGGAATAGGGTAGTGGCGGAGGTTCAAAGAAGGGGAACATCGTGTAAGTCCGTCGAGTAGGAGCACTAGGGACGGATGGATTGATGAGACAAGGAGATGTCTCGGTTTTGATCTCCATTGGATTTGGGGATGTGACCGACTAGATTGAGGTTCACCTGGGAAAAATGAAGGAATGATCGAGAAGATGGGATTGTGTCTTCAACTTTGAGTTTGGTCTCCAAGTGGGAGATTGATGGGATATAAGTGTGGAGACAAATCAAATTATCAAAAGGAATAGCTTTGGTAGGTGGAACCAAAGGTTGTTTGGTAGGTGGAACCAAGAGTTGTTTGGTAGGTGAAACCAAGAGGTTGTTTGGTAGGTGAAACCAAAAGGAGTTTTGGTATGTGGAATTACTCCTATAAATAGGAGTGAATTTCCTTCACTTCAGGTATCCCAAATTGAGAGAAAACATAGAGAGCAGTGTAGTGTAGTATATACTAGGAAAAATGTAGTGTATACTAGGGAAAGCAATTTGTGGTAGATACAAATTGTGCTACACGGGAAACACTTGTGGGGTTTTTCTCTCGGGGCATTACAAAGGGGCATGGGAGAGTAGTGTTCTATATAACTTTGAGAGTGGTTGTACAAGAGTGGTTTTCTTGAGTTTGTCTATAAACTCAAATGTGTATTTTTGTACCGGTAAATTTCTCTCATAGTGGAAGAACGGAAACTCTCGTGGACGTAGGCGGATTTTGCCGAACCACGTAAATCTGTTGTCTCGTTTTCTTGCTTTGATTCTTACTTTAAAATTCGTTCATGCGCGTTGATTCCTAACACAACATATATTGCAATGTTTAGTAAACACTTGGCTAAAAATAACACAAACCCAAATCTGCCCTCTTTCTCTCTAAAACGAACAACCCTAGAAAATTCCCACCCATTTTCACACATTATCTTAGATTACCCACTAAACTAAGAAAACTAATGGAACTCTCAAGTGCAAAGAAAATGAAGCAGCGAGCTGAAGATTTGAAACCCCCCCCCCCCCCCTAGTTACTTTTTCACTTTTTCATTAAAAAATTCCACCATAAGCATCAGCTTTTGGAAGCTCTGCCTCCAATAACTCAACCCGGTTACGGATCTAGGGTATGACCATCTTTGCATGTAGCACAATGGGGATCCTTCCAAAGCGCGGATGTACACCTTTCTACTTTAGAGCCATAGAATTGCCCACCCGAATCTTCCTCTTTCCATAAAGTCTGTACAATAGCTTGTTGGCTACAAAACAAAGAACTTCTCCATTAGGGACGACTTGTTTCCTAGAAAATTTTATGGTGGAGTTGAAATTTGAAGAGAATAATATAAGAGAGAAAAATCCTAATTTTTTTTGCCTCCAAATCTGATTTTTCCCTCTTTTCTAAGCTAATTTTTCTTTTCATTTGACTCCAAGATGTGTATTTTTTCCTCTAATTAGTGTTCTTAAAGGGAGTGTGCAACGCCCGCTGTTAATTTTAGACGGTAGATTGCTCATGAGACCAATATTGAGATTTTATTTAACTTATGAAATTAAATATAACACATCCCTATTCAAAGGACCAAATCAAAATGGAAGTAATTTACGGGATGAAAAGTGTAATTTTCTCCACGATACACATTACTACATACAAGATAGACTACAAAACCAATAGACTACATTAATTTTTTCTGTGCTTAGAACTGTTCCTTTTTCTCTCATGGCACGTGTTTGATGCAGTCATTGTCAGTTTTCAACTTTATTGTCACAACGAATGGCATTCTCTTGAAAGTGGAGAACAAGAATAAAGATGACTAATCATTAATGAACGTCAACCCTCAAAAGGTGATGCTACCTACTAGAATTGTGAATTATTAAATTATTTTAGTATTTCTTAAAAAAAAAAAAAGTATTTCGCTTTAAATTATTCATGTTTTATTCAACTACCGCAACCTTACTTGAATGGCTGTTGAAGTTGAGTTCATGATTTCCCACGTACAAGATTACGGATTTGAAGATATTTATGTTTGTGTATATTTTTGAGTTAGGATTCTGAATTTTTTTCGGGAAATATATATTTCAGAGATTCGTGTGAAAATAATGTAATATGTGTATTTGTTTATATTTTATAAAAATTATTGAAATTTGTACAATGTTTCAAATCAACGGTGAAATGTTAATTTATGATGTGTTGAATGATTGAGTTGATTATTTATATAATAATTAAGTGAATAAAAAAATAATAAAATATAAATTAAAAATTGTAAAGTATGAAAAGAAAGAGAAATAATAGTTGGAATAAATGATTTTGATTGATGATTGTCTGAAATAATAGATATAGTGAGTAATTGGTAATCATATAAGGGATTGAAAAAGTTAAGTTGAAACCCGTAGAATTTAGATGAAAATAATTTGTGTTATAATTTTTTAAAATTGTGTGATCCAAGATACTGAAAATGAAATTTGAAAACATAAACAAACAAGGCCTTACATGTACAAATGGTTGTAACTTGTAAGGCCCGATTAATTGAATGTCTAATTCCAATTTTTCATTTTTCATAGATAATTTAAGAAAAAGTTTCTTAGGAAGAAGAAATACAGCGTAGAATGTGGGTTTGGATGGTTTTTTTTATTAGAAAAAATGTAATGATTTGGTGTGATGTGATATGCTTTCATTTTTTTTTTCCGTGTAAGAAAAATTATTTTTTTATGAGAAATTTTTATGGATAAGTTTTTATTCTATAAGAAAATATAGGCAAATCTAAATTAAATTCATCTAAATGCATCCACAAATATGCGAAGTGGATCTTATTTCGTACATTTCGAATCAAAATATGTAATTATTTTGACCCATATGTTAATATATTGATGGATAAAAAGTTTTTAGTTGTTTGGTAAACTATCTAATCATAAATAGTAAAAAAAATCTAATTTTCTTGAGAAAAATTGAGGAAAATGTCAATTAAATTCATTTTCCAAAGAAATTTGAAATTTTTTAGGGGATGTTGATTATAGCATAATTTTAGAAAATGCCAAATAAATATTCTTAGGGATAAGAAAAGTTTTGTTAAAAGTGTGTTTGGAGGAATACTATTTTTAGAGAAAAACATGTAATGATTTTATTTGATGTGATTGTCTTTTCTATGAGAATTTTGTTTGAATTGGTGTTTAGCTCTTATTTTGCACTTTGTATTATTTGCCTATTGTTGTCACAAATATCCGGATAAAACCTTTTTAATTGATGTGTAAACCGTCAAATCATGAATAATATAAATCAACTATTTCTCTTTTTTTGCAAGAATTTTTCCAAAAATTAACTAATTTTTTCAAATTTTGCAAGATAAAAATAAAAACATTGAAATTTTTTTTACAGGAAAATCTTGATAGATGCCATACAAATGCATTTTTCACAAATTTTCTTTGATAAATTAATTTTCAAAAGATGATATGCCAATCAATTAAGGTACACTTTTATGATAAAAATCTCTCAAAAATGAAAAATTGGAAATAGGATGCCATCCAATTGGTACCTAATTTTAAATACTTGGCTTAGAAGCCATACACAACTCAGTGAACTCATTCTAGATAACTTGTTCATAGCTTAAGAACATAAATTTTTTTGGTTAAATTACATAAACACCTCTTGCGTGAAACAATAATTACCATTACTTCCCCTATCAGTATTAGCAAATTATAATTTCACCCATATCAGTAAAAAGCAAATTACCATTCCACTCCCTAATTTCCAAGTTGCCAAGGTCTTGCAAAGAGCGTCTTGGTAATTTTCAAAATTCCAAGAGCTCGCAGTAATTACCAAGTGAAGGGGTTTACATGTAATTAACCAAAAATATCTAACAAAGCAAATAAAAATTACTGAACAAGTAGGAACTTTGGATTTTCAAAGGTTGCAAAGAGAGGAGATCAGCTGCACAAAGGCTAAAAAACAACAGTTTACAGAACATGTATTGTCTACAATAGTTGCAGAAGCAAACTATGATCTAATTTCACTGAAAATGGAAAAAATGTTGAATTTATATAAAAACAAAAGGGGGGAGAAGAATTACAAAATATAGGGTGTTATCTAACAAATGTGACTATTTCGAAATCTCATCTGCACGGGAAGCCCGCAGATCTTCTCCATATTCGGGACTCATGAGATTAATATCAGGTACAATGTCGATGTCCCTGTCAGGCTTTTATGACATTGACGATGATTATTACGCTAAGCTAAATAACTCATGTATTATTATACCATTGAACTCGTAAAATATATGATATAATAGGTTTGGTACCTTCAAGAGCTGCAAGAAACGCCAAAACAAAAAATCAATTATCATGACCAAGCTAAAGAGCTTGCCTGCCCAAGCACCACAGGAGAGGTACCTAGAAAAAGATCGACGTTTAGCATTATATACACCATAATTTTTCAGGTCACAAATTTAATTTGGCACTAAGAAATGAATATAACAAACATATACACAATATTTTATGTACACCCGATTGAATCACTGAGGTTTGAGTGGCGAGCAAATTATTTTTCAACCACTATAAACCATATATGTTAAGAATCAAAAAAAGTCAACCAACCAATAAGAATTTCCAATTTTGGTTGCAAGTTGAAGATCATTGCCCTTTTGAAACATTCATTCAAACAGTCTGGAAGGATCAAGTATGAAGTATCATGGAAGAAAATAAATCTTAACTGCAAAGGAGATTAATCGCCAGGTTATAGGATTTATTGTTTTCTCTCATATGCACAATCAGCTGTTTCAGTTGAAGCGAGAAGGAGGCTATTAAATAGAAACCCATGTACAATCAGCCTTGTTTTGTCTTTTAAATCCTTTATCATATGTATACACACATGTACACATGTATCATGGAACATATAATCCAAAAATGAATGACATGCTTGACTCTATCTGCATGTCAGAGCCTGTTTCAGTATATGGTTCCTTAACATACATATATGATTTACTAGTTAGCACAAAAACAAAACAAAAAAGGTTTAAACGTACCTGGGTAGTCGTTCTAAGAGATTCTGATTGGAACACTTGAAAGCACGGTCATACACAATCTCTGTTCTTTTGGCAACATCATGCCAACTATAGAGTTTCTTCATCTGCCAAGGAATGATTTCACAAAATCATAATATTACATGTATTCTGTGATTGTGGCACTTATAATCTTACCCTGTCCACAAAATAAAAATAGCCGCTCCAGCTTTGGAGTTTACTTTAGAGGCAGGTGTGTACTGGAAGTATACACACAACAACATTGGATATAATGGCACTAGCATATTCTTCAGTATGAGGTTAATCTAAGTTAAAAACAATGACATAGATCAATATAAATGGTGACCTTTGATAGCATATCCAAAAGATAATCAATGAAGTATGCCAGTTTTAGTTAGACATAAGCGAGACAAAATCAGAGGAATTAATTTTTGTAATGACCATATATATAGTTTAGTCATCACTTATGAAAGTAAAGTTTCTTTCTTATGCATCAGAGAACTCACACGATTGTGCATGGCTTGTGGATCAATACGCGGAAGCAAGCGTATTGCTTGTGTGATTGCCAGTACCATGTCACCAGGATCTGGCTCTGCAAGAACAATCATATCATCTGGAAGAACCTATGAAACAAAAGGCAAACTTTTCAGGAACCTGAATATAAACTAAACATTTCTAGAAATGTTGAAAAGCCAACATAACTGGAAATCTCATCCCTACTCAATATTAGCACGATAACCAGATGTTATCAAATTAGCCAAGCAAAGTGAAAATGTCTTATGACCATGCCTCTGGGACACCACCCACGCGTGTACTGACAGTCAATAATCCACAACTAGCAGCTTCCAATATGGCTATACAAAATGCTTCTGTTAAAGAACTGTCAAATGAACATAGAATCAGGTAAGAAAATCTCAACTCTATATAGAGAGAAGCAAAAACAGGTCATTTTAAAGTTTAAGTTCTTCAGCTAAAAAGTGCAAACACTTAATGCATACGCACAAACCCCTCAGGTATTTTGTTAATTCAGTATTAATGTGAGAATCCTATATCATATAAGCTTATAGTCCAGAAGAAGATCATATAAAAGGTTCACAGGAGAGGTAGTTCTTCAGCTTCAAAATGGCTCCATTGTGCTTTCTCAATTTTGTATCTTTTAGCTGTACAGATTACAGATTCAAATGATAGAATTTTTGCAATCAGATTCAATTGAAAAGGAAAGGCGTGTAGCCTCCGGATTGAAAATTCCTCTGAATACACTTCCGTCAGTTTTTGTGATGTTTTCCATGAAGATGATATTCACAATGTAGCAACTATTATAGCCTCCTTCACTAGAAATAGTTATTAAAATGGATTGTTAAACTGTAAGGGACTATTCATCTTCATTTTATATCCGCATAGGTTGATCAGTGCTAAGGCTTGATTGACCATCTATAATACAAAAGGCTGGCACTTAAATGACTTCATCATCCCCATATACGGAATTTATACGGAGCGCTAGCAGTATGAGAATTTATATAATAGCATGTGCAAATAAATTAAATTTCTGTCCACAAAAAGGATAGAAAAAGTTTGGAAGAATTTACATTATTAAATAAATAAAAAGTTGCATAGAAAAAAGTAGCACACCTGTTTAAGAATATATGTCCGGACACCAAAACTGACTGTACTTTAGAATGCGGGACAGCACCCAACATATCAACTCGATCTTGAAGAGAGTGCTTTTCCCTCATCTCTTCCAACCGCACTCTCTTAGGTCCATCTCCACCAATAATGAACCGTACCTTAACAAATGCATCAGCATAAGAGATAAACAATAAAGAGCCTCATAAACAGACTTTTTTTTTTGGTGGGGGGGGGGGGGGGCAGTTTACACTAGCAGTAAGGAAACCTTAATATCTCCTCAACTCCCTAATCAAGACATGTGTAGCAAACTAGCAATAGGCGTGGCAGAAAGTTTCCAATAAGCAAGAGTCATATTACTTTAAAGAACCACAAGTTTGAAATCTACCTCTCATGGGTATCACTATGACAAATCACGCATGATGAGGAGAAGTATTATCACTAATAGGTCAACCAATAGGATGCACAGGAAAAAGTATTCTCACATTTGGATGCATACTGCAAACTTCAGGGATGACTTCAACAAGTAGATCTGGCCCTTTTCGATAAACTAACCGACTTATGACAACAATAACAATTTCATGAGTGCTGAGTTGCTCTCGCGCAGGCTTAAACATAGCCGTATCAACAGCATTAGGAATAACAAAAACCTTTTCAGGTGGCAACCCAGACCTTAGAACTGTATTTTCTTTACTTGTATGAGACACACATATAGCCTGGCTCACATCTGCTAGTGTAAATTGCAAAACCTTGTTCATGTGAATACTCCCCCCGTCAGCAAAACCATAAAGGGAATGATCAGTGAATACAACTTTGTATCCCATTGTGCGTGCATGCATTAAAGCTTCGTGACATAGAGTTGAAAATGCCTGATGCCCATGCACCAACGATATTCTTTCACGAATCAAAATTGTTCTTACGATAGGTAGTGTTCCATAAAATGTAGGCAACGTATTCTGCATAAGAAATGGTTTCCAAGGCACGTAATAAACTTTCAACCCACCAGTCATATACCGCACTCCAGAACGATTTGTATAGGCGTGGGTCATAACAACTACCTGATAGACAAGAAAACATCACAGGTTCATTCCATTTGTAGTACTTCCTTTTAGAATATGCAACTAACGGGAAAAGGAACTCTGCAAAATCCCTATTTTGCCTTCCATAAAAAAGCAACAAACTCCAAGGGGGGAAGACAAAAAGGAAGAATACAATTGAAGCTTATTTGAATTAGCTAACCTTGTGGCCAAGCTTTATCAAGCATTGTGATAGATAGTAAATGTGATTCTCTACTCCACCAAAGTTAGGGAAGAAAAAGTCAGATACCATCAGTATACTATGCTTTTCTTGCTGCCTCATGTTATCCGAGGTCTCATAAGCCTACAACCACGACGAGGAAAACTTTTCGAACTTAATGTATTGAAAAATGCGCAAAAGGTACATAAGTTCATCTGCAAACACAGTAATTACATACTCAATGAAACAAAAGCATTTCATCAATTAGGCAGGCTTGAGCAAACAGGTAACAAATCAATCCGCCTATTCATATCAGATAAGATATAGATACACAATACGTACAGTACTTGTATGCAATTCAGATACCAATAAAATGGAAAATGCACAAGAAAACTAACTGTTTAAAACACCTAAAATCAACGCATCAGTCGTGATCACACTGTAAGTGTATGCTTAATAGGACTTCCACCTTGATTACCTTTATTATCAGAAAATCGATTACTGGACTAAATCCAGCAGCTGAAATTGCTATATTTTCCTACCGGTGGTCATCGGAGATGAACAATGCATTCACACGGCATACTCATGAGAAGCTAATTCGCAACAGCTAGGTCAGAAGTAATGCATTTTACCTCCCCTTTCAAAAATTACGGCAAGATTCAGGCAGACTTCGCGTGGAGAGAGACGAAAAATCAACGGCGAAAGACTAAAATCGGATCGACATGGCGGAAAGCGTCGGATCGGCGGCGATAATTGTTACCGTCTGTGTTAGTGTGTAAAGCGCCGGCGAGGTGTTGTTACGTTGCTGTCACCTCCGACACTTGGGATTCCGGCGGCTTCTGACGTGGTGACGGCGGCGGCGATATGGCCTGTTGATACAGTCGAGGAGAAGACAAAAGGAGAAAATTAAAAGTAAAGAAAAATAAAATGGGCCGAAATTTAGTAAAAAGAAGCTGAATTTGGGCCGAAATTCATTGAAGGTTGCCCAAAGTTTGGGCTTAAATTGGGCTAATGAAGCTCATGTACTCCGAAAAATAATCTCGTGCAGTGTCGGATACGCGCCGTGTCCATGTCCAGCTATTGAGAGAAAGGAAAAAAAATAAACGTGGGCATTCATGTCCAAGCCGTGTCTGTGTACTAATTTTTAAAAAATTGACATGTCTGTGTCCCTGTCCCGTGTCCATGCACCATAGAGTTTCATCAATTGTTTTTTCCTTTTCTTTTTTAATAGTAATATTAGACTTTAGGTCACAAAAATTGTGCTAATTAAATAATAATTTAAAAAATGGTGACATTAATATTTCAGTTTAGGACATCATCATATTCTTTCACTTTGTTCAGAATTTCAATTTGGCGTTGTACGAGTAGCATGAAATTTCCTAGATGAAATTGTATCTTTCGTTCCATTGTGCATTTGAAAGCAGTAAACAATAGAAAGGACATATAACACTCTCCACACTTATATAGTAACTAGTTATCGGGCACCGCGCGATGCGCTGTGATGGTGCTCGGTAAAAATCATTTTATACTTGTGATGCAATTTAGTGATAAAATATAACTTCCATGTACTAATTAACTTAACTCGGACTCAATCAAGAAAATAGAGCTTTAAGAAGTAGTTTAAATTTCAATCCATGGTTGCATATCTAGTTTACGATCAACTTTCTGTAGTTTGAAGCACTCTTTATTTTATTTCTTTCCACAAATACCAACTGAATAATTTCATTCAGAGTGCAAATCTGTAATTACTTGAGTAAGTATTATGCATCTCCTAATACATATGCAGGATACCTGCAATCAATGAACATGCAATTTTTTACTAAATTACCCCACTACCAGCGAAACATCAAAATCAGTAATAACTCATCATAAAATGAGGGCCAACGAGCTTGATTTCACCTAGAAAGTCAATACCATCTACAAAGCTCATGGTAACAAGTTTCAAATGTAACCAACATCCTTTACAATTTTTCGTATTGAAAGAAAAATTCAGTTCATGACAGATATTATTTAAACACCTATAATCATCTGTAAATCACTCGGATGCACTCTATTTCCAAAGACACCATATTGACTAACTTGTATATCACTTAGGCATACTATATTTCCAAACACACCTGTTTTGCTATGTATGTAGCCATTTTTTACATCTCAATTTTGAATAATCAGAAATATGGCACAAGTTTAACTTGAGTTCATTGGACATTACTCATGGCAGTATTATTCACATAGTTCAATTAACTATCTTCCATAAATCCAGACAAATCACGAAGCTGAGAAACGTGATAATAATACTGAGAGAGAGATAGCTGAAATAGGTCCGAAAAATATATAAGATTGCCTCTGTACACATCATATTTTACAAACGACTGAAACTTAAAAAAAAAGGGTAAAAACCTAGGCAATAAATTCAATTCCTATATTACCTCACTTATAAAACAAAATGATCCAAATGACTGTTGAAATTTACCTTAATAAACCCAAAACCTTTTGTCTTAATACTCATACGTTTCAAAATCTATACTTTCTGAACATCAACAGAAATTCAGGCATCTAAAACACTTAAATACAAGTAATTAATACTTTGTTGTAACCAACATAGGATGCACACCACAAAAATGAAAAAAATATAATACCCTTATACCTCATACTTTTCATTTGCTTATACTCTGACCAGAATATATGAAACTATAAATATGTTCTATATGCTACGATCGGGAACCTGATTTTGTTCTATATAATTCAGCATTAAAGAGTAAATGACTAGCTTGATTAAAAGCATTCTCTTCAAAACTCTACCTCATACAAAGTCCAGGAACCCAATAAGAACTAACAATATCAGGGCGGAATTTCCATAACTATAAGCATACCATTATATGCAAATTCAGCAAAAAAAAATACTTGAACCCTGCGAGCATAAATGAATCTATTTGAGATTATAGTTAAACCAACTAAACGCGATTATAATGTTCCTAAGTGTTCTACCAGGAACCAAACACACGCTGACATACACAGAAATATGAATTGCATCAAACATCAATCCAACAAATCTTTGATAGAACTTAACACATAGTTATGACATGGAGTCTAGAGAAACAAGAAGGAGTTTAGAGAAACAATACAATGAAATTTGAAAGAAAAAAAACCAAGCGAGAAATCCAATCCATATATTTTCTCTCTAAGGCAAAAACAATCAGAAACAATGCCGAAATTTACCCAAACTGATGTGTGTGGGAACCACACGAATGATTAATATGCGATATATGATATGAAAATATGATATAAAGCACGGAATGTAAGTAAAGAACACGAGATATTTACGTGGTTCGGCCAATATTATGACCTACGTCCATGGGGTAAAAGAGCCGATCCTTTATTAGTGTTTGGAGTTGATATATATACAATTTTATGATGGGGTGACCAATAAGGTAAGTCAACTATTCTAAATATACAATGGAAAGTAGAACAAATCATAATCCTTCCAACTTGAGCCATCTCCTTTATGGTATAATTGGCAGGTCAGTTAGAGTGATCTCCGCAGGTCTGGATATGGTAAGTGCATCCCTAATTGATCCTTGTCTGCTTTTTGTCTCCAGGCCTGCCTTATATAGAATGTTGCACCTGGTATAGGACGAACCTCCGGAAGGTCGGACCTGACTATAATGTCTTCTAAAGGAGTTGTAGCCTGTTACGTTGTTGGGCTTGGGCCCTTAATTGTGTTGGGCTGACAGCTTGGCCCAAGAGCCTATTTCGACTCACATCAATAGTCCCCCCCAACTCCGCAGTTTGACGTAGTCAAGCTGCGTGAGTTGAGAAAGGATAGATCTTTGGGCCGAGCTGCATGAATTTTTTGGACTGCTTGGAAAGAAAAGGCTGCGTGGGGATTCTTCTCAGATATGGACTTTATTCTCAGGTGCGGTTCCTATTTCAGGTGCGTCTCCGGGTGACATCCTGTTCCTGACGCGACGGTTACATTTTCCCATGCTTGCAGTTATGAAGGTAACTCCTAGAAAATCGCGCCACTCATTGCCTTTGTCAGTTTTGGCCGCCATCTTCCTATCCTGGCAACCGTTGATCTTGGCACATGTGTATGGCCCAGGTTAGAGCCCGCTCTTTCCTTATTTATTTTTGGTTTATTTTCAAAAATTAAAATTAAAAAAGCTAACTTGCCAAAACTTTGAGATTTCATTTCTTTCCGTCCTCTGTGTGTTTAATTGTTAAATTCAGAGTTTTCTTCCATCCTTCCCCCATTGTTTCAGCCGTTTTCTCCCGCGCTCTCCGCCCCTTCTTTAGGTACTGTTTTTTCCCTTTTTTCTCTCTTATTTGTTTATCTTGTGTTGTTCTTTGTTGTTTTTTGTGCTTGCTGCTGTTTTTCTGTTTGTTGTCTCTGTTCTCCTTCCCCTTTTTTACGAAAAAAATGTCGAGCGACTCGGGCTCAGACTCTCAAAACCGAAGGGATCCCCCGGGTTTGTTAGAGCATGACTCGGTGGGGGATACCTCTTTTTTTGTGCGAGATTTGTATGATGAATCTCCTGCTTTGGGTAGTCGGGATTTTGTAGAATTATCCTCGTCGGATACCGAATCTGACGGCCGGGATGCTGCTGCTGTACCTCCGTTGTCGAGTGTTGGGGCTGGGGCTTCTTCAGGGGGTGATGGTTCACACACCTTTGATTTTGAATTAGGGGAGGGAGAAGAGTCGAACCCTAATTATTGGGACGAGTCTCCCTCTTCCTTCAACCTGAAAAAATTGAGAAACCTTCGCCGTACATACGGCATTCCTGATGACTACTCGATAATAGTTCCCTCTCCCCAGGATAGAGCCCATCGTCCACCTCCACAGCACACTTGTTTTCACGTGGCCCTCCTGAGAACAGGTCTTAGGTTCCCCATTCCACCTTTCTTTGTTTCCGTGGCCAATAGGTATGGCATTCCGCTGAATCAGTTCGCACCTAATGTTATTCGGATGATAGCTGGTTTTGCCGTTCTTCATAGTCATCACGGTATCAAGCCCACAGCCGAGTTCTTTTATACTCTCTTCCATCCCCATTCTAGTGTTGCGGATAGTGGGGTTTTTTATTTAACCTCTCGAGGTCCTGCTATTTTTCTTTCTGGTCGCCCTGGGGACAAGCAATGGAAGAATAACTTTTTCTACATTGCCCCGCCCCCAGGTGTGGTATGGGGCTTTCGCCGAGCATTTTTGGAGAGGTTAGAGGAACACCATCCTACCCCTCGTCAGTTATCTGAATACCACCGTCAAGTGGTGCATTTTTTGAATTTCTCTCCCTGCCTTATGAATAAGCTTGTTGACAATCGCCTGTTACACCACTTTGGCTATAGCCCTGTGGGGGCTGACCTGAGAGGTGCCACCATAGGTAGTGCTTTCGGCTTGTTCTTTCTTGCTTGACTCGCTTCGTTTCTTCATATCTTATGCTGACCCTTGTTTTATTTGGTCGTATTTGCAGAAAAATTGATGGATCTTGCACGTGCCCGGGAGTTTGTAAGCCGCAGGACGCAGCGCCCTCCTTCAGAAGAACCAGCTCTACCTCCTCCACCCCCGTCGACGCCACAGGATATTCCATCTTTGACTTCTCCTCCTTCAGGTCAGGGTGGTTCTTTCAGGTCACGCACCAACCAGGAGAAGGTCCTTGGCAAAAGGCTCATGGCTGCCGAGAGTCCTTCAAGTGCACGTCCTCCCAAACGTGGCAGCTCGGGTATAGCCATCCATGAGATGATACCGGACCTTCCCCTCAAGACTTCAGATCCATCGGCTTCTCGAATCAGGTCTAGGGCTTCCGATCCTCCTACTTCTGCTCTATCTAGCAACGAACTTTCAGTTACGGTGGACTTCTTGCAGAGGCTTCCCAATTCCACGGACCGCCATTACCGGAGAACATGTCTCCGCGGAAGAGGTCTGAAGCCGCGACACTGATTTTCCCTAAGCTAATACGATTCCTTTCGTGCGTGGCTTGATTATGTGTTTTCATGTTTGTTGGTTATGACTCGTTGTATAAAAATGTACTGTAGTGTATGCTGCTGGCGGGTCAAGTTTTGCTGGATGCCTACAAGGGCACGCAGGTGGAAGATCTGCAGAAGAGGCTAAACGGAGTCCAGGAGCAACTCAAAAAGGTCCAGGATCATTGCTCCAGCAAGGACAGGGAGCTGAAGGCTCTTCAAAAGGACTTTAACAAGCTTTTTGCCGAGAAGGTGGATTTGGAGGCGACCCTTTCAGACATGGAGATTGCTCATGACGCTGCCATGAAAGACACTCTACTTAAGGCGCATGAGACCTGGATCGCCGAGTTGCCTTCATCTGAAGAGGGCCAAGCCTTGGTTGCCAAGTTTAAGGCTGACTTTCTGGCTTCTAAAGAATTCGAGCGCCTCACTAACGACAAAATCTTCGGGTTCTTTGTTAAAGGTTTTGAAGGATGTGTTGCTCAATTCAAGGCGAAGGGCTTTCCTTCTGATGTGAGTCGAAATAGGCTCTTGGGCCAAGCTGTCAGCCTAACACAATTAAGGGCCCAAGCCCAACAACGTAACAGGCTACAACTCCTTTAGAAGACATTATAGTCAGGTCCGACCTTCCGGAGGTTCGTCCTATACTAGGTGCAACATTCTATATAAGGTAGGCCTGGAGACAAGGATCAATTAGGGATGCACTTACCATATCCAGACCTGCGGAGATCACTCTAACCGACCTGCCAATTATACCATAAAGGAGATGGCTCAAGTTGGAAGGATTATGATTCGTTCTACTTTCCATTGTATATTTAGAATAGTTGACTTACCTTATTGGTCACCCCATCATAAAATTGTATATATATCAACTCCAAACACTAATAAAGGATCGACTCTTTTACCCCGTGGACGTAGGTCATAACATTGGCCGAACCACGTAAATATCTCGTGTTCTTTACTTACATTCCGTGCTTTATAACATATTTTCATATCATATGTCGCATATTAATCATTGGTGTGCTTTCCACACACATCAATTGGCGCCGTCTGGGGAAATTCTGAGCAAAGTAGGACGTGAGCGGAAGATATGTTAATGATGGAGAATCTGATCGAAAATGGCGAAAATGGGAAGAAGACGATGTTCTCCCCATCTGGGGTTGAGCAGGCCACACCTGCAACTCCGGCCAACCTGGTGAGGCGATTGGAGGATGACCTACAAAACTAAGTAGGAGACAACACTCCAGTAGAGCAAACAAGCGGGAAGGATGCCTCTCCTCAAAGTGTACTCGATCTGGAGCAATTCATGGGAAGAATCGAAGGTGTCGTTGACAAAGTTGTCAATAAGGTAGTAAGTTCTAAACTTGCAGGCATGCCAGATTTGATGCAGAAAGATGATGTGACTCCACCCCTCTCGAGGGGTACACCCAAGGTGGGAAACGCGAAGATGGGGGGTAATGGTAACGTTATCCCCGATGGCAATACAGGCAAGAGAGTAGAACGACCGAAAGACCTCAAACAAAGCGGCGGAAAGGATGCCGACGTGCCACCAAAAAAGTTCTTAGCACTAGAAGGGCGCTACATGCGTCGCCTAGACCTGGGAGGAGAAGATTTGGAAGGATGGGCCTCCTTACCCAATTTGCAACAAAAACAGCCGTACGAGAACAAGCCACATGTCTAAGTGCATCGTTCATATGGCAACGCCCTGGAAAAAGAAGACCTACCCAAACAACAGGCATGGATCCGTACCAAACACGACAAAGAACTCGAGGATGATGCCAATAGTTTCGTCTCTGCCCGATCTGGGTGGGTAGGCCACGACGTGAAAGAAAAAGCAAAGGCCAAGTTGGAACAAATGGAAGAGATGGCAAGACGGATGGAGGACCTGGAGCGTAAAGCTATAGGAGGCTGGACCTCAGCAGAGAGGGGCATTCCATTCACAGATTTCATCGCAAATGAGGAACTACCAAGGGACTTCAGGGTCCAAACCATTGCGTTGTATGATGGAACGACGGATCCGGAGGACCACCTATATACTTTTCATAATTATGGTTTGCTTCACAGGTACTCCGATGCCATCAAGTGCAGGGTGTTCTTGTGTACCCTGGCCAAAGCCGTGCAACAGTGGTTCAATCAACTCCCGGCTAGGTCCATTGGATCTTTCTAGGAGTTTAGCTCGAAGTTTCTGCACCAATTTGCCAGCAGCAAGCGGCACGAGAAAACTCCTTTAAGCTTATTCAGCGTCAAGCAAAGGGATGACGAAACCCTGTGTGCGTATGTAAAACGTTTCAACACAGCAGCACTTGAGACGCCCGCGGCAATATTGGACTTGAAGGCTAGTGCATTTACGACGGGCCTGAAGGAGGGCTATCTATTCAAATCATTGACCAAAAGGCCCACCCTCAGCTTTGATGAGTTGTTGACCCGAGCTGAAAAGTACGTCAACCTGGAAGATGCCCACATGATGAGGAGAGCTGAGCAAAAGAAAGAAAAGTAAGACGATGGCAACAGAAACAGATCTCGAAAAGACGAAAGAAGTGGATGGATCCCCAACACAGCTCGAGTGGCCCCACCTGCTCCAAATACGCCTAGATCTAGACGCATACCCATGAGGGGAAATTGGAGTGACCATTTGATGGTTGTGGAAGTCAAAAACGTGATCCAATGGCCCGAAGGTGCAGACCAGGAGCCCAAAAACCCTCCCAGTACACTTTTCTGTAGGTACCACCGCGAGTACGGTCATGATACTGATGAATGTCCACAGCTGATTGATGAAATCCAGCGTCTAGCAAACATGGGCTACTTGAAAGAATACGTGATAAACAACCGCAACACAGGAAGCGCGACCCCATCGCGAGGGGGTCACACTTGAAGAGGTCGAGGTAGAGGATGGCGAGGTGGAAGAACCGGACCTGGATGCAGAGGAAATTTTCCTCAGCAAATCAATAAGGCACCTACCTAAGAGATTGCACCCAAGGAGGTCGACAACCTCAACCGAGCAACTATTCATATTATATCTGGAGGCCTAGCAACGGACGAATCAGAGCGGAATCTAAAACGCCAGACAAGAGCTATAGAAACCCAACCAGCATTCTTTATGAATGTCAGCCGGACCCGACCTAGGAAGGAAATACAATTCGGACCTGAAGATGCCCAAGCCATACAGACACCCCACTGTGACGCATTGGTAATAACTGCTGTCATAGCAAACTATGACGTACAAAGGATCTTTGTCGACACCGGCAGCTCAGTGGACATCCTTTTTTACCAAACATTCGAGCAAATGGATCTGGGAATTGTCAAATTGGAAGCCGCGCGCACTGCATTATTTGGATTCTCAGGGGAAGCGGTGAAACCTATGGGTATTGTCTCGTTACCCCTCTCTTTAGGTGAAGGATCTAACAAAGTGACAAAACTGACCAAATTCTTGTCCGTGGACACTCCCTCGGCCTACAATGTGATACTAGGAGGCCGGCACTATTCTATTTTGAGACGGTAGTCTCAATACCGCATATGAAGATCAAATTCCCAGCACTCAATGGAGTGGGGGAAGTTTGTGGCAACCAGCATCAATCTAAGAAATGCTACTTGGCCTCCATCAAGCAGGGAGAGAAGCCCAATGAAGAAAAGAAGCGCAAGCCCGAACCTATGGAATTAGAAGATAATGAGAAGGCCAAGAAAAGTAGTATCATCACAGTGGAAACCGGTAGGCGAGCTTTTGAGCATAGAACTCATACCTGGAGACAAAGAGATATAATCCAAGATAGGTTCGCACTTGAGTCCCGACCTGAGAGAAGAGCTGGTAACCATGCTGAGGCAACACACGGATGTCTTCTCTTGGTCCGCTAATGACTTGTTGGGAATTGCTCCGACAGTCATACAACATCACCTAAACGTAGATCCAGGTGCAAGACCGATCATTCAAAAGAAAAGACACTTCAGCTCGGAGAAAGACACCATCATCAAAGCCGAAATCGATAAACTACTCAAAGCTAAGCACATTGCGGAAATACAGTTCCTGGAATGGATATCCAACGTAGTTTTAGTACCAAAAGCGGGGCAAAATTAGAGAATGTGCATCGGTTTTTGTGACCTGAACAATGCTTGCCTTAAGGATCACTATCCCCTACCTAGGATCGATCAATTGGTAGATGCTACAGCTGGGTACGAATTACTAAGCACTATGGATGCGCAGAGCGGGTATCATCAAATACCCTTGGCTGAGGAAGACCATAGGAAGGTCAGCTTCATCACCTCCTTCGGTACCTTCTGCTACGTAGTCATGCCCTTTGGCTTGAAAAATGCCGGAGCCACATACCAAAGACTGGTGGACATAATGTTCGAGGAGCAGAGGGGAAAGAATATTGAAGTATACGTAGACGACATGGTGGTTAAAAGTCGCATCGCCAGTACCCATGTACAAGACCTACAAGAGACCTTTGAAACACTTCGAAGACACGGATGAACTTGAACCCGGCCAAATGTGCATTTGGAAATCAAGGGGAAGTTTTCTAGGATAATGGTAACACAAGAGGCATAGAGGACGACCCCTCAAGCTCAAGGCCCTCCATATTTTGAAAAAACTTAAGTTGAAAAACGTAGAATTTAGATGAAAATAATTTGTGTTATGATTTTTAAAATTGTGTGATCCAAGATACTGAAAATGAAATTTGAAAACATAAAAAACAAGGCCTTACATGTACAAATGGTTGTAACTTGTAAGGCCCGTAATTGAATGTCTAATTCCAATTTTTCATTTTTCATAGATAATTAAGAAAAAGTTTCTTAGGAAAAGAAATACAGCGTAGAATGTGGGTTTGGATGGTTTTTTTTATTAGAAAAAATGTAATGATTTGGTGTGATGTGATATGCTTTCATTTTTTTTCCGTGTAAGAAAAATTATTTTTTTATGAGAAATTTTTATGAATAAGTTTTTATTCTATAAGAAAATATAGGCAAATCTAAATTAAATTCATCTAAATGCATCCACAAATATGCGAAGTGGATCTTATTTCGTACATTTCGAATCAAACTATGTAATTATTTTGACCCATATGTTAATATATTGATGGATAAAAAGTTTTTAGTTGTTTGGTAAACTATCTAATCATAAATAGTAAAAAAAATCTAATTTTCTTGAGAAAAATTGAGGAAAATGTCAATTAAATTCATTTTCCAAAGAAATTTGCAATTTTTTAGGGGATGTTGATTATAGCATAATTTTAGAAAATGCCAAATAAATATTCTTAGGGATAAGAAATGTTTTGTTAAAAGTGTGTTTGGAGGAATAGTATTTTTAGAGAAAAACATGTAATGATTTTGTTTGATGTGATTTTCTTTTCTATGAGAATTTTGTTTGAATTGGTGTTTAGCTCTTATTTTGCACCTTGTATTATTTGCCTATTGTTGTAACAAATATCCGGATAAAACCTTTTTAATCGATGTGTAAACTGTCAAATCATGAATAATATAAATCAACTATTTCTCTTTATTTGCAAGAATTTTTCCAAAAATTAACTAATTTTTTCAAATTTTGCAAGATAAAAATAAAAACATTGAAATTTTTTTTACAGGAAAATCTTGATAGATGCCATACAAATGCATTTTTCACAAATTTTCTTTGATAAATTAATTTTCAAAAGATGATATGCCAATCAATTAAGGTACACTTTTATGATAAAAATCTCTCAAAAATGAAAAATTGGAAATAGGATGCCATCCAATTGGTACCTAATTTTAAATACTTGGCTTAGAAGCCATACACAACTCAGTGAACTCATTCTAGATAACTTATTCATAGCTTAAGAACATAAATTTTTTTGGTTAAATTACATAAACACCTCTTGCGTGAAACAATAATTACCATTACTTCCCCTATCAGTATTAGCAAATTATAATTTCACCCATATCAGTAAAAAGCAAATTACCATTCCACTCCCTAATTTCCAAGTTGCCAAGGTCTTACAAAGAGCGTCTTGGTAATTTTCAAAATTCCAAGAGCTCGCAGTAATTACCAAGTGAAGGGGTTTACATGTAATTAACCAAAAATATCTAACAAAGCAAATAAAAATTACTGAACAAGTAGGAACTTTGGATTTTCAAAGGTTGCAAAGAGAGGAGATCAGCTGCACAAAGGCTAAAAAACAACAGTTTACAGAACATGTATTGTCTACAATAGTTGCAGAAGCAAACTCTGATCTAATTTCACTGAAAATGGAAAAAATGTTGAATTTATATAAAAACAAAAGGGGGGAGAAGAATTACAAAATATAGGGTGTTATCTAACAAATGTGACTATTTCGAAATCTCATCTGCACTGGAACCCCGCAGATCTTCTCCATATTCGGGACTCATGAGATTAATATCAGGTACAATGTCGATGTCCCTGTCAGGCTTTTATGACATTGACGATGATTATTACGCTAAGCTAAATAACTCATGTATTATTATACCATTGAACTCGTAAAATATATGATATAATAGGTTTCGTACCTTCAAGAGCTGCAAGAGACGCCAAAACAAAAAATCAATTATCATGACCAAGCTAAAGAGCTTGCCTGCCCAAGCACCACAGGAGAGGTACCTAGAAAAAGCTCGACGTTTAGCATTATATACACCATAATTTTTCAGGTCACAAATTTAATTTGGCACTAAGAAATGAATATAACAAACATATACACAATATTTTATGTACACCCGATTGAATCACTGAGGTTTGAGTGGCGAGCAAATTATTTTTCAACCACTATAAACCATATATGTTAAGAATCAAAAAAAGTCAACCAACCAATAAGAATTTCCAATTTTGGTTGCAAGTTGAAGATCATTGCCCTTTTGAAACATTCATTCAAACAGTCTGGAAGGATCAAGTATGAAGTATCATGGAAGAAAATAAATCTTAACTGCAAAGGAGATTAATCGCCAGGTTATAGGATTTATTGTTTTCTCTCATATGCACAATCAGCTGTTTCAGTTGAAGCGAGAAGGAGGCTATAAAATAGAAACCCATGTACAATCAGCCTTGTTTTGTCTTTCAAATCCTTTATCATATGTATACACACATGTACACATGTATCATGGAACATATAATCCAAAAATGAATGACATGCTTGACTCTATCTGCATGTCAGAGCCTGTTTCAGTATATGGTTCCTTAACATACATATATGATTTGCTAGTTAGCACAAAAACAAAACAAAAAAGGTTTAAACGTACCTGGGTAGTCGTTCTAAGAGATTCTGATTGGAACACTTGAAAGCACGGTCATACACAATCTCTGTTCTTTTGGCAACATCATGCCAACTATAGAGTTTCTTCATCTGCCAAGGAATGATTTCACAAAATAATATTACATGTATTCTGTGATTGTGGCACTTATAATCTTACCCTGTCCACAAAATAAAAATAGCCGCTCCAGCTTGGAGTTTACTTTAGAGGCAGGTGTGTACTGGAAGTATACACACAACAACATTGGATATAATGGCACTAGCATATTCTTCAGTATGAGGTTAATCTAAGTTAAAAACAATGACATAGATCAATATAAATGGTGACCTTTGATAGCATATCCAAAAGATAATCAATGAAGTATGCCGTTTTAGTTAGACATAAGCGAGACAAAATCAGAGGAATTAATTTTTGTAATGACCATATATATAGTTTAGTCATCACTTATGAAAGTAAAGTTTCTTTCTTATGCATCAGAGAACTCACACGATTGTGCATGGCTTGTGGATCAATACGCGGAAGCAAGCGTATTGCTTGTGTGATTGCCAGTACCATGTCACCAGGATCTGGCTCTGCAAGAACAATCATATCATCTGGAAGAACCTATGAAACAAAAGGCAAACTTTTCAGGAACCTGAATATAAACTAAACATTTCTAGAAATGTTGAAAAGCCAACATAACTGGAAATCTCATCCCTACTGAATATTAGCACGATAACCAGATGTTATCAAATTAGCCAAGCAAAGTGAAAATGTCTTATGACCATGCCTCTGGGACACCACCCACGCGTGTACTGACAGTCAATAATCCACAACTAGCAGCTTCCAATATGGCTATACAAAATGCTTCTGTTAAAGAACTGTCAAATGAACATAGAATCAGGTAAGAAAATCTCAACTCTATATAGAGAGAAGCAAAAACAGGTCATTTTAAAGTTTAAGTTCTTCAGCTAAAAAGTGCAAACACTTAATGCATACGCACAAACCCCTCAGGTATTTTGTTAATTCAGTATTAATGTGAGAATCTTATATCATATAAGCTTATAGTCCAGAAGAAGATCATATAAAAGATTCACAGGAGAGGTAGTTCTTCAGCTTCAAAATGGCTCCATTGTGCTTTCTCAATTTTGTATCTTTTAGCTGTACAGATTACAGATTCAAATGATAGAATTTTTGCAATCAGATTCAATTGAAAAGGAAAGGCGTGTAGCCTCCGGATTGAAAATTCCTCTGAATACACTTCCGTCAGTTTTTGTGATGTTTTCCATGAAGATGATATTCACAATGTAGCAACTATTATAGCCTCCTTCACTAGAAATAGTTATTAAAATGGATTGTTAAACTGTAAGGGACTATTCATCTTCATTTTATCCGCATAGGTTGATCAGTGCTAAGGCTTGATTGACCATCTATAATACAAAAGGCTGGCACTTAAATGACTTCATCATCCCCATGTACGGAATTTATACGGAGCGCTAGCAGTATGAGAATTTATATAATAGCATGTGCAAATAAATTAAATTTCTGTCCACAAAAAGGATAGAAAAAGTTTGGAAGAATTTACATTATTAAATAAATAAAAAGTTGCATAGAAAAAAGTAGCACACCTGTTTAAGAATATATGTCCGGACACCAAAACTGACTGTACTTTAGAATGCGGGACAGCACCCAACATATCAACTCGATCTTGAAGAGAGTGCTTTTCCCTCATCTCTTCCAACCGCACTCTCTTAGGTCCATCTCCACCAATAATGAACCGTACCTTAACAAATGCATCAGCATAAGAGATAAACAATAAAGAGCCTCATAAACAGACTTTTTTTTTGAGGGGGGAGGGGGACAGTTTACACTAGCAGTAAGGAAACCTTAATATCTCCTCAACTCCCTAATCAAGACATGTGTAGCAAACTAGCAATAGGCGTGGCAGAAAGTTTCCAATAAGCAAGAGTCATATTACTTTAAAGAACCACAAGTTTGAAATCTACCTCTCATGGGTATCACTATGACAAATCACGCATGATGAGGAGAAGTATTATCACTAATAGGTCAACCAATAGGATGCACAGGAAAAAGTATTCTCACATTTGGATGCATACTGCAAACTTCAGGGATGACTTCAACAAGTAGATCTGCCCCTTTTCGATAAACTAACCGACTTATGACAACAATAACAATTTCATGAGTGCTGAGTTGCTCTCGCGCAGGCTTAAACATAGCCGTATCAACAGCATTAGGAATAACAAAAACCTTTTCAGGTGGCAACCCAGACCTTAGAACTGTATTTTCTTTACTTGTATGAGACACACATATAGCCTGGCTCACATCTGCTAGTGTAAATTGCAAAACCTTGTTCATGTGAATACTCCCCCCGTCAGCAAAACCATAAAGGGAATGATCAGTGAATACAACTTTGTATCCCATTGTGCGTGCATGCATTAAAGCTTCGTGACATAGAGTTGAAAATGCCTGATGCCCATGCACCAACGATATTCTTTCACGAATCAAAATTGTCCTTACGATAGGTAGTGTTCCATAAAATGTAGGCAACGTATTCTGCATAAGAAATGGTTTCCAAGGCACGTAATAAACTTTCAACCCACCAGTCATATACCGCACTCCAGAACGATTTGTATAGGCGTGGGTCATAACAACTACCTGATTGACAAGAAAACATCACAGGTTCATTCCATTTGTAGTACTTCCTTTTAGAATATGCAACTAACGGGAAAAGGAACTCTGCAAATTCCCTATTTTGCCTTCCATAAAAAAGCAACAAACTCCAAGGGGGGAAGACAAAAAGGAAGAATACAATTGAAGCTTATTTGAATTAGCTAACCTTGTGGCCAAGCTTTATCAAGCATTGTGATAGATAGTAAATGTGATTCTCTACTCCACCAAAGTTAGGGAAGAAAAAGTCAGATACCATCAGTATACTATGCTTTTCTTGCTGCCTCATGTTATCCGAGGTCTCATAAGCCTACAACCACGACGAGGAAAACTTTTCGAACTTAATGTATTGAAAAATGCGCAAAAGGTACATAAGTTCATCTGCAAACACAGTAATTACATACTCAATGAAACAAAAGCATTTCATCAATTAGGCAGGCTTGAGCAAACAGGTAACAAATCAATCCGCCTATTCATATCAGATAAGATATATAGATACACAATACGTACAGTACTTGTATGCAATTCAGATACCAATAAAATGGAAAATGCACAAGAAAACTAACTGTTTAAAACACCTAAAATCAACGCATCAGTCGTGATCACACTGTAAGTGTATGCTTAATAGGACTTCCACCTTGATTACCTTTATTATCAGAAAATCGATTACTGGACTAAATCCAGCAGCTGAAATTGCTATATTTTCCTACCGGTGGTCATCGGAGATGAACAATGCATTCACACGGCATACTCATGAGAAGCTAATTCGCAACAGCTAGGTCAGAAGTAATGCATTTTACCTCCCCTTTCAAAAATTACGGCAAGATTCAGGCAGACTTCGCGTGGAGAGAGAAGAAAAATCAACGGCGAAAGACTAAAATCGGACCGACATGGCGGAAAGCGTCGGATCGGCGGCGATAATTGTTACCGGCTGTGTTAGAGTGTGTAAAGCGCCGGCGAGGTGTTGTTACGTTGCTGTCACCTCCGACACTTGGGATTCCGGCGGCTTCTGACGTGGTGACGGCGGCGGCGATATGGCCTGTTGATACAGTCGAGGAGAAGACAAAAGGAGAAAATTAAAAGTAAAGAAAAATAAAATGGGCCAAAATTTAGTAAAAAGAAGCTGAATTTGGGCCGAAATTCATTGAAGGTTGCCCAAAGTTTGGGCTTAAATTGGGCTAATGAAGCTCATGTACTCCGAAAAATAATCTCGTGCAGTGTCGGATACGCGCCGTGTCCATGTCCAGCTATTGAGAGAAAGGAAAAAAAATAAACGTGGGCATTCATGTCCAAGCCGTGTCTGTGTACTAATTTTTAAAAAATTGACATGTCTGTGTCCCTGTCCCGTGTCCATGCACCATAGAGTTTCATCAATTGTTTTTTCCTTTTCTTTTTTAATAGTAATATTAGATTTTAGGTCACAAAATTGTGCTAATTAAATAATAATTTTAAAAATGGTGACATTAATATTTCAGTTTAGGACATCATCATATTCTTTCACTTTGTTCAGAATTTCAATTTGGCGTTGTACGAGTAGCATGAAATTTCCTAGATGAAATTGTATCTTTCGTTCCATTGTGCATTTGAAAGCAGTAAACGATAGAAAGGACATATAACACTCTCCACACTTATATAGTAACTAGTTATCGGGCACCGCGCGATGCGCTATGATGGTGCTCGGTAAAAATCATTTTATACTTGTGATGCAATTTAGTGATAAAATATAACTTCCATGTACTAATTAACTTAACTCGGACTCAATCAAGAAAATAGAGCTTTAAGAAGTAGTTTAAATTTCAATCCATGGTTGCATATCTAGTTTGCGATCAACTTTCTGTAGTTTGAAACACTCTTTATTTTATTTCTTTCCACAAATACCAGCTGAATAGTTTCATTCAGAGTGCAAATCTGTAATTACTTGAGTAAGTATTATGCATCTCCTAATACATATGCAGGATACCTGCAATCAATGAACATGCAATTTTTTACTAAATTACCCCACTGCCAGCGAAACATCAAAATCAGTAATAACTCATCATAAAATGAGGGCCAACGAGCTTGATTTCACCTAGAAAGTCAATACCATCTACAAAGCTCATGGTAACAAGTTTCAAATGTAACCAACATCCTTTACAATTTTTCGTATTGAAAGAAAAATTCAGTTCATGGCAGATATTATTTGAACACCTATAATCATCTGTAAATCACTCGGATGCACTCTATTTCCAAAGACACCATATTGACTAACTTGTATATCACTTAGGCATACTATATTTCCAAACACACCTGTTTTGCTATGTATGTAGCCATTTTTTACATCTCAATTTTAAATAATCAGAAATATGGCACAAGTTTAACTTGAGTTCATTGGACATTACTTATGGTAATATTATTCACATAGTTCAATTAACTATCTTCCGTAAATCCAGACAAATCACGAAGCTGAGAAACGTGATAATAATACTGAGAGAGAGATAGCTGAAATAGGTCCGAAAAATATATAAGATTGCCTCTGTACACATCATATTTCACAGACGACTGAAACTTAAAAAAAAGGGGTAAAAACCTAGGCAATAAATTCAATTCCTATATTACCTCACTTATAAAACAAAATGATCCAAATGACTGTTGAAATTTACCTTAATAAACCCAAAACCTTTTGTCTTAATACTCATACGTTTCAAAATCTATACTTTCTGAACATCAACAGAAATTCAGGCATCTAAAACACTTAAATACAAGTAATTAATACTTTTTTGTAACCAACATAGGATGCACACCACAAAAATGAAAAAAAAATATAATACCCTTATACCTCATGCTTTTCATTTGCTTATACACCAAAATATATGAAACTATAAATATGTTCTATATGCTACGATCGGGAACCTGATTTTGTTCTATATAATTTAGCATTAAAGAGTAAATGACTAGCTTGATTAAAAGCATTCTCTTCAAAACTCTACCTCATACAAAGTCCAGGAACCCAATAAGAACTAACAATATCAGGGCGGAATTTCCATAACTATAAGCATACCATTATATGCAAATTCAGCAAAAAAAATACTTGAACCCTGCGAGCATAAACGAATCTATTTGAGATTATAGTTAAAGCAACTAAACGCGATTATAATGTTCCTAAGTGTTCTACCAGGAACCAAACACACGCTGACATACACAGAAATATGAATTGCAGCAAACATCAATCCAACAAATCTTTGATAGAACTTAACACATAGTTATGACATGGAGTCTAGAGAAACAAGAAGGAGTTTAGAGAAACAATACAATGAAATTTGAAAGAAAAAAAACCAAGCGAGAAATCGAATCCCTATATTTCCTCTCTAAGGCAAAAACAATCAGAAACGATGCCGAAATCTACCCAAACTGATGTGTGTGGGAAGCACATGAATGATTAATATGCGATATATGATATGAAAATATGATATAAAGCACGGAATGTAAGTAAAGAACACGAGATATTTACGTGGTTCGGCCAATATTATGACCTACGTCCATGGGGTAAAAGAGTCGATCCTTTATTAGTGTTTGGAGTTGATATATATACAATTTTATGATGGGGTGACCAATAAGGTAAGTCAACTATTCTAAATATACAATGGAAAGTAGAACAAATCATAATCCTTACAACTTGAGCCATCTCCTTTATGGTATAATTGGCAGATCGGTTAGAGTGATCTCCGCAGGTCTGGATATGGTAAGTGCATCCCTAATTGATCCTTGTCTGCTTCTTGTCTCTAGGCCTACCTTATATAGAATGTTGCACCTGGTATAGGACGAACCTCCGGAAGGTCGGACCTGACTATAATGTCTTCTAAAGGAGTTGTAGCCTGTTACGTTGTTGGGCTTGGGCCCTTAATTGTGTTGGGCTGACAGCTTGGCCCAAGAGCCTATTTCGACTCACATCAATAGTCCCCCCCAACTCCGCAGTTTGACGTAGTCAAGCTGCGTGAGTTGAGAAAGGATAGATCTTTGGGCCGAGCTGCATGAATTTTTTGGACTGCTTGGAAAGAAAAGGCTGCGTGGGGATTCTTCTCAGATATGGACTTTATTTTCAGGTGCGGTTCCTATTTCAGGTGCGTCTCCGGGTGACATCCTGTTCCTGACGCGACGGTTACATTTTCCCATGCTTGCAGTTATGAAGGTAACTCCTAGAAAATCGCGCCACTCATTGCCTTTGTCAGTTTTGGCCGCCATCTTCCTATCCTGGCAACCGTTGATCTTAGCACGCGTGTATGGCCCAGGTTAGAGCCTGCTCTTTCCTTATTTATTTTTGGTTTATTTTCAAAAATTAAAATTCAAAAAGCTAACTTGCCAAACCTTTGAGATTTCATTTCTTTCCGTCCTCTGTGTGTTTAATTGTTAAATTCAGAGTTTTCTTCCATCCTTCCCCCATTGTTTCAGCCGTTTTCTCCCGCACTCTTCGCCCCTTCTTTAGGTACTGTTTTTTCCCTTTTTTCTCTCTTATTTGTTTATCTTGTGTTGTTCTTTGTTGTTTTCTGTGCTTGCTGTTGTTTTTCTGTTTGTTGTCTCTGTTCTCCTTCCCCTTTTTTACCAAAAAAATGTCGAGCGACTCGGGCTCAGACTCTCAAAACTGAAGGGATCCCCCGGGTTTGTTTAGAGCATGACTCGGTGGGGGATACCTCTTCTTTTGTGCGAGATTTGTATGATGAATCTCCTGCTTTGGGTGGTCGGGATTTTGTAGAATTATCCTCGTCGGATACCGAATCTGACTGTCGGGATGCTGCTGTTGTACCTCCGTTGTCGAGTGTTGGGGCTGGGGCTTATTCAGGGGGTGATGGTTCACACACCTTTGATTTTGAATTAGGGGAGGGAGAAGAGCCGAACCCTAATTATTGGGACAAGACTCCCTCTTCCTTTAACCTGAAAAAATTGAGAAACCTTCGTCGTACATACGGCATTCCTGATGACTACTCGATAATAGTTCCCTCTCCCCAGGATAGAGCCCATCGTCCACCTCCACAACACACTTGTTTTCACGTGGCCCTCCTGAGGATCACTATCCCCTACCTAGGATCGATCAATTGGTAGATGCTACAGCTGGGTACGAATTACTAAGCACTATGGATGCGCAGAGCGGGTATCATCAAATACCCTTGGCTGAGGAAGACCATAGGAAGGTCAGCTTCATCACCTCCTTCGGTACCTTCTGCTACGTAGTCATGCCCTTTGGCTTGAAAAATGCAGGAGCCACATACCAAAGACTAGTGGACATAATGTTCCAGGAGCAGAGGGGAAAGAATATTGAAGTATACGTAGACGACATGGTGGTTAAAAGTCGCATCGCCAGTACCCATGTACAAGACCTACAAGAGACCTTTGAAACACTTCTTAGATACGGGATAAAGCTTAACCCGGCCAAATGTGCATTTGGAATCAAGGAAGGAAAGTTTCTAGGATACATGGTAACAGAGAGAGGCATAGAGGCTAACCCCGCAAAGATCAAGGCCATCCAAGATATGGTAGCACCTAGGAATATGAATGAAGTACAAAGGTTAAACGGGAGAATCACAGCCTTAAGTCGCTTGATATCCAAATCCGCAGAGAAAAGCATACCATTTTTCAAGATCCTACAAAAAGTTGATAACTTTAGCTGGACTACCGAATGCCAGCAAGCTTTCGAAGACTTCAAGACATACCTGAGTAAGGTGCCTCTATTAACCAAACCTGTGCAGGGTCATCCCCTGGTGGTTTACATAGTTGTGGCTGACCGAGCTGTCAGCACAGTCCTAGTTCGAGAAGAAGATAAGATGGAGAATCCGATATATTACGTCAGCAAAGTCCTCACGGATGTTGAGTCACGATACTCGGATGTGGAGAAAACGGCGTTGGCGCTGGCTGTCACCGCAAGGAGACTTAAGCCATACTTCTTGACACACAAGATCATCGTGAAAACCAGCCAACCACTTAAGACTGTGCTGGGAAAAGCTGGAACATTAGGTTGACTTGTCAAATGGGCTGTAGAGCTTGGGGAATTCGAGATAGAGTACACATCCCGAGCTATGGTTAAGGCTCAGGTCCTGGCGGACTTCGTCACAGAAATGACCCGACCTGAACAAGAGAAAGAAGAAGATGAAAAAGTGTGGCTCTTACATGTGGACGGATCATCCACGCAAAGTGGGAGCAGGGCAGGTGTAGTACTCACCACACCTGAAGGAGATCAGCTGGAATATCCCATCAAATTCGAGTTTAAAGCAAGCAACAACTAAGCAGAATACGAAGCATTCATCATGGGGCTTAAAATGGCAATCGAGGGAGGAGCCAAGAGCTTGACAGTATACTCAGATTCGCAACTGGTTACCAAACAAATCGACGGAACCTATGAAGCCAAGGAAGAAAGGATGGTGAAGTACCTGAAAACCATACAGGCACTGCGAGGACACTTCCACAAATTAGAAATTCATCAAATACCCTGAGATAAAAACACCAAAGCTGACTACCTGTCCAAACTGGGTAGCTCAGTCACTGACTGTCAAACCCGGAGTATTACCATTCAAGCTGTAACCAAACCTAGCACTGAGCAAGAAATCTTGAAGATAGAAGAAGGTGAAGATTGGAGAACAGAGATAATTCAGTATCTCACAAAAGGAACATTACCTGAAGAAAGGAAGAAGCGACAATAGTTAGAGACCCGAGCTACCAGGTTCGTCATGATCGATGATGTGCTATACAAGAAGTCATTCGTACATCCCCACCTGAGGTGTACTTCAAAAGAACAGGGAGATTATATATTAAGAGAATTACATGAAGGAGATTGTGGCAGCCACATAGGTGGAACAGCCCTAGCTGGGAATATGGTAAGGGCAGGTTACTTTTGGCCGACCCTGAAGGAGGATGCAGCCAACCTGGTAAAAAAATGTGAACAATGCCAGAAGCATGTCGATCTCATTCATCAGCCGGTGGAAGCAATGCGCTCCATGAGTGTCCCTTGTCCCTTCGCTAGGTGGGGGATGGACATTGTGGGCCCATTTCCCATAGTAAAGGGCCAAAAGAAATTCTTACTGGTGCTGGTCGATTACTTCAGCAAATGGGTGGAAGCCGAAGCCTTAGCCCGGACCACGGAAGCAGAGGTCATTTGTTTCCTTTGGAAAAACATTATCTATAGGATAGGCATACTCAGGGAGATCGTGGCTGATAACGGAAGACAATTCAGCGGGATCAAGCTAAGGAGGTGGTGCGAAGAATTAGGAATTCAGCAACGGTTTAGTGTCGTTGCCCACCCTAAAACAAATGGTCGGGTCGAGGTAACCAATAGAATAATAGTCCAAGGTCTAAAGACCAGGTATGTCCACTAACCATTTTGTAAAACACTCGCGTTCTCTTTCTTCACATTCTTGTCCTAGTCAACTTGTTTATTTCTACATCTTATTTTCTAATAAGTTCGCGTGATTACCCAAACCTCAATCCAAAAGACTGGAGGGAGCGGATGGGAATTGGGTAGAAGAATTATTACCAATACTATGGTCATATCATACTACCCCAAAGTCCACTACAGGGGAAAGCCCATTTCATTTAGTGTACGGAGCTGAAGCCGTCATACCCACGGAGATCAGAGTGCCGTTCCATCGGGTAAGATACTTTGAGCCGGAGCAAAACGAAGAGAGGCTAAGGGAGGAGCTGGAATTAATTGATGAAGTCAGAGACAAGGCATGCTTAAAGATCGAGCAATACAAGCAGCGTATCATGAAGGCTCAAGGAACAAAAGTGAAGGCCAGATCTGTCCAGGTGGGGGACCTAGTGCTGAAGAGGGTAGATGCGGTACGAACAGTGAAGAAATTGGACCCTAACTGGGAGGGCCCCTACAAGGTTACCAAGGCGTTAGCTGGAGGAGCTTACGAGCTGGAAGACTGGGAGGGTAGGCCACTCCCTCGCCCGTGGAATATGCAGAACCTAAAGAAGTTTTACGTGTAGTCGCGAGGGTTGCACTATTCCTTTTATTCCCATTTTTAACTTTTGAATTGTTTTTGTGTCGCAAGAAAAACTTAGGCTATGTTTGGTTATGTTTTGGGATGGTATTTTGGTTAGAATTATTGGTGAAAATTTTATGGGGACACGTGCAATTTTGATGGGATTATGTTTGGTTATGTTTTGAGAGTTGTTTTTTTAGTGATTTTTTGGTGAGATAGTGTTTGGTTTTGTTTTCAAGGGGAACATAAATTACTGTAGCTGTCAAATCGTGTAAGTTTTTGTCTGTCAATAATTAAAAGTTATAATATAATATTGAGATTGTAATAATTATTATATAGATAAATATATATGTATATATGTAGGTAATAGTAGTATATATAATATTGAGATTGTAATAATTATTATAGAGATAAATATATATATGTATATATATAAGTAATAGTAGTGTATATATATATATAAGTAATAGTAGTTGATATATATACTTAAAAAAAAAGTTTATATATATACATATATATATTTAATTTACGAAATTAAAAAAAAATTGAAGACAACATTTCAAATGTCGTCTTCAATTTTTCATTTTTATTTTTTTATTTATGATATGTCGTCTTCTAATTATATAAAAAAATAAAAAAATATATATATATAAATAATTATATTTAATTTACGAAAATTATAAAAAAAAAAAAAATTGAAGACGTTCAATTTTATTTTTTTTATTTATGAACAGTGAAGACGACACATGTCGTCTTCACTGTTCATTTTTATTTTTTTTTTAATTATGAAGAAGACATTTTATATGTCGTCTTTTAATTATATATATAAAAAATAATATATATATATATAGAAAAAATTATATTTAATTACAAAATTATATTTAATTTACAAAAATTTAAAAAAAAAATTGAAGACGATATTTTAAATGTCGTCTTCAATTTTCTTTTTTTTTTATTCATGCACAGTGAAGACGACATTTTATATTTATGTTAACAAAATATATATATATATATATATAGTGTGTGTGAGAGAGAGAAAGTGAGAGAGTGAGAGAAAGAGAGGAGAGAGAATGTGTCGGATAGAGTGAGAGAGTAAGAGAAAAAGAGGACAGAGAGTGTGTCAGAGAAACAGGGAGCACAATCATTATTTTTTATTTTGACAAAAAATTGACAACTTTCTTGGTGAAAAATTGTGTGATCCAAACAAAAAAAGTTCGGACGAAAATGGGCTTGAAAACATAACCAAACATAGCCTTAAGTTTTCCTAATAATCCTTTTTGGAAGTGGTGATCGTTGTGACTTTCAGGTACGAGAATTGTCAAGCCTTCTTTGCAGGGCCACATGCAAAGCTGCCAATGAAGTAAGATTTTATTTTCAAAAGTGCAAGACTGAATTGTACCTATATGTAAAGTATGTATGATAAATTGTGGAGTAAAGGGTTGCTGGTGCAATGGAGGTAGTCGGAGGTTAGGACTGTACCATCTGGGTGGGGACCCGGATCTGTCTAGGCAGGGATAATTCGCCTACAGATCAGACGGTCTCCAAGCCAGGGAGAAATAAGGAGGGGTAGATCCTCGAGAACATTTACGGGGCTACCATAAGGAAGACCGGGGTTTGGAGCGACAAGGAGAAAGGGGGCAGTCATAAGGTTGGAAAAGGAATAAGGGGGAAGGCACGAAGAATGTGGGACATAAGGAAGGATACCTTCGGTATGGGCTGGCCACCCTAGCCCGTTAAGGAATATTTTTGGACGGAGGGAGGAAAAAAGGGGATATAAGGCAGGAGGTAAATGCAAGTCCCCACGATTTCATAGTTGCGGTGCAAGTCCCCACGATTGTACGCGCCTAGTGACGGGTGTTCGATCCAGTGTGCAAGTCTCCACGATTGCACGGAAGTGGTACAAGTCCCCACGATTGTACGCACCTGGAAAAGGGTGTTTGATCCCGATGAAAGTCCCCACGATTGCACAAGAACAAGAGAAATGCAAGTCCCTATGATTGCATAGTGACAGTACAAGTCCCCACGATTGTACGTGTCAGGAAATTACTAAGAAGTTGGCGGAGGTAATGATGCAAGTCCCCACGATTGCAACAATTTGTGGACCACCTGACCCAGCTGGGGCTATAGCTCAGTGTAGGTCTGGTGGGTACCACCTGAGAACTAATGCATTTTTATTTTTGTTTTCCTGTGAGGAATGGTAGATAAAAGGTCCTACCCAGATTCTCTGAGGACATGTTTGTGTTAACAAGAAGGAAGGTACGATTGTAATATTTTCGTAGAGGTGCTCCTCAGTCGAGGTATGGTCGTGATAACTTAATTAGTTATTTGTCTTAGTAATTATCTCGTGGTAATTCAACAGTAAGGTTAGATCATTCCTCGGTTGAATTTGTGCAAACAATTACTCTTAAGCTTTTCTTTTATAAGACATAGCAGGTACACCATATGCAAGATGGACATCACACATCCCAAAACAATGTAAGTAAACATGTTTGACACATAAAGAAAAATAATGTGCACCAAAATGTCAAAATGCAGGTAACAAAGCAAGAAATACGAGTCTAACCTAACATGCATAATAAAAAGATGTCAACAGCCCAAACCTGGGCAGGGACAGCAAAACGAGCAAGAATTTGTCCAAAGGTAACACAGGCCCATCAAAACAGCAAAAACAAAAAGGTGTTTCGAAATACTAGGGCTACATATGCCCGTCAAAAACCAAGTCTTAAAAAGAAAAACATCAAATTTTTCAAGGTTTCACGAGGGGAGGGGGGGGGGGCAGCGTGGGCATCAACTCCTGCACCACCTGGAACATCGGCCTCAGCTGGAGCCTTGGCACCACCTGCCGGCAGATCGGGCGACTCGACAACTGGTTGATCTGCGGCTGGAGGAAGGGACGGACCCGAAGAAGCCGGATCTAAAGCAGCCATGGCATCAAGAAGAGCTGCGTCACAATCTAGGAAATCCGCGGAGACCCCTTCTGGAGGTGATGTGTGTGGGAAGCACACCAATGATTAATATGCAATATATGATATGAAAATATGATATAAAGCACGGAATGTAAGTAAAGAGCACGAGATATTTACGTGGTTCGGCCAATATTATGACCTACGTCCACGGGGTAAAAGAGTCGATCCTTTATTAGTATTTGGAAAGAAAAGGCTAGATCTTTGGGCCGAGCTGCATGAATTTTTCGGACTGCTTGGAAAGAAAAGGCTACGTGGGGATTCTTCTCAGATATGGACTTTATTCTCTGGTGCGGTTCCTATTTCAGGTGCGTCTCCGGGTGACATCCTATTCCTGACGTGACGGATAGTGGGGTTGTTTACTTGACCTCCCGAGGTCCTGCTATTTTTCTTTCTGGTCGCCCTCGACACAAGCAATGGAAGAATAACTTTTTCTACATTGCCCCACCCCCAGGTGTGGTATAGGGCTTTCGCCGAGCATTTTTGGAAAGGTTAGAGGAACACCATCCTACCCCTCGTCAGTTATCTGAATACCACCGTCAGGTGGTGCATTTTTTGAATTTCTCTCCCCGCCTTATGAATAAGCTTGTTGACAATCGCCTGTTACACCACTTTAGCTATAGCCCTGTGGGAGCTGACCTGAGAGGTGCCACCATAGGTAGTGCTTTCGGCTTGTTCTTTCTTGCTTGACTCGCTTCGTTTCTTCATATCTTATGCTGACCCTTGTTTTATTTGGTCGTATTTGCAGAAAAATTGATGGATCTTGCACGTGCCCGGGAGTCTGTAAGCCGCAGGAGGCAGAGCCCTCCTTCAGAAGAACCAGCTCTGCCTCTTCCACCCCCGCCGACGCCTCAGGATATCCCATCTTTGACTTCTTCTCCTTCAGGCCAGGGTGGTTCTTCCAAGTCACGCAACAACCAGGAGAAGGTCCTTGGCAAAAGACCCATGGCTGCCGAGACTCCTTCCAGTGCACGTCCTCCCAAACGTGGCAGCTCGGGTATAGCCATCCGTGAGATGATACCGGACCTGCCCCTCAATACTTCATATCCGCCGACTTCTCAAACCAGGTCCAGGGCTTTCGATCCTCCTATTTCTGCTCTATCCAGCAATGAACTTTCAGTTATCGTGGACTTCTTGCAGAGGCTTCCTAATTCCACGGACCGCCACTACCTGGAGAACATGTCTCCCCGGAAGAGGTCTGAAGCCACGACACTGATTTTCCCTAAGGTAATACGATTCTTTTCGTGCGTGGCTTGATTATGTGTTTTCATGTTTGTTGGTTATGAATCGTTGTATAAAAGTGTACTGTAGTGTATGCTGCTGGCGGGTCAAGTTTTGCTGGATGCCTACAAGGGCACGGAGGTGGAGGATCTGCAGAAGAGGCTAAACCGAGTTCAGGAGCAACTCAAAAAGGTCCAGGATCATTGCTCCAGCAAGGACAGGGAGCTGAAGGCTCTTCAAAAGAACTTTAACAAGCTTCTTGCCGAGAAGGTGGATTTGGAGGCGACCTTTTCAGACATGGAGATTGCTCATGACGCTGCCATGAAAGACACTCTAATTAAAGCGCATGAGACCTGGATCGCCGAGTTGCCTTCATCTGAAGAGGGCCAAGCCTTGGTTGCTAAGTTTAAGGCTGACTTTCTGTCTTCTAAAGAATTCGAGCGCCTCAGTGACGACAAAATCTTCAGGTTCTTTGTCAAAGGTTTTGAAGGATGTGTTGCTCAATTCAAGGCGAAGGGCTTTCCTCCAGAAGGGGTCTCTGCGGATTTCCTAGATTGTGACGCAGCTCTTCTTGATGCCATGGCTTCTTTAGATCCGGCTTCTTCGGGTCCGTCCCCTCCCCGAACCGCAGATCAACCAGTTGTCGAGTTGCCCGATCTGCCGGCAGGTGGTGCCAAGGCTCCAGCTGAGGCCGATGTTCCAGGTGGTGCAGGAGTTGATGCCCACGCTGCTCCCACCGTGAAGCCTTAAAAAATTTGATGCTTTCCTTTTTAAGACTTAGTTTTTGACGGGCATATGTAGCCCTAGTATTTCGAAACACCTTTTTGTTTTTGCTGTTTTGATGGGCCTGTGTTGCCTTTGGACAAATTCTTGCTCGTTTTGCTATCCCTGCCCAGGTTTGGGCTGTTGACATCTTTTTATTATGCATGTTAGGTTAGACTCGTATTTCTTGCTTTGTTACCTGCATTTTGACATTTTGGTGCGCATTATTTTGCTTTATGTGCCGAACATGTTTACTTACATTGTTTTGGGATGTGTGATGTCCATCTTGCATATGGTGTACCTGCTATGTCTTATAAAAGAAAAACTTAAGAGTAATTGTTTGCACAAATTCAACCAAGGAATGATCTAACCTTACTGTTGAATTACCACGAGATAATTACTAGGACAAATAACTAATTAAGTTATCACGACCATACTTCGACTGAGGGGCACCTGTATGAAAATATTACAATCGTACTTTCCATCTTATTAACACAAACATGTCCTCAGAGAATCTGGGTAGGACCTTTTATCTACCATTCCTCACAGGAAAACAAAAACAAAAATGCATTAGTTCTCAGGTGGTACCCACCAGACCTACACTGAGCTATAGCCCCAGCTGGGTCAGGTGGTCCACAAATTGTTGCAATTGTGGGGACTTGCATCATTACCTCCGCTAACTTCTTAGTAATTTCCTGACACGTACAATCGTGGGGACTTGTACTGTCACTATGCAATCACGGGGACTTGCATTTCTCTTGTTCTTATGCAATCGTGGGGACTTGCATCGGGATCAAACACCCTTTTCCAGGTGCGTACAATCGTGGGGACTTGTACCACCTCCGTGCAATCGTGGAGACTTGCACACGGGATCGAACACCCGTCACTAGGCGCGTACAATCGTGGGGACTTGCACCGCAACTATGCAATCGTGGGGACTTGCACCGCAACTATGCAATCGTGGGGACTTGCATTTACCTCCTGCCTTATATCCCCCTTTTTCCACCCTCCGTCCAAAAATATTCCTTAACGGGCTAGGGTGGCCATCCCATACCGAAGGTATCCCACCTTATGTCCCACATTCTCCGTGCCTTCCCCCCTTATTCTTTTTCCAACCTTATGACTGCCCCATTTCTCCTTGTCGCTCCAAACCCCGGTCTTCCTTATGGTAGCCCCGTAAATGTTCCCGAGGATCTACCCCTCCCTATTTCTCCCTGGCCTGGAGACCGTCTGATCTGTAGGCGAATTATCCCTGCCTAGACAGATCCGGGTCCCCACCCAGATGGTACAGTCCTAACCTCCGACTACCTCCATTGCACCAGCAACCCTTTACTCCACAATTTATCATACATACTTTACATATAGGTACAATTCAGTCTTGCACTTTTGAAAATAAAATCTTACTTCATTTGGAGCTTTGCAAGTGGCCCTGCAAAGAAGGCTTGACAATTCTCGTACCTGAAAGTCACAACGATCACCACTTCCAAAAAGGATTATTAGGAAAACTTAAGTTTTTCTTACGACACAAAAACAATTCAAAAGTTAAAAATGGAAATAAAAGGAATAGTGCAACCCTCGCGGCTACACGTAAAACTTTTTTAGGTTCTGCATATTCTACCAGCGAGGGAGTGGCCTACCCTCCCAGTCTTCCAACTCGTAAGCTCCTCCAGCTAACGCCTTGGTAACCTTATAGGGGCCCTCCCAGTTAGGGTCCAATTTCTTCACTGTTCGTACGACATCTACCCTCTTCAGCACCAGGTCCCCCACCTGGACAGATCTGGCCTTCACTTTTGTTCCTTGAGCCTTCATGATACGCTGCTTGTATTGCTCGATCCTTAAGCATGCTTTGTCTCTGAATTCGTCAATTAATTCCATCTCCTCCCTTAGCCTCTCTTCGTTTTGCTCCGGCTCAAAGTATCTTACCCGATGGGACGGCACTCTGATCTCCGTGGGTACGACGACTTCAGCTCCGTACACTAAATGAAATGGGCTTTCCCCTGTAGTGGACTTTGGGGTAGTACGATATGACCATAGTACTGGTAATAATTTGTTCTACCCAATTCCCACCCGCTCCCTCCAATCTTTGGGACCGAGGTTTGGGTAATCACGCGAACTTATTAGAAAAATGAGTTGAAGAAATAAACATATTGACTAAGACAAGAATGTGAAGAAAGAAAATGTAAGGGCTTTTCAAGATGGTTGGTGGACATACCTGGTCTTTAGACCTTGGACTATTATTCTATTGGTTACCTCGACCTGGCCATTTGTTTGAGGGTGGGCAACGGCACTGAATCACTGCTGGATTCCTAATTCTTCACACCACCTCCTTAGTTTGGTCCCGCTGAATTGTCTTCCGTTATCTGCCATGATTTCCCTTGGTATGCCGAACCAGCAGATAATGTTTTTCCAAAGGAAACGGATGACCCCTGCCTTGGTGATCCGGGCTAAGGCTTCAGCTTCTACCCATTTGCTGAAGTAGTCGACTAGTACCAGTAAGAATTTCTTTTGGCCCTTTGCTATGGGACAAGGGACACTCGTGGAGCGCATTGCTTCCGTCGGCTGATGAATGAGACCGGCATGTTTCTGGCATTGCTCATATTTTTTTACCAAGTTGGCTGCATCCTCCTTTAGGGTCGGCCAAAAGTAACCAGCCCTTACCATTTTCCCAGCTAGGGCTGCTACACCTATGTGGCTGCCATAATCTTCTTCATGTATTTCTCTTAATATATAATCTCCCTCTTCTTTCGAAGTACACCTCAGGTGGGGATGTACGAATGACTTCTTGTATAGCACATCATCGATCATGACGAACCTGGTAGCTCGGGTCTCTAACTTTTGTCGCTTCTTCCTTTCTTCAGGTAGTGTTCCTTTTGTGAGATACTGAATTATCTCCGTTCTCCAATCTTCACCTTCTTCTATCTTCAAGATTTCTTGCTCAGTGCTAGGTTTGGTTAGAGCTTGAATGGTAATACTCCGGGTTTGACAGTCAGTGACTGATCTACCGAGTTTGGACAGGTAGTCAGCTTTGGTGTTTTCATCTCAGGGTATTTGATGAATTTCTAATTTGTGGAAGTGTCATCGCAGTGCCTGTATGGTTTTCAGGTACTTCACCATCCTTTCTTCCTTGGCTTCATAGGTTCCTTCGATTTGTTTGGTAACCAGTTGCGAATCTGAGTATACTGTCAAGCGCTTGACTCCTCCCTCGATTGCCATTTTAAGCCCCATGATGAATGCTTCGTATTCTGCTTCGTTGTTGCTTACTTTAAACTTGAATTTGATGGGATATTTCAGCTGATCTCCTTCAGGTGTGGTGAGTACTACACCTGCCCTGCTCCCACTTTGTGTGGATGATCCGTCCACATGTAAGAGCCACACTTTTTCATCTTCTTCCTTCTCTTGTTCAGGTCGGGTCATTTCTATGACGAAGTCCGCCAGGACCTGAGCCTTAACCGTAGCTCGGGATGTGTACTCTATCTCGAATTCCCCAAGCTCTACAGCCCATTTGACAAGTCGACCTGATGTTCCAGCTTTTCCCAGCACAGTCTTAAGTGGTTGGTTGGTTTTCACAATGATCTTGTATGTCAGGAAGTAGGGCTTGAGTCTCCTTGCGGTGACAGCCAGCGCCAACGCAGTTTTCTCCACATCCGAGTATCGTGACTCAACATCCGTGAGGACTTTGCTGACGTAATATACAGGATTCTCCATCTTATCTTATTCTCGAACTAGGACTGTGCTGACAGCTCGGTCAGCCACAACTATGTAAACCACCAGGGGATGACCCTGCACAGGTATGTCTTCAGTCTTCGAAAGCTTGCTGGCATTCGGTAGTCTAGCTAAAGTTATCAACTTTTCGTAGGATCTTGAAAAATGGTATTCTTTTATCTGCGGATTTGGATATGAAGCGACTTAAGGCTGTGATTCTCCTGTTTAACCTCTGTACTTCGTTCATATTCCTAGGTGCTACCATATCTTGGATGGCCTTGATCTTCGCGGGGTTAGCCTTTATGCCTCTCTTTGTTACCATGTATCCTAGAAACTTTCCTCCCTTGATTCCAAATGCACATTTGGCCGGGTTCAGCTTCATCCTGTATCTTCGAAGTGTTTCAAAGGTCTCTTGTAGGTCTTGTACATGGGTACTGGCGATGCGACTTTTAACCACCATGTCGTCTACGTATACTTCAATATTCTTTCTCCTCTGCTCCTAGAACATTACGTCCACCAGTCTTTGGTATGTGGCTCCGGCATTTTTCAAGCCAAAGGGCATGACTACGTAGCAGAAGGTACCGAATGAGGTGATGAAGCTGACCTTCATCTGGTCTTCCTCAGCCTAAGGTATTTGATGATACCTGCTCTGCGCATCCATAGTGCTTAGTAATTCGTACCCAGCTATAGCATCTACCAATTGATCGATCCTAGGTAGGGGATAGTGATCCTTAGGCCAAGCATTGTTCAGGTCACGAAAATCGATGCACATTCTCCACTTTTGCTCCGCTTTTGGTACTAAAACTACGTTGGATATCCATTCTGGGAATTGTATTTCCGCAATGTGCTTAGCTTTGAGTAGTTTATCGATTTCGGCTTTGATGATGGCGTCTTTCTCCTGGCCGAAGTGTCTTTTCTTTTGAATGATCGGTCTTGCACGTGGATCTACGTTTAGGTGATGTTGTATGACTGTCGAAGCAATTCCCAACAAGTCATTAGCGACCAAGAGAAGACATCCGTGTGTTGCCTCAGCATGGTTACCACCTCTTCTCTCAGGTCGGGACTCAAGTGCGAACCTATCTTGATTATCTTCTCTTTATCTCTAGGTATGAGTTCTATGCTCAAAAGCTCGCCTACCGGCTCCACGTGTGATGATACTACTTTCTTGGCATTCTCATTATTTTCTAATTCCATAGGTTCGGGCTTGCGCTTCTTTTCTTCATTGCGCTTCTCTCCCTGCTTGATGGAGGCCAAGTAGCATTTCTAGATTGATGCTGGTTGCCACAAACTTCCCCCACTCCATTGAGTGCTGGGAATTTGATCTTCATATGCGGTATTGAGACTACCGTCTCAAATAGAACTAGTGCCGGCCTTCCTAGTATCACATTGTAGGCCGAGGGAGTGTCCACGACCAAGAATTTGGTCAGTTTTGTCACTTTGTTAGATCCTTCACCTAAAGAGAGGGGTAACGAGACAATACCCATAGGTTTCACCGCTTCCCCTGAGAATCCAAATAATGCAGTGCGCACGGCTTCCAATTTGCCAATTCCCAGATCCATTTGCTCGAATGCTTGGTAAAAAAGGATGTCCATTGAGCTGTCGGTGTCGACAAAGATCCTTTGTACGTCATAGTTTGCTATGACAGCAGTTATTACCAATGTGTCACAGTGGGGTGTCTGTATGGCTTGGGCATCTTCAGGTCCGAACTGTATTTCCTTCCTAGGTCGGGTTCGGCTGACATTCATAAAATATGCTGGTTGGGTTTCTATAGCTCTTGTTTGGCGTTTTAGATTCCGCTTTGATTCGCCTGTTGCTAGGCCTCCCGATATAATATGAATAGTTGCTCGGTTGAGGTTGTCGACCTCCCTGGGCGCAATCTCTTGGGTACGTGCCTTATTGATTTGCTGAGGAAAATTTCCTCTGCCTCCAGGTCCGGCTCTTCCACCTCGCCATCCTCTACCTCGACCTCTCCAGGTGTGACCCCCTCGCGCTTGGGACGCGCTTCTTGTGTTGCAGTTGTCTATCACGTATTCCTTCAAGTAGCCCATGTTTGCTAGACGCTGGATTTCATCAATCAGCTATGGACATTCATCAGTATCATGACCGTACTCGCGGTGGTACCTGCAGAAAAGTGTACAGGGAGGGTTTTTGGGCTCCTGGTCTGCACCTTCGGGCCATTGGATCAGGTTTTTGACTTCCACAGCCATCAAATGGTCACTCCAATTTCCCCTCATGGGTATGCGTCTAGATCTAAGCGTATTTGGAGCAGGTGGTGCCACTCGAGCTGTGTTGGGGATCCATCCACTTCTTTCGTCTTTTCGAGATCTATTTTTGTTGCCATCGTCTTGCTTTTCTTTCTTTTGCTCAGCTCTCCTCATCATGTGGGCATCTTCCAGGTTGACGTACTTTCCAGCTCGGATCAACAACTCATCAAAGCTCAGGGCAGGCCTTTTGGTCAATGATTTGAAAAGATCACCCTCCTTCAGGCCTGTCGTAAATGCACTTGCCTTCAAGTCTGATATTGCCGCTGGCGTCTCAAGTGCTGCTGTGTTGAAATGTTTGAGATACGCACGCAGGGTTTCGTCATCCCTTTGCTTGATGCTGAATAAGCTTAAAGGAGTTTTCTCGCGCCGCTTACTGCTGGCGAATTGGTGCAGAAACTTCGAGCTAAACTCCGAGAAAGATCCAATGGACCTAGCCGGGAGTTGATTGAACCACTGTTGCACGGCTTTGGCCAGGGTACACAAGAACACCCTGCACTTGATGGCATCGGAGTACCTGTGAAGCAAAGCATAATTACGAAAAGTATATAGGTGGTCCTACGGATCCGTCGTTCCATCATCATCATACAACGCAATGGTTTGGACCCTGAAGTCCCTTGGTAGTTCCTCATTTGCGATGAAATCTGTGAATGGAATGCCCCTCTCTGCGGAGGTCCAGCCTCCTATAGCTTTACGCTCCAGGTCCTCCATCCGTCTTGCCATCTCTTCCATTTGTTCCAACTTGGCCTTTGCTTTTTCTTTCACGTCGTGGCCTACCCATCCAGATCGGCCAGAGACGAAACTATTGGCATCATCCTCAAGTTCTTTGTCGTGTTTGGTGCGAATCCATGCCTGTTGTTTGTGCAGGTCTTCTTTTTCCAGGGCGTTGCCATATGAACGATGCACCTGGACATGTGACTTGTTCTCGTACGGATGTTTTTTGTGCAAATTGGGTTGGGGCCCCCATCTTTCCAGATCTTCTCCTCCCAGGTCTAGGCGACGCATGTAGCGCCCTTCTGGTGCTAAGAACTTTTTTGGTGGCACGTCGGCATCCTTTCCGCCGCTTTGTTTGAGGTCTTTCGGTCGTTCTACTCTCTTGCATGTATTGCCATCGGGGATAACGTTACCATTACCCCCATCTCCGTGTTTCCTACCTTGGGTGTACCCCTCGGGAGGGGTGGAGTCACATCATCTTTCTGCATCAAATCTGGCATGCCTGCAAGTTTAGAACTTACTACCTTATTGACAACTTTGTCAACGACACCTTCGATTCTTCCCATGAATTGCTCCAGATCGAGTACACTTTGAGGAGAGGCATCCTTCCCGCTTGTTTGCTCTTCTGGAGTGTTGTCTCCTACTTGGTTTTGCAGGTCATCCTCCAATCGCCTCACTAGGTTGGCCGGAGTTGCAGGTGTGGCCTGCTCAACCCCAGATGGGGAGAACATCGACTTCTTCCCATTTTTGCCATTTTCGATCAGATTCTCCATCATTAACATATCTTCCGCTGCCATTGCAAGATGTTAACGTTAAAGGAATTTTTTTTTGCGAAAAATAGATTTACCTAACGTCCTACTTTGCTCAGAATTTCCCCAGACGGCGCCAATTGATGTGTGTGGGAAGCACACCAATGATTAATATGCGATATATGATATGAAAATAAGATATAAAGCACGGAATGTAAGTAAAGAACACGAGATATTTACGTGGTTCGGCTAATATTATGACCTACGTCCACGGGTTAAAAGAATCGATCCTTTATTAGTGTTTGGAGTTGATATATATACAATTTTATGATGGGGTGACCAATAGGGTAAGTCAACTATTCTAAATATACAATGGAAAGTAGAACAAATCATAATCTTTCCAACTTGAGCCATCTCCTTTATGGTATAATTGGCAGGTCGGTTAGAGTGATCTCCGCAGGTCCGGATATGGTAAGTGCATCCCTAATTGATCCTTGTCTGCTTCTTGTCTCCAGGCCTGCCTTATATAGAATGTTGCACCTAGTATAGGACGAACCTCCGGAAGGTCGGACCTGACTATAATGTCTTCTAAAGGAGTTGTAGCCTGTTACGTTGTTGGGCTTGGGCCCTTAATTGTGTTAGGCTGACAGCTTGGCCCAAGAGCCTATTTCGACTCACATCACAAACAAAATGTTGTCTCCTAATTTTCCAACCGAAAACCGAAACCTTTTCTCCAATTTTTTCAGCCCGACAACCATTACTGCGCCACAATCGAAAACCCCCCATACAAAAGGGGAAGTCCAATAAATGTATGTATATAAACATACATTAAATTAGATCGAACCAAACGGAAGAGAATAATACCGAATAGTAGTCTGATAGAAAATCGCAGAAGCAACAAAACCCAAAAATCAATATACAAAAGCAGCAAGAATTCGAATAAATGGGAAGAAGAAGATACCGCTATCTATGTTCTACAGCGAGAGAAAAAGATAGCTTCGGCCGGAGTAGAGAGAGGAGGAGCCTGAGATTTGTGGAGACAATGAACCTACTTTGTAAAACGGCGTCATTTTCTTGGTGGGATGAACAAGGGTGTGTTGTGGACCTTATATGTAGTAATAACTAATAGAAGGGATATTTCTATATTGACCAGTAGAAATTGAATTAATCCAATCATAACTCTTGAAATGATATGAGTAGATCATGACTATCATTTAATGGAAAAAACTAAATCGAGTATGTTACATTCGATCCACTTGTAGAATGATCTTAATAAAAGTTATGAAGTAGTTAGATTGCATTTTTGACGGCCATTATCATGTACAAGTCTAACAACTAACAAATTCACTTGATAATACTTAAGTAGGTAGCATCATGGTCTTAAATATCTTCCGAAACTTTGAAATTTCGACCAAAATTTCGGATTTCCGCGTGTCTCGAAGTGAAATCTCACATTCGATCCAATTTTGCAAAATATCTATTGAAATTTTTCGATATTTTTGATAGTTCCCGATATTTTCGATATTTCCCGAAATCTTGTTCTTAATAAAATTACTTTGTCAAATATCTACCGAAATTTTTCGAAATTTCCGAAATATCCCGAAATTTAGACCATACTCAAAATATTTCAAAATTTAAAATAATATTTAATTATTTCTTTTTAAATAAGAAAGAATCCAAATTATTGTGGTTGTCTATAAAATTATGATATTTTGTTTTAATGAAATTCGTAGGAGATTTGGTTATTACTTTACTCTCAAATCATATTTATTTTATATTTTTCGCCACAGATTTTAATCATACTATTTGACAAAATTCACTATACATACATTATATATACAATATTATTTATGTAAAAGATGTGTAATTATGATATTTAAAGTTACACAAAGTTTCATTGTAAATTTTCAAATATTTCTATAAATATCCATGATTTCTTTAAAATCAAAATCGAAATTTTGAATATCCCCGAAATTTCCATCGAAATTTCCGTAAATTTACTACTCCGATATCGATACCGATACCGAAATTTAATACCTTGGGTAGCATTAGATTTCTCATTTATGCACTGCGGGTATACGCGGTCGGCAGATGATTTTATGGAAAAAAAATCAACCCGGCCCATTATTTTCGTGTTCATAAAATACCAACCCCAAACCATATAATTATCTTTGAAAGTCGAACGGTAGCGAGCAAATAGGGGGTCGGGTGTTGGTATTAAACAAAAATCATATTATCATAATTTGTAATGAGTGAAAATTCTCTAATATTAAGAAAACTGAATTGTTATATATATATATATGTATATATATTTCCTTAATTAGAAAAGTGAAATTTTTGTTTAAATCAAATAAAAACAGGCGTTCAAACAAGATATTCAATTTGTTTACCCAAATAAAAAATAAAATATGTTACACGAAATGAATACGAAGAAAACCAATTTTGTTACAGAGTAAATATGTATATATTGTATTCAAAGTTTCGTGATAACATTTACCAATACATATAAATGTATATATATATATATATATTATATGCGACATATATAATCAGCAGTCGGATTGCAAGTTAGGTGGGTTCAAATTATTAAACCCACCACCCAACCCGAAAGTGGTGATTTGCAATATTTTCAATCTACTACTATTTTAAAAAATTCTAAACGGACGGTTTCAAATGAATCGACTCTGTTTGGATATATGAGGAAATTGAGAATATAACGCGTAAAACAATAATAAAGACAAAAGTTTAACGTGGTTCGATCAATGAGACCTACGTCCACGAGGAGTAAAGTTATTCCTCTTATTCATCTTTCAATGCATGTATTTATACAAATTGATAGCATTAGCTAAATATGGTAGGTAGTTAAAATCGAGCTGATCTTCTTCCTACTCTATTTATGGTAGCTATGGCTATCTTTAGGAAGATTTGGGGGATCTGGAGATTTGGCTGGATATGTCCAGAATCAGGGCTCTAATCTTGCTTGATTGTTTCGTCCTGCTTGGAAAGTGTTTGACCAAATCTCCTTAGATTAATTCTTAATTGGATGCTAATTAGATCTTGTCTCTTAATTGATTTCCTTCCATTTCATGCCTCGATCCAGCTCTAGGTCCAATCCCGCGTCTAGCTTCATTATAATTAATTATGCTTTATTCCATCGTGTTGTAGGGTTTTTAGACCATAAGGTCTTGGGCTTATCAGTTTGGCCCAATAGATAATTTCCACTCACATCAATAGCCTCCCCTCCACCTACCCCACTCTGAAGTTTGAATTGTCAAGCTGTAAAAGTTGTAAAATAAGTTATGGTGGTCAAGCTGACAATCTAAGACGTCTCCTTTTACTTGATCCTGCTGTAAATGGTGCTAGATTTCTTGATGGAAATAGTGCTAGAAATTATGTTGGTGGTCGGGTTGCCATCTGTAGGTGTTTCTCCTCTTGAGTTTTTTAATCTCTAAATCCTCCAGCTTTGAGCTTCGCAGGCTCCCTGCGAGCTCGAAATACTCCTCAACAATTTGTGCTAAAAACAAAGGATCTAATTGCGTAATGGAACTTCTTGAAAGGCATGGTTAACATTCTTAATCGCCGTCACTTGGAATCAAAAGCTATTAAGTTGGTTTTTGAGCGGGCCCCGAATATATATATTTTGCTTGTCTCCTTTGGTTTTTGTTAGCTTCTTTCCTTCCTGGATCAGCTAATAATACTTTTTGTGGTTTTTCCTGTTTTGCGTGAAACAAGTCCTTAATGGATGTTAGCCAGTCCAGAAGTGCTCCTGAAGTTAAATCGAAAGATCAGAGGGATTTGATCCCTTTAATTTAGTAATTTAGACACTGGTTTCCTCATCTTGGATTCTGCAATATTCGTCGTCGATAGGCCCTCCCTAAGCGAGCTAGGTTGATGCCCTTGTTGGCTAAATCTACTAGGTCGTCCTAGCTAGGATGGACCTCCTGGATTGCCACCTGGGCTTAAAACTTTCTTGATTCTCCAGCTTGGCTGGATTTTCTAGATCACCCCTCTTGGTCTGGAACATCTAAATCACGCCACTCGGGCTGAAGACATCCTGAATTGCTCCTAGCTATATTGAAACTCCTGAATGGCCCCACCTGGGCTGAATCCTCTGGATTGCCCCAGCTTGGCTAGACCATCAAGGTTGGGCTAGATCACCCTTGTTGATTTGGTTATTGATCCTCTGTATCAGTTGTTCCATCATAAATCATTATATAGTAGATTCTGAAATCTCGAGGCAATTCCTTTTTATTATGGAATTAGTGAATTGGGATTCCTCGATCTCCATGTGCCTTTCCTCCTGCCATCCTTTTCTCCATTTTTTTTTATATTTTAGCCATGCCATTTGCCCTTTGTTTGTCGTCGCCCGTTCTTCTAGGTTTCCGAATAATGAATGCATTGATTCATAGATGCTAACCACACATCGAGGTGTGATCTTTCCTCCTTTCTCCTACTGCCAGCGATAATCTTCATCCATCGGGGCATTTCTTTTGAGATGATTCTCTTCCTACCAAGGGTAGTTTTTTCCCCTTGGATTTTCTCCTGGTAAAATTCAGTATACGAGGCTCAGTCATCCTGAATTTCTCCTTCGGGGAATTCGGCAAGCCACATCCGGCGTCCTTCCTCAACAAGATATTTCTTCGTGCTTCCCATTCCTCTGGCATTTCCACCTGGTCAGTAAGTTCGGTCGTTCCAGTCCGAGTTGCAAAGCCATTTTCTAGAGTAAACTCCAGATCCCCATGTATATCGCCTTTACCGATTGCAAATACCTTTTTCATGTACCTACAGTACCGAGTTTCCTCCAATCATACCCGAACCATAAGGATCTAGGCTTTCCAGGCTGCATCGATTAGCTCCTGCAATTGTTCCTTAGTCAGATGATAAGATGGCGCAAAATGCAGGGAGTTTTTCACCTGCACAACTTGCGTTTCAGGTTGGGGGGAATTTCTTTCCCACCAACTGAAACTTCATCCCCCTGTGTGATGGGGTTCTCCTATAGTTCATTATTCAAATGTCTAGCCAAGATGGATGGGGTTTCAGGAGCATGGTTACCCCCGCTTATTGGGAGCAGTGCCTCATTATTTCCCACAACCTCTATAGTTTCATTCATTTCCACCATATGTTGACCTATCATCAAGCTTGTAAAAGAAAAGGAATTTACGAAAACACAATAAAATATTACCCATGGTCTCAAATTAGACCGCGAGCGGGTCATTTAATGATCGAAGGCAAAATGTGTTTGAAACATTTATGTTTTGATGCTATGAATGATTTTCGTTTAGCTCTAATTTTATTAGCTTGTGTTTCGAGATGCATGGTTTAGTGAAGCTACGTTTATGTCATAGAGAAACATAAATGTTTAAGATATTACATGCAGACTAGGTTTAATGCTCGTAAGGATTAAACCAAACTATCATAGAAATGAACTATCCATTTTTACGAACAAGCTGGTGAGCACCAATTTGAGCACATAATGTTAGCATGTTTTAGCTAGCTGAGCAGTATGATAGTTTGGAATATGCTTTAGCATATTGAAAGAATATGCATAAGTTTGTGTGTATAAAAAGGAATATGGCAAGTTTCGCCCATATTAAAGATATATCGGCCTTTTGACTCCCAGGAATCCGCCACTCTGCAAAATAATTTTCCCGTGGTTGCACCTGGCCAGTATGCTACCGGGAGTTTCCTTCTTTATTTATGCCTTTTCTCTGAAATTTTGCGCCCTTATACCGCCGTAGAGTGCGAGTGGATTTGTCTGTCTCACCCCATCATGGGGATCAACTAAGAGGCTGTCCCCCCAACCTTATTTCTCCTAAACATCCTTATTACTCCTATTTTATGAAATGGACTAAGAAATCACATTTTCCCAACCTTATTTCTTCTTGTCCATCCTTATTCTTCTTTAGAGTGGGGCCATATAGATCAGCAACCGACTTTTCTCTGACTGGATGGATTCGGGTTACTCATCCATTTGTTTTTCCTAACTATCGTCTACTTTGTGCGACCGACTATTGGGTTTCACAAAAAATACGCAGTGGAATAAATTTTTACTCATAGTTATCATCTCGATTTGCATATATGAATCTAAAAATAGCTAAAACCTGTTGTAGCGAAGTGGTTGGAGAATCCGGCTCTTCTAGAAATTCTGAATTTACAGTAGAGTTGAAATCTCCAATCCTCGTATTATCCAGTCTTGAATTCTCTGAGGTTTTCTTGAAGTTTGATCTGAATAACGAAACTACGTTGTCTCTAAATTATCACGTGAATTGAAGAAGAAAAACGCTCCCCTTTTCCCTCTTGGAGGTCGATGGCTAGCTATGGGAGAGAGGGAGGAATTTTTCTTTTCTTTCTAGGAGAGTTATGAATTGTGTAATTCTCTTTTAGGTCAAAAGTCTTAAGTGATGTATTTAATATCACTTGACTTGTTGACCAAGACAAGACTCCAGAGCCCATGTTGGGCATCCAAGTGGACGCCCAACTTGTCCATCATAGGTGTCCAAATGGATGCCCTTCCTTAGCTCGTATTGTGTTTTAACTAATATTCTATTATTTAATCAATTATTTATTATATCCAATAAATAAATTAATTAACTAAATAGTTCAATTAATTAGATAAAATAATTCATATAATTTATTTCATCAAGAAATTAATTAATAATTAATCTTGTCTATTTAATTAATTATCTCATCTAATGAGAATTTATCCCATAAATTAAGTCTCCTAGTTATAAATGGAAAAATCTTTTTTGTATTTCTTTATCAATCTTTTAGCGCAACTCTTTAGGTTCATTCCGTTTGGCAATGAGAGGAATCCAAAGGAAGTGGGTAACACCTACTCAGTCACGTGACCCATTTCGTAGCCCAAATGAAATCGAATGAATGGATCATTCCACAACCTTTCAATCGTAAATACCGTATACATATAAACTTTTTGTTCACGTGTCTCAATCAATTGAGAGTCACGGTAAAGTCAAACTCACTGAACTTGACCATATGTATTAATTATAATAATATGATATCATTAAGTTATTTATTTATTTATTGTGCCTCGCACAATCGACTCTTTTCTATTATCTATAATCACATAGGACACTTTCTCATTCACTTATGAGAGAACAAATTTCATAGTAGTTATCAGCAAAGACTACCACTTGCCCATCAAACCGCATTTCGAGATCGACCCCACCAACGGGTGAATTGGGTTTAACTACTCTAGTCACAGACTTGATGTCACAAGTGCATCTTCAGCCTGATACTTCAAGTCATAGGTTCACTTATACCTATTATGAATAATCAGTTCTGTCATTGACAGTCACAGAATGAAAACCCATGTAACAGAACCGATAGGACTCGTGTTTGAGCATATCAGTTCCATTGATGTGCCTAAAATCTTAAGTTCCTACCATCACATGGTGTTCAACTGGGGCTCTCATGTCAAAGCTCAGATTGTACAAGTATTTTAAGTCTTTATTGTCCATTAAGAACTTCATATCACCTGCGAACTAATTAAGTAATCAAGATAAATCTCTCTAGTGTTGATCTTCCTATCTCATAGGAAATAGAGAGATTGCACTGAAAATATGGACAAACATTTTACACTACTTACAGATACAGATAAGATTTATGTGAAAACAGAAAACAATGCCTTCTATTATTATATTAGAGTAAATCATTTACAAGTGATATGCCCTATACATTCTATACTCTATGGCATTTGAGGGCATAACTATGACACCGACACCCCTTTATTTTCGATGTGTATGAAAGTGCAAATAATCATACAATCAAACGTATATTGTAAAAAATGCATTGTGTATGACATACATTCTATAAAACAAAATGTAGCACTAAACTAGCATTCACATGCGATATAATTTTAACAATGTGATGGCAAAAATAAACATGATATTACTTATCTTGTGTTGCATTTTCGTGCCCTGCAAAATAGGCTCACATTCTTCCTAGAATTTGTGTTGTGGCTTCACTGAGCAACATTCAGCTTCGAAAAACAGCATAGGCTGCTTCTCACCCTAGAATCCTCATCTCAACCAAGCAGCATAAGTTGTTTCTTACCCTAGAAACTTCATCTTTCTAAAGACCCATAGGAAGCTTCCAACATTCTTTCTGTAGAGTTAGACCAGCTCTACGAAATAGCATGGATGACTCCCCGCCCTAGAGACTTTCTGGATTTTCTCTGAGCTAGATCAGCTCTGAAAACTAGCATGGGCGACTCCTCACCCTAGAATTTTCCTGACTTTTCTCCTGCAAAGCTGGATCGGCTCTGCAAACCAGCATAGGCGACTCCACGCCCTACAATCTTCCTAACTTTCCTCTTGCAGAACAAGATCAGCTCTGTGAACCAACATGGACTACTCATCGCCCTCGAATTTGATTTTTCTCCTGCAAAGCTAGATTGGCTCTGCAAACCAACATAGGTGACTCCTCGCCCTAGAATCTTCTTGGCTTTCCTCCTACAGAGCTAGATCGGCGCTGCAAACCAGCTTGGGCGGTTCCTTGCCCTCGAATTTTTCTGATTTTCCTCCTGCAGAGCTTGATCGGCTCTGCAAACTAGCATGGATGACTCCTCGCCCTAGAATGACCTTGACTTTCCTCCTGCAAAGCTAGATCAGCTTTGCGAACCAGCAAGAGCTGTTCGGTACCCTCATAACTTCCTGATTTTCCTCCTGCAGAGCAAGATCAGCTCTGCAAACCAGCATGGGCAACTCCTCACCCTGGAATCTTCCCGACTTTTCTTCGACAGAGCTAAATCAACTGTACGAACCAGCAATGGTGGTTCCTCGCCCTCGAAACTTCCTGATTTTCCTTTTGTAGAACACGATCAGCTTTGCGAACCAGCCTGGGCAATTCCTTACCCTCGAATCTTTTTAATTTTTCTCCTGTACACCTAGCTCGCCAATGAGTTGATTTGTCATCAACTATAGTTGCTAGCACAACTTGAGTGGATAGAGTAGGGACATAGGAGTTGATAAACTCAATTGGGCTAAAAATAAATAAATTATTTGTATGGCAATGTTACTGCAAACGTCCTCAACCAAAAATGAAACCTCGTAGCCAATATACTTGATCATGTCATGGAAAATAATCACTCAAATAAATTATATCACTTGTTATTATACAAAATCAACTTGAACAACAATTCTTACTAAAGAATCATCTAATTTTCATTTGAATGGTACACATTTAATACGTCAAGGAAAAATTCAAATACATAAAAATCAATAAATTCACCAAGGGTCCATCATAAAATTTATATCCAGTAAGATTCATTTTACTCAAATTTAATTATGTAGAAAAGGATGGCATGAGCATATTCATAAGGATATTTATGTGAACATGTAGCTCCAATAATAATGCATCAAAGTGATTATTACATGTTTTCTTACACATAAAAATAGATGCATGAAAATAATATAGAAAGATATCATCAAACCGTAGAGGCCAAATAACAATGTCCGCATCACCATTTGATAATGATTTTCTCACTTCTTGAACTCAATTTTCCATAGACGGCGCCAATTGACGCTTGTGGGTTTCACATCAATAACTTTATATGATAATATATGAGGAAATTGAGTATATAATGTGTAAAGCAATAATAAAGATAAGAATTTAACGTGGTTCGGTCAATGAGACCTATGTCTACGGGGGGTAAAGTTGTTCCTCTTATTCATCTTTCAATGCATGTATTTATACAAATTTATAGCATTGGCTAAATATGGTAAGCAGCTAAAATCGAGTTGATCTTCTTCTTGCTCCGTGTCCAGCTGGAATATAACTAATTAGGCTTTATTCCATCGTCTTGTAGGGCTTTTAGCCCATATGGTCTTGGGCTTGTCAGTTTGGCCCAAAGAATAATTTCTACTCACATCATATGGATTCTGTGGGTTTATATACACCCCTAGTACTATGCACACTCCAATCGTTAGATTAACTCTGAGTAGAAATGTAACATTGGATAATTAACAAAAGAAACCGTAAAATAAACCAATAACATTGTTCTTGGAGCTCTTATTATAATAGAATCTCCGTCATAAAGTGGTAGCTTACAAGCTACAATAGGAGATCATCCCCCTTTTTTAGGCTTCCAAATCAAAGAACGAAAGCACAATGATAAAACCTAATAATGTCAAAATTTTGTTCTCCAAAATCCCCAAGAAAACTAATCCGAACAAAAAAACGACGAACATAAGCATAAGAAAACATAATGACTAAAACTTGATCCCTCTGGTCGTTTCTGAATCAAAATATCAATCATCAACGTGACATATTTGCATACCAAAATTCTAAAAGGTCATCAAGGAGGAAAAAGAAATTACAAATGCACGAAGAAATTGTCGAAGATGATCATCTTTTGTTGCTTGTTTGTTCTTTAAGTTTTTTCAAAATCAAGCTTCATCAGACTTTTAATTCGCCTCAACCGGAGCTTTCAGGTACCACTTTTTGAGGCGCGCTGAAGCTTTTAGTACCTATAAAAGTAAATATATTCCAAACAATTTGTTAAGAATGCCAATATATACAGAACTTTCTTACGGTAAATTACATGCATCTCTGCGTGAGGTCCAAATTACGAAAAAAAGCTTTGAGATTTGAGAAATTAACGTAACTTCTCGTGTCAATAATAGCTAATTAAATTTCCACCCCCTATATTTTGAGTTGTGAGAATCTGACAAGGTTTTTTTTTTTTGGGAATTTGCAAAACTTTTGAGGGCTCGGGGTAATTACACAATAACTGAGGAGGTGTGCATGTAATTATCCATTTTCCCATTGTAGTTCGTCAAATTCTTCATAGTTGTTCTATTTCGTTTCGTTTTAGCATCATTTTTAGAAAGAAGGAAGAGTACCTCTTCGTCCCAGTTCGTCCTCCACATCATGAAGCTCAATGCAAGTGTCTCAGTGACAACTCCACAGAGCATTCCAATCCATAGACCCTGTGAAACCAGCATCACTTTCCAAATTCTCCAAAATATTAAAGCCCGAAATCGTCTACTTTTTAAAAGAACATTCCAGATTCTAGAAATGTGACCTGAAGTATCATTAAGTCTACCTAAACATAATTTATCGTAACACGATTGCTTTTACCTTTTCTGTATCTTCTTTCCTAAATCAAAACGAGATATATTCGTTGAGAGAATTTGGGTGATAGAATACCAAATATCAAAATCTCTTCAATATAGTGGATTTTTATCGTCTTTGTCTCCGCGCGTAGACTTTTCAATTTGTCAATGGTTATCAAATTGTCATGTATATTTACAACAGTATTTCCATTGTTGAGGATCGAATTCTCTAATCAACAGAAATCATTTAGGCTATGTTTGGTTCTAGGATTTCGGTAAGGAAAATATGACGCGTACTTCAATTCATAGTACATTGTACTTCATTTTTTTTATCATTGTCATTTTTCTTTTCCTTTTCCGCACCAAAATTCGAAAACCAAACAGAGCATAATCGTGATTTACCTTTACTTGAAGATGAGCAACATATCCGAGCACAAGCCCGACAGGTAATCCTATCAAATAGAAGCAAACAATGTTGACAATCGCCACTGTTGCTTGCATACCTGCTCCAATCGCCACACCTGATGAGGAAAAAAGTGCATCCGAAGGATGGAAGATGTCAGAAATAAGCAGATCAAATCGCACACGTAGATCAACGATGGGAAAGGAAAGAACGAAAAATGAACCTGAGAACACCGGATAAATGCTATTGAACAACATTGAGAAAGCAAGTAGAATAGAAAGATCCGAGACGCTCTTTACAACTTCCTCTTCGTTGCTAAATAAGTATCCGAGTTTATTGCCAAAGACCAGGCAAAGAATCCAAAACGTTACCCCTATTATAACCGAAGTAGTGAGAAGGACTTTGATCGAGAATTTTACAACTTTAGCATTTCCTCTTCCTAGCTCATTTGCAACCCGGACGCTATATCATCAAAATAAATAGCAGAAAACGAATTGTCACACATAAAAGCATAAATTAAGTATAGAGTGCGTCAAAACGACATACATGTATATCTAATAAACGCGTACCATGCGGCTCCAAGAATGCCTAAGCATACCATGAATTCCCATCCATTGATGTTAAGGCTACAAAACATCAAATTTAGTAACCATCTCGATAGGATTGGCGACAAACGATACAATAACGTAATGAAACCTTACCAAACAGAGAAGGCGGATATGGCAACCTCTGCATTTTTCATGTATCCCGCTACTAAGACAAGAATGGCATTGTACCACAACTGCACGCTGTAAAACAATCAAAAACGGTTTTAACAAAGTCTGTTTATAGAAGATATTGTGTAATCATGCAAATGTTACATAACATTTTTCTGAATAGCTAAAACGCGAATGTCGGATACCCTTATAATTATTTAAGTACTTGAAGAGTCGAACTAAAAACAAATTTTTAATACAGGGCAGCCTCATGAGGTTTTGCAAGTTACTAACAACTTCCAAACCCCTTCCCCTCCCCCCCAACCCCCTCAAGGGGTCTATTTGTAAGGTTACAGCGGATGAAAATGTAAGAATTTTTAAATACATAGGGGGTATAATTGTTAGAATATCTTAACATGAGAGGGATTTTATGTAATTTCGAAAAGGTTAGTGGGTATTCAGTAATTTCACACTAAAGTGAGGGGGTGTGCATGTAATTTTCTCAATAAAAAAAAATTAGGGAATGAAATTGTATTCTGTCAAGGTTGAAATTGTAATATGTTTTTACTGATAGGGGAAGTTATTGTAATTTCTAAAACCTTGGGGTTGTTCTTTGCAATTTGGGCTCATGCAGGGGTTTCTATGTAATTTATCCTTTAATAAGATCAAGTATTATTCTAACTACCTTCATCTCGAAGATTATGTCCGGCACATTTTTCATTCTTTGAGCTAAGCACTTTTACCATTTAACAAATAAGAGAAGACATCTAGGGGAAGTGTACATTTTTCATCTCTAAACTTGTCGACTAAAACATATTTGCTCCTTCATGTTTGAGCCTCGACAAATTTAGTCCTTTAATTTGTCAATTTCAGACACTTTTAGTTCTTACCGTTAACTTTCCATCTAAATTAACGGAATCACCTAAAAAAATAAATTCAAAAACACGGTTTTGTTAGGTTTTTCAATTTGAGGATTTTCAATTTTCAAATCAATTTTGACAATGTGGACACATGACTTGCCAATTTGGTAAAAAGAGACAAGTGGTCAAACCCAATACGCCATGTGAAAAATTGGATTAAAAAGTAAAATTTATTTTAAAATTAAACATCAATTAATAAATAATTAAAACTATAATAAATAAAATCAATTAGTAATTAAATATTAATAAATAATAATAACATTTAAAAAATATTTAATTGAAAAAATTAATTAAAAAATAAATAAAAGGCTGAATTGTAATATTTAGGTTAATTTTTTCCCTATTTTTTAAAATTCTTAAAATTATTGAACATATTTAATAAAATATTTTTCTATGTTAATATGTAATTTAACCTTTTATCATATTAGAATATAAAATTAGTTAAAATATATAATCTTAAATATTTTCTAACATTTAGATATCTTTTTATGTTTAAGATGTTATAAATATTTTTTCTATTTGTTCAAATTGTTTTTATCCATGTTAGAATTTCAAATTAAATGAAAATTTAGAAAAATGCCACCTATGCGGAAAATTTAGAAAAATTTCCGAAGCGAAATCGAACCTTCGATCCAATTTTGCAGAATATCTTCAGAAATTTCGACCAAAACCCGAAATTTCAACCGAAATTTCCAGAAATTTAAAATACTTTTGTCAAATTTCCATCAAAATTTCGGCCGAAACCCGATATTACCCGAAACATTTACCGAAACCGAAATTTCGGCCGATTTTTTTTTTTTGTATTTTAATTTTTTTAAAAAAAATATCATATAATTAAAAAATTATATTTAAACACCTACCACTTACCCGGTTACCCCCCAACCACACACATAAGTGATAAATCCCTGTCTATCCAAATGGGCCAAAAAATAAAACAAACAGTGCATTATTGAAGCCGAAGAGCACAACAGTGGAAATTTCGAAATATGAAAGTAGAGGTAGAACAAATACTAGTGATAGCGATTTCGATCCTCCTAAAAACTCAATGTGGTATTGAGTAGTAACTTTTACTTAAATCTTGGTACATTTTATTTTAATGAACTTCTCATGAGATTTGGTTATTATCTTACTATCAAATTATATTTATTTCATATTTTTCGCAACAATTTTTAGTGATATTATTTAACAAATTCATTATCAATATATTATATATAGAATATTATTGATGTAAAAGATGTATAAGAATGATAATTAAAGTTACCCAAAATTTTATTGCAAATTTCCAAATAGTTTTATAAATTTTCATAATTTCTTTAAAATCGAAACCGAAATTTTGAATATCCCCGAAATTTCCATTGAAATTTCCGTAAATTTACTACACCGATATCTATCCCGAAACCGATATTTAAGACCTTGCCTATAGGATGAATGAAGTATGGAATTGAGCATTTCCCCCCAAATTGAGCTCATGTGTCGTGCACGTGAGCATTTCAGTTAACTAACAGAAGTTTGACGGCAGGGACTATATTTTGTCCGAAATTTGTAAGTTGAGGGAGCAAATCTGTCGAGGCTGTAACATGAGGGACTAAATGTGTTTTAGTCGACAAGTTAAGAGACAAAAAATTTATTTTTTCCACTTTCTAGTGGCATAAAGGATAAAGAGTAAAAGGATTTACCAAATCATGAGACCCGATGAAATAGAGAATTTCACCACCGGAAATATGTCCTTCAAAGCAGCCACAGTGAACCCAGTCCATGAGTCAGGGCACCAACCTCCGAAAACGTATACGAATTCTCCAAATACCGGAATCCATGAAGATATGCATAGTGCAGCCATAGCACCGGTAACCCCTCCATTAAGAACATAGACAAAAGCCCACGACAAAGGAATGTGGACTACAAACTGAAGAACCGATAGATAAGCAATTATAATGTTCTTCTGTTGTGCTTGTAGATACATTTGGATTGTGTTTCGAAAATAAAAACAAATTCAATTAGGGTGGATCCAACTGCGTGTTCCGAGCCCCGCGATAATTCTTATCTTAGAATTATCTTTCAACCCCCGCGCTCGAGTTCGATGCGCTAAACGGTGGTTCGGACTTTAACACTTCGACGTGTTATTTAACTTAATTGTTAGGACCACAATTGACTGAAATGTTTATCGTCTTCGAATGACACAATAATACAGTGAAGGAAAGATTCAAGTCCAGATAAAAACTATCTCTCTGATACTTAAATCTGACACAAGATAATCTTATACCTACGTGAGAATCTCTCGATCGAATGTATTATTTTAGATGTTGATTATTGTCTTCGGATGACACAATAATATTATAAAAGAAAAATTCAAGTCCAGGTAAAAACTATCTCTCTGATACTTAAATCTGACACAAGATAATTTTGTACCTACGTGAGAACCTTTCTTTCTTCCATACTTGAATATGTTCGAATTCAAAAGGGTAAATTGAAAACTCAAGTCCAGTGCATAAACTATATATTCGATACTTAAATCTGAATAAACGATAATTTACGCCTCCATGAAAGTTTTCAATCGTGAAACATTACAGGCAAGCAAATGCCGATACAAGCCTTAAAGGCAAATGTCATCGAGTCTACACTATAACTATTCCTAAATTATGCTACGATCTACTCCTACATTACGCTAGAAACTACTCCTAAGAAAACGAAAATGCAGAAGTCTGATGATCTTGCGATGATCTATTGTCTCTGTCCGCGGCTCGTATATATATTGGTCTTTGAGGAACCCACGTTCCTTTCCTTCGGGAACCGTCTTCAACCGTCCTCAACTGCTCTTTCAAATATTTTGAAGGAACCCACGTTCCTTTTCTTCGGGAACCGCCTTCAACCGTCTTCAACCGCTCTTTCAAATATTTTTGAATTAGCGCGTCTTTGCATATTATTGGCTATTTGGTCTCTATTTTATTTCTTCAGATTCGTTTCTTCGAAATAAACATCTAGGGACTTTCTTTCTGTTATATATATATACACACACACACACACACATATATATATATATATATATATCAAGTGGGGTATGTATTGAATGGCACATTGCTCGAGCATGAATTTCTTTGCTGCTCGAGCATGAACTGAGCAACCTGCTTGAGCTGGAGCGCTCGAGCACTTGACTCGAGCTGCCATTTTCTGTGGACCCAATTTCATTCTTTTCGAATTTCTACAGTTTTGGGTTATTTGGGCTCTGTAATTCGAAACCTCAAATTATTTTATAGTATAAACAAATGCCCCCCTAATGTACATGAACGTTTCGAGTTCATGTGTATTAAAAAACAAGTCTTTTTATAAGAGACTTTTCGTATTCTGGCAGGTAAAACTTATACGAGGCCCTTCCGTTTTCTCGGCTAGGTAATAGTAATATCTCTTCGCGATTAGACACTTTAAACTCTATAAATATTTAATCATCAAAGAGGCCATCATTTACTTTCTCTCTCTCCTCCTTCCTTTTGAAGACTCTCGAAGAAGCCATAGCCAAGCATCTTTGAAGGTTTCATCTTCTTTGATTGCCCTTCGATAGTCCTCGAGCTCTCTTCGAATACAACAACTTTTCTTTGTCCATCTTATTTTAATGGCGGATTCTTACGCTCTTTCTCGCTTAGTCGCTCGAGCCACCCTCTTGGATTGTGAAGATACCCAAGATTTATATCAAATTATCAAGGATTTCGAAACCCACTATAATGATGTGAAAATCTCCTCTCTTGGCTCTACCCATGTAATTCCACCTTGGGTTCTTGATCGCCGTGGTCAATCCATCTCAGTCTTCGAATACGTGGATGTTTCGAATTTGCCATTATTTTCGAACGCGTAATTTTTGAATTTATGAATGTTTCGAGTGTGGTGATTATATATATATATATATATATATATATACATATACATATATATATATATATTTAAGCCCAGAAATGCAAATTTTATCGTAAGAAAAGAAGAACTTGAAAAACCCACTAGTATTAAACATGGTTAATCAAGAAAATACCAAGATTACACCTATAAATTGCACTTTTTATCAACTTGAAAAAGGAAATAAGATAAGCTTTATACAATCCCTGCACTTGCAGCAGTCACCAAATCAGGGGGGAAAGTGATGAAATTGGATAAAACATGACTCTCGAAAATGACAAGACCCCACTAGCCAATATGCATTATGTAGTACCTCGAATATGTTATGTTTCGAGCTCTTTTCGAGTATGCTTAATTTCGAGGATGTAGTATCTCGAGTATATTTTATTTCTAGTACATGATTTTTCGAACATGCTTTATTTCGAGTACATGATATTTCGAGTTCAATAGTTTCGAATTCATTAATTTTAAGCACCTTGAAATTTCGAGTTGAAAAAGGGGCTTATTTCGATTTTGAAATTGTTCAACATTTTGACTTAGTTAAAAATAAGCTTAAAATTGTCGGTGAGACTTCTTGTCCCCCATTATTTTGTTGATTCGCAAAATGTTGTTCTTCGAGGGTATCGGGTTCGAAGCTCTGCTGACTTCAAATGGATGAATTCGAACTATCAAAGCATTCGATATTATTGAATTCTAAATATCAATGTGCTCGATTGAATTCGAAATATCAAGGTATTCGAAATTGCTGAATTCGAAATATCAAGGTGTTCGAATTTGCGTAATTTGAAATCTTAAGGTGTTCGAGAATCATTTTTACTCGAAAAAGCAGTAAGCTAGAAGTCACTGTGGGTTGTAAACTTTTACTTCTCCTTTATATATATATATATATATACACACACATGTAGAGAGCACCACCCAGCCACAAAGTTTGACATAGTCGTGCGTGTGTGGGTAGTTTCTTTATGGAGAAAATATATGATTGGTTAGTAATTAATATAATTACAATTATTGGTAGGATCCCACCTTAAGTGGACTTTTGTCATATCCTTCCAAAATACAATTCAAAATGCAGCTTGCTCGAGCTGCCTATTCGAGCAACTAGCTCTGCTCGAGCTGTTTGTTCAAGCAACTTTGTTCGAGCTGTTTGTTCGAGCAATTAGCTCGAGGTTTTTTTTTTTTTTTTTGTCTGTCATAATTCAGTGCGTGGAATTTCGTATTCTCTCTCTTATCTTGTGTTAATCATTTTACGGAATCATTGCGTAAAAGTGATAAATGCGTTTCTCCAATGAAGTGAATAAACCTTCTCGAATTTCGAAAGGAAGGTTTAATTACACCATTTGGCAAGACAGTCACTCGATCCCTGATTCTGAATAAGATCAGAGAAATCTTCCCCCAATATTTCTTCATAACTCTTTCAGATGATGAGTATTCAATTTTTCTGGCATTTACCTATTGTTTCTTCGAAAACCAAGCCCGTACATCCTCTCAATAATCATTTCGATATCCCATACGGGCATCGGGCACAACTTGCCCCCCTGCATATAGTACTCAGATATTATTTGGGAACATAAGACTTCCTTAACTTATCGGTACATTCGAGAAGCCATTGTTTCCCGTAATAAAAGGAGCGTTCGACTATCTCCCACTGTGGTCGCCATTTATTTGTTTCGAAAATAAAAACAAATTCGATTAGGGTGGATCCAACTGCGTGTTCCGAGCCCAGCGATAATTCTTATCTTAGAATTATCTTTCAACCCCCGCGCTCGAGTTCGATGCGCTAAACGGTGGTTCGGACTTTAACACTTCGACGTGTTATTTAACTTAGTTGTTAGGACCGCAATTGACTGAAATGTTTATCGTCTTCGAATGACACAATAATACAGTGAAGGAAAGATTCAAGTCCAGATAAAAACTATCTCTCTGATACTTAAATCTGACACAAGATAATCTTATACCTACGTGAGAATCTCTCGATCGAATGTATTATTTTAGATGTTGATTATTGTCTTCGGATGACACAATAATATTATAAAAGAAAAATTCAAGTCCAGGTAAAAACTATCTCTCTGATACTTAAATCTGACACAAGATAATTTTGTACCTACGTGAGAACCTTTCTTTCTTCCATACTTGAATATGTTTGAATTCAAAAGGGTAAATTGAAAACTCAAGTCCAGTGCATAAACTATATATTCGATACTTAAATCTGAATAAACGATAATTTACGCCTCCATGAAAGTTTTCAATCGTGAAACATTACAGGCAAGCAAATGCCGATACAAGCCTTAAAGGCAAATATCATCGAGTCTACACTATAACTATTCCTAAATTATGCTACGATCTACTCCTACATTACGCTAGAAACTACTCCTAAGAAAACGAAAATGCAGAAGTCTGATGATCTTGCGATGATCTATTGTCTCTGTCCGCGGCTCGTATATATATTGGTCTTTGAGGAACCCACGTTCCTTTCCTTCGGGAACCGCCTTCAACCGTCCTCAACTGCTCTTTCAAATATTTTGAAGGAACCCACGTTCCTTTTCTTCGGGAACCGCCTTCAACCGTCTTCAACCGCTCTTTCAAATATTTTCGAATTAGCGCGTCTTTGCAGATTATTGGCTATTTGGTCTCTATTTTATTTCTTCAGATTCGTTTCTTCGAAATAAACATCTAGGGACTTTCTTTCTGTTATATATATATATACACACACACACACACACACACACACACATATATATATATATATATATATCAAGTGGGGTATGTATTGAATGGCACATTGCTCGAGCATGAATTTCTTTGCTGCTCGAGCATAAATTTCTTTGCTACTCGAGCACTTGCTCGAGCTCGAACTGAGCAACCTGCTTGAGCTGGAGCGCTCGAGCACTTGACTCGAGCTGCCATTTTCTGTGGACCCAATTTCATTCTTCTCGAATTTCTACAGTTTTGGGTTATTTGGGCTCTGTAATTCGAAACCCCAAATTATTTTATAGTATAAACAGATTGTCAAGCTAAAAACGAGGCCGTAGCAATAGGGAATGAACCATAGAGCAATATATCCCGCGGATTTCGCAATCGCCTCTTCCTCACCGAGTAACTTAAAGATTGGTGATGCGAACAAGAAAAGAGGTAGCAAGATTGTTAATGTGACGAGATCGACCAACCACGATCTTTGCAAGAAAATACCCATCATATGGTATTGTTTTGCCCCAAAAGCTTGGCCACAAAGAGTTTCGGTTGCACTTGACATTCCTATCTGCAGAAGAAATAAAAGTCATTGCAGGAAACATATGTACTTATGTAGTATGTTATGTTGGAGAAAAACATTTAAGAAATTCTCAACAAAAAACTAGAGGGAAAATTGCAATACGAGTCTCATAGAATATAACCTATAGCTTAGTCTCGTTATTTTCATAGTTGCAAAAGTGGTCCAACAGGGTTCTTGTTTGTTTTTGCAATTTTAATCTCATCAGTTATAAACGAACGAAATTTCACACATGGCATGCACGCACCGTTAAGAATTTTGTGAAATTATGAAAATTAAGTAATGATTATGTTAAGATAATAGTGCTTGTCGATTTTTTTATGATTGAGACTAGAAGTGCAACAAAAAACGTCTTATAGGACCAATTTTGCAAATTTATAAACACTTGAGCTAAAACTACAGAGGGACCTATCATATGAGACTAATAGTGCAATTTTCCAAAAAATTATATCTTTAAACAAACAGTAAGACTGTGCTTAGATCTTTGGATTCTGGTGAGGAAAAGAAAACTGAACAAACACTATAGTATATACAGTGAGAACTAGTTTGGAAAAATTGCTGATGTGCCGTCAAGTGGTCAATGAATTAATGACGTGGCTGGTCATGTGTCACTTTTGTGGATTAAAATGCAATTTAACACAAATATTGAGGGCATTTTTGTCATTTTTCATCCACCCTACTCTCTCTCTCTACTTCATCTTCTTCACCAAAACACACACTCATTCACACACACACACATATATATATATACACGCAGACACACACACACACACACATATATATAAACACACGCAGACACACGCACACACACACACATATACACACACGCAGACACACACACACACAGAGACACACACGCACACACATATACACACATGCAGACACACACACACACACATATAAACAGTCACACACACACGCATATACAAATATATGTATGTATATAGAATCACACACACATATATACACACACCCAAATTGAATTTTGGAATGATGAATTTTGAAATGGGTTTATGGGTATAAACACATATAGCTTATAGTCTCGTTATTTTAATAGTTGCAAAAGTAGTCCAACAGGGTTCTTGTTTGTTTTTGCAATTTTGATCTCGTCAGTTATAAACGAACTAAATTTCATACATGGCATGCACGCGCCATTAAGGATTTTGTGGAATTTATGCAATTAAGTAATGATTATGTACGTGTTAAGCTAACAATTCTTGTCTATTTTTCCGATAAAGACAAGTAGTGCAACAAAATACGTCTTATAGGACTAATTTTGCAAATTTATAAACACTTGAGCTAAAACTACAACGGGACCTATATACATATGAGACTAACAGTGTAATTTTCCAAAAAATTATATCTTTAAACAAATAGTAAGAATGTGCTTAGACCTTTGGATTCTGGTGAGGAAAAGAAACGGAACAAACACTATAGTATATAGAGTGAGAACTAGTTTTCTATGTGAAATTCAGCAAAACATGCTTCATTACCAGAATCCCGTTCACAAATCGCACGCCTAAGGTTTGAACAAGTGCATAACTAGCAAGATTCACCGCGCCTATATGACCGATAAACGACTGCGTCACTACTACCGTCCCGAAAGAAGCAACTCTTGATATGAGACTTGGCAATGCAACTCTCCATATCTTCTTCGATTCTTCAAAAACTCTTCCCTTTAATTCACCCTCTTGTCCTGCTCCTGAATTGAGCAGCCTCCCTTGCATTTCATTGACCATGACTATATAATAACAATAGAAGGCGGAAATTAAATTAAAGTAACAACATAAAACGAAACGAGATAATCCCACCTCATTCTTTTTTTAATTCAAATAACACAACAATTCAAATATCAAATAGTGATTGTCTTTAGTGAATCGGTTAAATTTCATGAACATCAAATAGTAACAATGTATCAACTAATAACTACTATGAAAATAGAGAAATACCCACATTGGGAGTAAAACTAAGAAATCTAATATTTTGGGCCATGAGCTTAGCTAGTAGAGCTAGATTCCATCGGCTCAAATATTGAATTTATGCAGCTAAAACTCCCCAAATTTTTTATAGTATTTTTTTGGGAGTCTATAATTCCTTCTTTATGAAATTTCCTTTGTAGCTATAATCATTTTGTGTCACTACATATGGATATATATTAATTTAACACAAGAAACATGAATTTTACTAGCATTTTTCAGCTGTATTAGGAGTTTTGTTTCACCATGTGCTCAACAAGTGGTTGCACTTTTCTTAATGTTCATAAACAAAATTTTGCCCAATGAGTGTAGCACAAACATAATTCAACTATTGCAGAGTATTAGAATGATCAGTAGTACAAAGATTAGTAGAATAATTCCCTATCATTAGTGATAAATTGAAAAGATGAACATTGATACGTCCATAATGCCACAAACATGTGTGTGCCAATAGAAACACACACATGTGTGTGTATGTTGTGAGTATGTGTGTGTGTGTTTTGTGTGTGTGTGTGTTGTGTGTGTGGGTGTGTGTGTGTGTGTTGTGTGGGTGTGTGAGAGAGAGAAACCTGGTGTTTACAGATGCCCTCTGCAAAGAAAAGTTGGTTTAATGAGACTTGGAGTTGTGATTTTGTGAAGAGGAAAATTTATAGTAAAGATGATTCAAAACTTGCACTTTACCTGAATTATTCATCCCCGGAAATTTATGTTTAAAAAAAAATAATTCTGATAATGCATTTGAATGGCATACCAGCTGTCAAGATTTCTTCATAAAAAAAATCTCATAGGTTTACCCTAATGCAAATCCATTTTGTCTATATTTTTTATGCCTAAATTAATGAATTTGACTAAAAAATATTTTCAAAAAAATTATATCTAAGCATCAATCCAAAACATATTCTCACAAAAGAAACATATCACATCAACCCTAAATCCTAATTATTACATATTTTCTCTAAAAAATAATTCATCCAAACACACTCTTAATACCATTTTTCTTATTCCTAAAAAATATGGAAATTGATATTTGCACTCCTAATTTTGATAATGGCACTCCAATATTTATTTTGTGTTGAACAATGGACAAAAATACCCCTACAATTTTAGAACACACATACATCAATTATGAAATAAAGTATACTCTATATACTATTCATTCTTTTACCTTTATAATCTTATGTTTCACTATGTTCGAATTTTTATCCTTTCTTTTTGTTGAATTCTTTCAACCTAGCTATTTACTTAATATTATACATACATAGTTAAGTAATTAATATATTTATGATGTAATTACCTAAATTACATTATAGCATAAATAGTTGATAATCATGATGCTGAGTTGATATTTAGAAGTAAGTTAAGAAAAATTGAAAATAAAGCAAAACACTAAAGTTTATTTATTCTTGCATATTATCTTAGGGGTGGGCACAAACCGGCTTAATAGAGTTTCAGTTTTTGATGGGTCGAACTCGAGCCCAAATATAAATGCTCGCATGCTTGCCATGTCAATAAATAAATAATAATAAAATAATTGTTTATTAAATGTTTAATAAATAAATATTTTTTATTATTATTTATATATTCATTTGCGAACCAGTAAGCAGAAATATTTTCGATCGAACTCTAATGAGCATGTTTGACTCAATGTCAACCCCCTAAAATAATATGATTGTCAACCTATGCGTATTGCTTTATTTTAATAATTGTCGTCTATTGATTTATTTCTATTTAACTATATTTTCAACATATCAACTCGACATCATGATTGTCAACTTATATTATAATGTAACTTTGGTTACTTCATAGTTCACTACAACAAAAAGTTATACAATTGACAAAATTTGAAGTGGCAATGTTAAAATTGTCACTAGATATAAAAAATGAGTGACAAGAATGTTTAGTGACAAAAGTTTCTCTAAAACTGTCACTATTGACAATTAGTGACACATGTATAGTGATAATTTAATGACAACACAAATAGAGTGACAACTATAATTATTGTCATTAAGTTATCACTAAATGCGTGTCACTAATTGTCAATAGTGACAATAATTTCCTTATCACTAACTATCAAGAGTTACAACTTTTATACAAATCTTGTCGCTGTTAAACATGTAAAATCTATTCTTGTGACAAAACAAAAATTTTTGTCACTAAAAATTTATAATTAGTAACAACTTTAACATTGCCACTTGATATTTTGTCATTAATATATTATTTTTTTGTAGTGGTTCATATATATATATATATGTTTGTATTAATGAACTACTTATGTATAATATTAAGTAAATACGTAGAAGAATTACAACAAAAAGAAAGAATAAAAGTGCTAACATAGTAAAATATTGGATTATAGAATTAAAAAAGAAGAATAGTATATGGAGAGTATATTTTGTTTCACAAATTAATGCAAATTGTGTTTTAAAATGATAAGGTAATTTTGGTACATTACTCAAAAATGAAAAGAACTTAGAGTGCTATTATCAAATTTTAAAAGGCAAATATCAATTCCCAAAAATATTTTTCTCTACAATTTCAGCTCTCGCCAATTAAAAAACATATTACAAGATATCTAGTCTTTCTTTTTGCTTTGGACATGAATAAAGATGGCCTATCAACGTCAATCCTCAAAAGGCGATGGGTGAATTATTAAATTACTGTGTCGGTTTGTCGCTTTAGAATATATTTTTTTGGTTTTTATCAGGGTTTTCATTACCGATCGTAGTGACTAATCTACTCGTTGATTGGAGATATCTCGAAGGGTGGGACAGCTGACACAGAGTTTTCAATAGCTCTCCATACTCAAGATCGAGGATCAAATCCTCACCACTTGATTAAAGGAGAAGGAGTTTTTTCCACTTCACCACATTCTTGGGTTATCGCTTTAGAATATGCATTTTTTTTTTATCAAACTTTAGAATATGCATGTTCTATTATTAATATACGGATTTTGAATTCCTCGCAACAAGACCACAAGAGTTTACAAATACCGTGATTTCACTTGGATTTAGAATCCCGAAAATTGTACACACCTCATGAGTGATACTTAATGGTTCTTAGCGGTAATCTCTCCGGCACAAAGATTTAGGATCTGCTTCTCAATCTCATTACCAGACAACCACGCCTCACGAATGACTTGCTCACATTCGGACGACCGAAGCTAAACGGATTCGAATCTGAATGGTTCTCGGGAGGCTATCAGAGTATCAGGTAATCTTCGCCGCATATATATAAATATACATGTGGGGTCAATTAAATATACATGCGATAGTGAAGATTATCTAAGGAATCCAATTTTCAGAAGTTACTAAGCATTACAAAAAAATAAGACATTGGTGACAAAATGTCAAAGTGATAATATAAAAGTTATCACTAATTATAAATTTGTAGTGACAAAAACTTTTGTCTTGTCATTAAAATAGGTTTTACATATTTAATAGTGACAAAATTTGTATAGAAGTTGTCACTTTTGATAATTAATGACAAAGAAATTGTTGTCACTATTAAAATTAATGACACACCTTTTGCGACAATTTAGTGACAACAATTTTAATTGTCACTCTTTTTGTGTTGTCATTATACATGTGTCACTAATTGTCAATAGTGACAACTTTTAAAAAATTCTTGTCACTAAAAATTCTTATTGTGGCAAAACAAAAATTGTTGTCACTCATTATGTATATTTAGTCACAATTTTTTTATTGTCAGTTCAAATTTTGTCATAAATATTACTTTTTGTTGTTGTGAAGTATGACTCACACCTCACTCTAATTAACTTGTTCATAGCTTGAAAATATTAAAAAGCTTAGGGTAAATTGCGTAGACATTTGGAAAAATTTATGCAAGACCAACTCCAATGATTCTAGTATCTATCTCTCTCACATAGTACACACTCGGACTATCGAACTCGATCCGGCATAGAATTATCCTAGACATTCCTTGCTTGAGACCATAATTATTGAAAAATATCTCGTAATTTGAGAAATACCATATAAATTTGCCATATTATTAAAAGCAAATTATCATTTTAACCTCTGTTAGTAAAAAGTGGATTACAACTCCAAACCTATTTCTCGAATTGCTAGGATTTGACAAGGAGCGTCTTGATAATTTACAAAACCTCAAAGGACTTGTCGTAATTACCGAATAAGTGAAGGATGTGCATATAATTATCACAAAACCATAACAAAGCAAATTTCACTGTAGAAATGTGATTTTCAAGTTGCAAAGAATGTTTTGATTAGATTTTTAGGGGTCATTGATTTTGGAGATAATGTCATAATTATACCATAAATAAATATTAATATTTTAAAATTAGATTAAATTAATATATATATAAATACTTTTACAAGAACATGTACATGTAAAAAAAAATATAATATCCAAGAATATGAATGTAAAGTGAGTAAATCAAAGACCCACCAAAGTAATATTTTAGCAGAAAAAAGGATTGACATATGATATAGATTACTCTTTTTCTTTATTTTATTCTTTTGCAATCTAGTCCTTAAAAGTTTAGGACAATACAACTATATCCTATGAATGTTATTTTTTTTATTCAATTATATATGATATCACATTAAAATTATATATTACTAAAGCATATACTAAAGTAATGGTATAAGTAACTAAACTAAAGCTAACTTGAACAAGTCATGGCATGTGGTGGAGTGGTAGAAGTGTTAAATCTTAGCTCAAAGGTCATGAGAGTTCAAACCTTCCAAGTAGCAAAAAATTTTAACTTTGTCCAATTGGCTGCCATGTCATCAATCCATTGTCCACTTGGCTTCCACATCATCAATTTTCCCTTCAATTCTTAAAAATTCCCAATTTTGACATTTTTCGACGGTCACGTCAGCAATTTCCAGCGACATTTACTTAAATTGCCAATTTTTTTATCAATAATATACCCAAATTGCTAACTCCATATTAGTGTACCAAAACAATATGCAGGCCATATTGGTGTACCAAAATTGCAATTTTCCCAAAAAAATGGCGTCCGGCGCGGTGTTGCTTCGTTGTTGTCACCTCCGGCACTGAGAAATATTCCAGGGGCTTCTGACGATGGTGGTGTTCGGTGCGATGGTGGCGGCAACAGTGAGATGGTAGCAAAGGGCGCTGTAGGAGAAGCCAAAAAATGCTAATTAAATAATTAAGATAATTATTACAATCTTTACATGGTTAATATGTTTTTTTAAAGAAATTCAACTTCTTCAAGCACTTTATAAAAATGTGTTGAAGTTGAAATAGTACTGGAACAGTAGCCTCTGCGATCATTGGTACTGACCTGTAGTTATTTAGTTTATCTGTTCAAGAGTTCTGGTTCCTATAAAAATCTGCAGAAAATAGTTAGAAAGAAAATAAAGTTGGCACAAAATGTATACAAAACTTAGGTACGATAATACTTTCAAGTACAACTAAAGGCTATTGGCCCAAAATGGAGGTGTTCATGATGGAGCCAGGATTTGGGGTTTGGTGTTGGGGGAGGCTCATATACATAAAAAAAAAAAAAAAAAAAAAAAGGAAGAAAAAAGGGGGTTAAAACTAGATATATTTGAATTTTGAGGTAGCAAAATTTCAAATTTCATAAGTTTACAAGGCGAAAATCCCCCCAGCTCCGCCTCTAGAGGTGTTAATATTAGGCTATGATGCACGGACACTCCGAAAAATCACCCTGTGCAGTGTCGGACACACGGTGGATACGGACACGGCACTGACACGTTCAGGACACTTCGGGGCTGAGTTTTTGCATTTTTTTTTATGTATTTTTAATATAAATGTATTTATATATATATATATAATTATATATAGATGAAGCTTTATAGTTTACAGAAACATTGTTATTAATAAGTTGTTATTTTGTGTAAAAATAAGTTGGTTATATACAAATAGTGAATATATATACCAAAGAGAGTTGGTTGAGGTGGTACATGCCTCAATTCCCTTAATAAGAGGTCTCGAGTTCGAGCCCTGGGTATGAAAAAAATTCTCCTTGGGAGAGTTAGCCCCACACTTCCTGTGGATGTTCCCGGCTCGAGCAGCATTAGTCTGGCCCAAAGGGTTTGGACAGTTGTGGGAAACCAGATAGCAATAAATAGGACAATATTATGTTGATGAGTTGTACCAGAGCCGGTTCAATCATGATCATTAATATTGGGATTTGTTATGAAAATCATCTACCTCATCATGATCATGATGGTAAAAACTAAACTGATTCTATTTCACCCAGTCCACTATAAAATGACTTTAATGAACTTGTAAGTAGTTGGATTGCACTTCCCATATCCACTATCATGTATAGATACGACTCTATTAAATTCGCTAGAAAAGTATTCAAGTAGATAACATGAAATTTCTAGTTAACACATACTCCATTAGCTCAACTCACGCTATGTTTGGTTCTTGAAAAATGATAAGGAAAAAGTAAATAAAATTATATATATTCTTCACTTTATGATCATAGTTTGAGCTTTGTTGTTTGGTACACCAAAATTCAAGAACCAAACATGACCTCAATGTACATGTAAGTTTGAATGACTGAAAAAAATTAACCAAGTAAAGCAATGACATTGTTCTTGGAGCTCCTATTACAATCGAATCTCCGTCGTGAAGTGGCAGCCTGCAAGTTACAATAGGGGAAGAATGATCCCCACCTCTTAGGCTTGCAAAATCAAAAGTACAACAATAATACAAATGATGTCGAAATCTTGTTCTCCAAAATCCTCAAGAAAACTAATCCAAAAACAAAAACGACAAGCATAAACATAAGAAAAATGGCATAAAGACTACAATTGTGATCCCCTCCTCTACTTTATGAATCACAATCAATTATCACCGCAACTTATTTGCGTACCAAAATTCTAAAAGGTTATCATGAACAAGAACAAAACTGCAAAATGCTCGAAGATATTGTGGGAGTTGAACATCCTTTGTTGCTTGTTTGTTCTTCAAGTTTTTGAAACTCCAGCTTCATCAGACTTTTGATTTGCCTCAGCCGGAGCTTTCAGGTACCACTTCTTGAGACGTGCTGAAGCTTTTAGTACCTACATAAAGAAAATGCAGCATTACACTAAGAAGCCGATAGATACAGACAGACCTTTTCTCCTGTTGTAAATTACATAGACACCCTGTGTGGGGGTCCTAATAACCAAAAACACCCCAAGTCCCCAATGGTTGAGAAATTACCATAAATTTCCTTGTCGATGAAAAAAATATTACAATTTCACCAATCGGTGAAAAAAGATAAATTATGATTTCACCCCTGATGGTTGCCATGGTCTAGGGTGTTTTCGTAATTTGCAAAACCTTTTAGTGTAATTACACAATAAGTGAAGTGTGTGCATGTAAGTATCCATTTTCCGGATGTGGTACGTCAAATTCTTCATAATTGTTCTATTTCGTCTCGTTGTAGATAAATTTTTATAGAGAAGGAAGAGTACCTCTTCATCCCAGTTCGTCCTCCACATCATGAAGCTCAATGCAAGTGTCTCAGTGACAACTCCACAGAGCATTCCAATCCATAGACCCTATGAAACCAGCATCAGTTTCCGAATTCTCGAAAATATTAAAGCCCAAAATCGTCTACCTTTCAAAAGAATACTCCCGGGTTCTAGAAATGTAACCTGAAGTATCGTTAAGTCTAGCTAACATAATTATTCATAACACAATTACTTTTAACTTTTTTATATTTTTTTCTCTGAAATCAAAACCAGATGTATTCGTTGAGGGACTTAGAAAATTTGGGTGAGAGAACATGGATAATGGAAAACGTAATAGTGATTTACCTTCACTTGAAAATGAGCAACATATCCGAGCACAAGTCCGACGGGTAATCCTATCAAATAGAAGCAAACAATGTTGACAATCGCCACTGTTGCTTGCATACCGGCTCCAACCGCCACACCTGAAGAGGAAAAAAGTGCAACCGAAGGATGCAAGACGTCAGATATAAGCAGATCGCACACATAACTCAACGACAGTAAAAGAAAGAACAAAAAACGAACCTGAGAACACCGGATAAATGCTATTGAACAACATTGAGAAAGCAAGTAGAATAGAAAGATCCGAGACACTCTTTACAACTTCCTCTTCATTGCTAAATAAGTATCCGAGTTTATTGCCAAAGACCAGGCAAAGAATCCAACATGTCACCCCTATTATGACCGAAGTAATGAGAAGGACTTTTATCGAGAATCTTACAGCTTTAGCATTTCCTCTTCCTAGCTCATTTGCGACCCGGACACTATATTATCAAAATAAATAGTGGGAAACGAATTGTCACACACATATAAAAAAATTAAGTATGAAGTGTGTTGAAACGAAATATATGCATATCTAATAAACGCGTACCATGCGGCTCCAAGCATGCCTAAGCATATCATGAATTCCCATCCATTGATGTTAAGGCTACAAAATATCAAATTTAGTAGCCATCTTGATAGGGTGACGAAATACGAGACAATAATTTAAGGCTACAAAATATCAAATTTAGTAGCCATCTTGATAGGGTGATGAAATATGAGACAATAATGGAATGAAACCTTACCAGACAGAGAAGGCGGATATTGCCACCTCTGCGTTTTTCATGTATCCTGCTACTAAGACAAGTATGGCATAGTACCACATCTCCAAGCTATAAAACAATCATAGTGATTAGCAATTTAGTAGAGGACATTGTGTATTCATGCAAATGTTACATAATTGTATTTGTTAATGGCTAAAATGTAAATATACGATAGACTGTGATTGTTCTAAGTTCTCGGGTAGTGGTACAAGTGTAATTCTAACTACGGCCATTTTGGATATTATATCCACTTATAGTGGCATAAACGATAACGGTAAAAGGATTTACCAAATCATGAGACCCGATGAAATAGAGAGTTTCACCACGGGAAATATGTCCTTCATAGCAGCCACAGTGAACCCGGTCCATGAGTCAGGGCACCAACCTCCGAAAATGTACAGGAATTCTCCAAATACTGTAATCCATGTAGATATGCATAGTGCAGCCATAGCACCGGAAACCCCCCAATTAAGAACATAGACAAAAGCCCACGACAAAGGAATGTGGACTGCAAATTGAAGAACCGATAGATAAGCAATTATAATGTTCTTCTGTTGCGCTTGTAGATACATTTGGATTGTCAAGCTAAAAACGAGGCCGTAGCAAAAGGGAATGAACCATAGAGCAATATATCCTGCGGATTTCGCAATCGCCTCTTCCTCGCCGAGTAACTTAAAGATTGGTGATGCGAATAAGAAAAGAGGTAGCAAGACTGTTAATGTGACGAGATCGACCAACCACGATCTTTGCAAGAAAATACCCATCATATGGTATTGTTTTGCCCCAAAAGCTTGGCCACAAAGAGTTTCGGTTGCACTTGACATTCCTATCTGCAGAAGAAATAGAAGTCATTGCAGGAAAGATATGTAATATGTTATACTGGTGAAACACATTTAAGAAATTCTCAACAAAAAACTAGAAGAAAAATTGCAATATGTGTCCCATAGGATATAGACTATAGCAAGTTTAGTCTCATTATTTCCATAGTTGCAATTTTCATCTCAACAGTTATAAGCGAACGAAATTTCACGCATGGCACGCACGCACTGTTACAGATTCTGTGAAATTTACGCAAATTAAGCAATGATTATGTGCAAGGCACTTGATAAAGCTAAGAGTTCTTGACTATTTTTTTTATGATCGAGACTAGAAGCGCAACAAAATACGTCTTATTGGACCAATTTGCAATTGAGCTAAAACTAGAATAGGACCGAGACTAATAGTGCAATTTTCCCAAAAATTATATCTTGAAACAAACAGTAAGACTGTGCTTAGACCTTTGGATTCTGATGATGAAAAGAAAACGGAACTTCAAAAGTATCAACGAATAATGCAGAAAACACTATAGTATATAGAGTGAGAACTAGTTTCCTCTGTGAAATTCAGCAACCAAACATGGCTTACCAGAATCCCATTCACAAACCGCACGCCTAAGGTTTGAACAAGTGCATAACCAGCAAGATCCACCGCGCCTATGTGACCGATAAACGACTGCGTCACTACTACGGTCCCGAAGGAAGTAACTCTTGATATGAGACTTGGCAATGCAACTCTCCATATCTTCTTGGATTCTTGAAAAACTCTTCCCTTCAAATCACCTTCTTGTTCCCCTGAATTGAGCAGCCTCTCTTGCAATTCACTAGCCATGGCTATATAACAACGAATGAAGGCCGAAATTAAATTAAAGTAACGATGCAAAGAAACGAGATAATCCAACCTCCTTTTTTTTTTTTTCAATTCAAAGAACACAACTTTCAAATTTCAAATATTGATTTTTTCTTGGTAAAACGGTTAAATTTCATGGACATTGAATAGTAACAACAATTAATAATCAACGTTCAACTATTGCAATCAACTAATAACTACTATAAAATTTGAGAAATACCCACACGTAGGTGGGAGTAAAACCAAGAACTCTAATATCTTGGGCCTCAGCTTCGTCAGTAGAGCTAGATTTCATTGGCTCAAATATTGAATTTATGCCACTAAAAATCCCCAAACGTTTTAGTATTTTCTTGGGAGTCTATAATTCCATCTCTTATGGAATTTCCTTTGTAGCTTATGTCATCATTTTATGTCATTACATATGGATGTATATCAATATAACACAAAAAACATGAATTTTACTTGCATTTTTCAGGAGTTTTGTTTCACCATGTGCTCAACAAGTTCACAAACAAAATTTTGTCTAATAAGTGCAGCACAAAACATAATTCAATCAACTATATTGCAGAGTATTTGAATCAGTAGTACAAAGATTAGTAGCATAATTCTCTACCATTAGTCATAAATTGAGCAGAAACAAGAACTTACTAGAAACACACACACACAGAGTGAATCAAGAATTCGTACTAGCATATCACACACACACACACAGTGGGGTGTGTGTGTGTGTGTGTGTGTGGGAGAGAGAGAGACCTGGTGTTCACAGATGGCCTCTGGAAAGAGAAGTTGGTTTCAGACTTGGAGCTATGATATTGGGAAGAGGAAGATTTATTAATATTGTATACCAAAAAAAAAAAAAAAGAAAAAGATTAAATTAAAAAGGTGTTGAGATGAGAATTGGAGGGTTTTGCGGTTGTTACAAAAACTTGTCATCATTTTGGAAATATGGTTACAACACTTGCACTTAACTTTCTTACCACAACTACAAGTCCCTGACCCCGTTCCAAAATTGTGTTTTTTCTAGTATTTTTCTTTTGAAAAATATTATTTGTTATCGGCAGTGTTTTAAAAGGCAGTCTCGGGACGCGCCCGGGGCGTACGCCCTGGGCGGGGCGTTGCTAAAACGCCCGTGGCAATATGAGGGGGGCGTAACCCCTCATGGGCGTACGCCCAATCAATTGGGGCATACGCCCCGGGCGAAAATGCGCTCATTCCTTGGGCATACGTCCAATGTATTTCATGTCCATACGGTAAGATTTTAGGCCTAAATTGATTGTTTTTCCAATTTCCAATCTAAAACTCACTTAAACTTTTTACATGTTTTATTCTTTTAGTAAAAACACATGACCCACTTATTTAATTAAATCAAACATTAAAAAAAAATAAGCTGCAAGAGCAACACAGCTTAATGCTCGAGTATTGAGAGCCGAAGATGAAGATAATGATCTTAATGATGAGACTTTTGATAATGATTGAGTAAATTACTGCTCGTTAACTATTATTTTAAATCTTTATTTTGTGTAACGCTAGAATTTGAAACAATTATTTGTTTATTTTGATTGTTTTCTGCAAGAGTTGAGCTTGGACTTTTAGTTTGCATGGTTTAATATATTATTATTTTTAACTTTCTCTATCTTATTTTTTTTACGTAATTTTATCCTTCAATTTTATAATTTTTCGCTAATTTAAATTAATTCTTAACATTATATTATATTTTTTTAATACTAAAAAAGCAAAATTCCCGGGGCATACGCCCCGTGCCTCGGGGCTTACGCCCCGCCTTGTGGGACATAAAATGCCCCGCCCCGTGCCTTCGCCTTTTAAAACACTGGTTATCGGTAATTTTTTTATGATTTTATCGTGGATTTTTGATATGATAAGAAAGTTATTTATTATGATAAATAAAAATTACAAAAATTTGATCAAATACGTTTATTATATTCAATCAGTACCAAAATTTAAAAAAAAAGTGACAAAATAGTGGAAAATAATGATGTCATATTAGCATCACTTTTTTTAAATATACACACTAAATCTATTGTACATGTATATTTTCAAAATAAAAAAGTAAAATGCATAAAATCCCTCTATTTTATATCGAAAATGCAGAAAAAATCATGTTTTAATCAAAATAGGCTAAACATTCCTTTATATTATTAAAAAGTCTGCGCGAAATCCTCATTTCGTTAGAAAGGGAGAAATATATATGTGTGATTTTGGATGGAATAACACCATCTACTTTTTATACCATATTGTGATAGTATAAATGTCAAATGAGGATATCAATAAAAATTAATAACATGAAAAATACATTCATTTTTTAATAAAATGGGTATTTCTCACAGACTTTTTAATAATACACGAAGTTATTTAGCCAATTTTATTAACACATGATTTTCTTTAATTTTATATTTTCGATATGTAACATGTAGATTTTAAGCGGTCTACCTTAAAAAAAATATCTATAACATATTAACATGTACACGACAAATGGAATGCAAAAGTAAAACTTTATGCAGATATTGCTAACCAATTGGCCCATCATCATAAAGTAAAAAATAAATGAAATCATAAAAGGTATACACACACAGATGAGCAGCATTAAATGCTTCCTTTGAAGAGTTTGGTACCACGACTGGTTCACATATTACCACATACCTCCAACAACTCCAAATTCACATACCAACAACTTCAAATTCAAAGAAATACTTGGTGACTTTTAGGAATCTAATTCTCGGTTATATTCACCACATAATATATTAAAATATGTGTGGTTTGCCAAAAAATATATATTTTATTATGTTTTAATACATTGTGTGGTAGATATGATCCGAGAATTGAACTCCCGGAACCACCAAGTATCACCCAAATTGAAAGAAGATATTACTAAAATTATTGAACTTTTTGATTGAAAGTAGTAACAGAAATATTGATAGCTACGGATGCTCTTAAAAAGGACCTCCTATATTATTGTATTCGTATCATACTCGCATTCCGTATAGATATTTTTGTATATCGTATCCTGAACATTTTTAAAGTATCCGAAACTAAAAAGAAAAAAGAAATTTTGGATATCGTATCGAATACAAAGTTTTTGTCATTTTTTAAATCACATCTTATCGTATCTGTATTCTCGTATATGCATGTATCGTATATGGACATTAATGGGCCAGACAAAACAACTGGAATACCAGTATACCACCTTGGTCTTTTAAGTCTCAAGTTAAGTTATGATTTTTTATACCTTAATAACACGGAAAGATTGGTTCTTGAAGTATTTGACTTTAATCGTATATTAATTATGTATAAATTTCTATTATATTTAGTTAGTGGATATATTTGATAGTTGGATGTATGAAAATGTTTCATAGATTTTATTTGTTTCACTCAATTAACTCTTTTTTTTTCCTTTTTTTTTTTTTTGTAAAATTAAGAATTTTGTCGAGCATCCAAACATCCGGTATAAGTTCGCTAGATATCATAATTTGTGTTATTTGCCAAGAATGCCGTAATAAATATAACAATAATGTGTGGCATATATGTTTTAGTTTTGTTCTACCTAACTTTCTTGTGGTAAAGAAAAATATGAAGGGCAGGTAATCTAGTGTAACACTAACCTTCTTTATCAATTAGAAAAAGAAACTAAAAGTACCAAAAGGAAACATAAAAAAATGGGAAAATTGGTAAAAAAAAAAAAAAAAAGGCAACCTAAAATATATTTTCATATAAAAAAAATCATGAATTCTTCAATCTAAAATACTCCTTCGACTAATTTTTCATTCGAAAAAATAAAATTCCATAGTTATAATTAATTCTCAAACTAATATGTTTGTTTCGTTTTCAAGAGATTATGAAAAATTGGAAGTACAAAAATTAGACTGTATTGAGCACAAGTTACCAATTTCACATTTTTAAATAAGTATTACTATACAATCGATTGATAATGAATTTAAAAGGCTAAGGACAATTGAATCAGAAATTTATTATGCCTAGTTGTTGTAATCTTTTTATTACAAATTGGTAGAATTGATGGCCTTTTTGAATTGGGAAAAAAATATCATTAGTTAAATATATTGAATGACAAGAATTATCAGTAGTAAAATATATTGTGACAAGAATGTGTTATTGAATGATAAAAATATTTTCAAAAGTTTAATAGTGACATGAATTTTATATAAGTTGTTATTCATAACAATTAATATCAAATAACTTGTCGTGCCTAATTATAATGGGTAAAAGACATATTACCCCCTTGTGTTATGGAAAAGGGGTTTATTACCCTTTGTGTTATAAACATACGCTGATTACGCTCTTGTGTTTTCAGAAATTAGGCAAAATACACTCAGCCTCATTAAAATGTCAAATATGTCATTATGCATATAGCACTGAATTTGTTTTATCGTTTGTAATGATGTAAATCAATAGTTATTAAATAAGTATACTTAGCATTTATATTTGCTAATAGATCAGGTTGTTCTAACATATATAAAATTATTAATTATTATTTTTGTATGCATTTTTTAATTATAAATGTTATAACTTATATCATAAAATATGATAATAATGTAACATACAAATATTATGATGTATAATGGCTATTTGAAATTTTTCTTTACCAATTTTTAGTATATGCATGTCATATAAGATAAAAAAATATAAAATTTAAATTTTACATATTATTTATGTCAATGTTTTACACTATTTTGAGTAAAATATTGAAAATATTAACAAGATAATTCATTTCACATATTTTTAAACAAAATTACATATCAAAATTATATATAATCTACTATGTGTATAGACGACATTATATTTTATAATTTTAAAAATTAAAAAGGAAAAATAAATGAAGAGATATCTCATAATAATTATATTAAGGGTATATATGTCTTTTTTGATTGAATAAATGAATTTGGATGTTATTTGTCACTTTTTTAATAAAACAAGAGGGTGGTCAGCCATTTTTAACAACACGAGTGGGAATGTGCCTCTTTTCAAGAACGCAAGGGGTAATACGCCTTTTGCCCAATTATAATTGATGATATATGTTAGTCACTAATTATTATTGGCATAACTTAAAGAAGTTGTTACTAAAAATTATTAGATGATTCGTAGTTGAACATACAGAAACGGTCACCAAACGTTCCAAATAGCATACCGTATAGTCCAAAGTTCAAAGCTTATCCCTTTTCATTCACAAGAGCCTTACATTTGATATTTAGAACATTCATATTCCAGATTTGCTATAAAGTGCAAAATCAATTATTTAGAACTCATGACGATTATCTATTATTAATTTATATTGCTACAAAGTGAGTATCTAATATTTAGAACCGACAAATATCTTCCATTCAATTTTTTTTTTTTTTTATAAATGTATCTTCCATTCAAATTAGTACTTCGGTCAAGACTGATAGCTATATTTGAATTTGTACTACAAAATTGGTATACATGATAAGAGTTCCAATTAGAATAAGAATGACAACAGATGGGTTTGCCGCTTTACGCTAATATATATATATTGATGTGTTATTTATCTTTTTGCATACTCAACAATTTTAAGCGAGGTATTAATTGTTTTCATATATAGAGTTGTACGATTTTGTTTTCAAAAGACGTCTCGTTAGAAGCAGAGGCGGATTTTTTTTCTTTTTTTGGGGGGGGGGGGCGCGGCGGCTTCAAGATTTCGGTGTAGGCGTGTATATGTTTTTAGGATTGGCCCCTCCAAATATTATATTAAGGTTTCAAATGTGAGCATATAACTGTTTTGGCTGAGTTGGCAAGGGCAAGAGCTTGAAAGTTGCTCCAAGCAAATCCTTGTGGTTGAAAGATCAAATCCTGCACATCTCAATTGAGCCCTTTTTTTTTTCTCTTCGTTTACTACTTGTTTTTTTTTTCTCAATTAACTCTCTTACTTAAACTACTTATTTTTTTTTTCATAATTAAAATAACAATTAACATAAGAGGATCTGAGTTGTCAACAAGAATTTGACTAGAAGAATACGAAATATTAACTATCACTTTTCCTAAAACGTATAAGGATTAATTTTTAAAAGAAAAAAGAATGCAAAACATCGATAAAGTAGTTCAATATACTGAGTAGTAATTTGAGCAATAAGATAAAAACTAGAGTTTAATATGCATTTTTATGTATTTCACTTATTTAATATGATAAATAAACTTAGAAAATGTCATGTACGCCATCGATAAACTTTCTTAAGAACCGGACTTTAATACTTTTCAAAACTACTCTAAATTTTATTGAAGAAAATAGGAAAAATCTCATTTTTCATACCGTAATTGACCATCTGTACATACCAAACATTCTTGAAATCTCATTTTTTATACAAACTTTGCCTATTTGTATCACTTTTGGTACCTCCGTTAACTAGGTAACGAAAAATGTCACGTGTCATCCACATGGCCGTTAACTCGCGCGTGTTGTGCACGTGTATATGAAAATCTCATTTTTGGTACCAAAAATGACACAAATAGACAAAGTTTGGTACCAAAAATGAGATTTTTTTATTAATTTTCATATACACGTGCACAACATGTGCGAGTTAATGGCCACGTGGATGACATGTGATATTTTCTGTTACCAAGTTAACGGAGGTACCAAAAGTGATACAAACAGGCAAAATTTGTGTCGAAAGTGAGATTTCAAGAATGTTTGGTATCGAAAGTGTACATGCATGTGGTCAATTACAGTATTAAGAATGAGATTTTCCCAAGAAAATATGATTCTTTACACGTAATAATTGTTATTTTACTTATCTATTAAAACTTAAATAACTTTGAATATCTATATGGGAAAAAAAAACGAAGGTAACTCGGCCCTCCAACAATTTAATTCTGGATCGGTCCCTGATTAGAAGAGCTAGGAAAACTTGAAACTTATATATATATATCCAACCAAATCAGATCAGACAATGTCTTGCACAAAGGCTTCGAGTACGTGAGACTAATCACTAATGGATGGCACAAAGTAGCGGTACTCTTTCTAAAAATTAATTATTTTAGTTTTAGAAAAAATAATTATATTATATTTCAAGAAAAATATTACCAATAACAAAATATTAAATATCACGATTTAAAAAATCTCAACCATTTATTTTTAGGGTCTATATGTGTAGTTTGGATCATCGATTATAAAATTGTGTTTTATTTTATATTATGCTTTACATATACATGACGTGCATGAAACTTATCTTTTTTAAACATAAAGTTTACATAAATGGGAAAATTTCAATTTTCGTCCCTCATTTATACCCCAATTTCAGTTTTGGCCCCCCACATATCGCACTCATCTAATTGACCCCTCACTATCTCAATTTCATCAATTTTGGTCCCTCCGTTAACTCCTCCGTTCAATAGTTAACGGAGAGCCAATTTTCCCTCCAAAACACATGATTTTGGCGGCAAGAAAGTCGAATTTCAGCATTTTTTATTTAAAATAAGATTTTAATCCAAAAAATCTCATTTTCTTCAAAAACTAAACATAAAAAATGAGCAATTCATTATCTTCAATATCAAATTCTCGTTCTTCTTTCAATAATTCATAACCAACACCAACATTTCCCATTTGCCCGTTAAAGAATCATAAAGCTCTGTGGATTTCAACCCATTACCGTTCTTATCGCTCCATTCCACTATTATAGCAATTGACCCAAGCAAAAAGACAACGAGGACGGTTCATTCCTTCACATTTGGTCCAATCACGACATGTCATGCTATACTTCCAAATGGCGAATTCAAACAACTCACGTCCAAAAACTAGCAACTCACTTCCCACCGCGAGTGACTCTTTATCCGCATAATTGAAACAATCATCACAAGTAATTTTGGGCAATCTCATTTTAGGGAGGTAGAAGTAATTAGATAAAAAAGAGGGAGGTGGTTGTATTTAGCCCATAAAATGAGGAGTTTTTTGTAATTATCCCTAAATTATATATACTTGTTGTGTAGCATGTTATGAAATTATATGAATACTTTTAGAGTACGTAAAAAATCTTGAGTGATAAGATGTGGACCCCAAATTAATATGCGGTTCAAATATAAAGAAACTCGTGAATTCCTTCAATTAATTTGCTTAAATTTTGGGTCTATTATGTCGGAAGTCCCTCAACTTTGTCTTGAGATTGGGCCAAAATAATTTATATGGTAACAAATTTAATGCTGAAATTCCATAATGGTCAAACGTCATTAAAAAGATGGACTATTCAATATTCATTGAACCGACAAATAAAATAGATTAAGAATTACTGGGTTTTTTTTATGTTATAAATTTCAAATACTAATTATAAAATAAATGATACTAATATGCTTAAAAATGTATAAAACTACTACGAAAAAAAATGTAAATAATTTCCAGCAATAAAAATAATTCAAATATTCCTAAATTCAATGTGATTGGCATCTATTAGAAATAACATAGTTTAGAAAATTAAATAAGAGATGAACTACTCATACTTAAGTTTCATTACTTTTACCCAAGACCTGTTGGTCTAGTGGTATTCACCTCCCACTTTGTGTGATAGGTCCTGGGTTCGAATCCAAGCTGCCACAAGTTGTGGTTCTCCCCTCCTTTATGGAGCTAGATAGAATCTTTATGGCTCATGATTATGACTATCAACCCGGGTTTGTCTGCCTAGATATTTAGAGTATCCCCCTCCGTCTTGAATAAAAAAAACAAAAAGTTTCATGACTTTTCCTCAAAAGCAAAAAAAAAAAAGGCGTTATTTTACCTCAAAACCCTAATTACAAGAAGAGTATGTATACCTTTAATAATAGAACACAAGACCCAAGGCTTATTAATATAGTGGTATCAATTTTCACTTTCATATGGGAGGTCCTGCGTTCAATTCCAGACTGTCATAAGTTGTGACTTTTCTCTCTTTATTTGGAGTCTAATAGGGTCTATGTGGACCATGATTAAAAATTATCAGCCCGAGTTTGTTGGGTGAGGGAATTCCCCTTCGTCTAGAATTAAAAAGAAAAAATAGAACAGAAGGAGCCTTAACAATCATAACTTTGCTTAAGTCTAATATGTAGCTTGAGTCATCCATTGTCGTACTAATTTAACACACTTGAACACACAAATCTGCCAAAGTGGTTTAATGATGACTTGAACTAATATTAAGCTTAATTGTATGCCTTCGCTCTACTCAACAAAACGTATCCCAGAGAATCATATATGTATTTTAACTCGTCCCGAGACGTAATTTTCACTTATATTTAGATAAAATCACTTCACGGAAAGTTGAGGTGGATGAAGTTGATATTAAAAAAATAGCAATTTCGGGAAATTTATAGTGCCACAAAACTTTAAATGGTGTACTTTTGAGTGAGAAATTTCTCGTCACAAGTAGAGGTTGTTTTGAGCCAAAAATTTAATACTTCCGACTATTTCCTCTATATTTTTTTTAGCCCAAGTAGAGGTTTGACTAGCTTTTCCATAATTGATTCTCACAAGGATTGATTAGGGCAGTAACTAGGATTTTTAGCTTTGTGAAAACGTAGCCCAAATGAAATTATAGAAACAGGGACTAAGTAGTCATTAGAATAACGGTTGAACTCCAAGCGCAAATTTTAGTTTTTCAACTAATGAGCCGAACTCACCCTTAGTAAGGATACATATTAAGGGTCAAGAACTAAAGCTCTGTATGGTTAGGAATTTAAAAAATATTTTTATTTTTTGGATCACCAAAAAATGAAAATGCACTGTCCAAGCCAAATTCTACAGAAAATGGTCAAATTTTAAATACTATTACACATTCCCCTATATAACAACCAATCATTTCATCATTTCAATCTCTTCACAATCTTTCATCATTAATTACACTATCCAACTCATTCTCTTTCTTACTTTTTCATATTTTATATAATAAAAATTCATATTCAATTTTTCAAATATTTCAATTATTATTATTAAATAATATATAATTTGAATAATAGGGAAAAACATATTTAACAAAAAAGTACGAAAATGCAAATTACATATCTTTTATAATGTTATTTTAAATTTGAAAATTATATTAAAATTATTATTTATTAATTGAATATTATTTATTTAAAAAGCACAAAAGTTAATAATTTATCAAAATTTTAATTATTGTCAACTAATAATTCAAATTCATTTTTTTATAGTGTAAAAGTGTGTATGAGCAATATATCTTACAAAATAATATGTAAATAAGCCGTATTTATTCTCCCGAATAATTTATTTCGTATTGTACCCATATACGCATAAATTCGTTTATTTTCGTTTTCGTATTTGTTAATTGATTTTTTCACTGTAACTTTCATCAAAATTCATAATATACCCGTACGTATTAATTGATTTTTGGTACTAATGTGGTACTTAATAGGGGTGCCGAAGAGTCGAGCTCGAGCCAAGTCTCCCCAAATTTCTCGGCTCGATATCGAGTAAAGATATTATATAACATCAAAGTATCTCATTATAAGAAGATGGAAATAAATTTGTCTCGATCAAATTGGAAATAAAATATTATATGTAAATGGAAAAAGAAATATAGTGCTAGTTATGCTCCAATCAAATTTACACATTTCATAAAATATTGTATATATGGATCACATCTCACTTTTATATTTGTCCAATGCGAACCGTATAATCACATTAATTATTATAAATATAGACGAGTAAAACTCAATTTTTTAAAACATAAAATTGAAAAGAAAACACGAAATGAAAAAAAAAAATCAAAAACTAAAAAAAAACAAAAAAAATGAAAAAGTGACAAAAAAAAGACTAAAATGAAACTCTTCAGCACATCACTCCATCCCTAGGAAATAAGATATGCCAGATTACGGGATTGATGTCATTAATGAGTTCGTTAAGGTTGAAGCTGGTGGGGACACTACATCTCTCCTTTTTAATTTTATTTTATTTTATTGTATAAAATATATATTATATTATGTGTGTACACACACATATATTACTTTATACAAAACTCATAACACTATTCATAAAAATTATTATTCTAACATCTTTTTCCCCATCATCATCACATTTATTACCAACTCAATCATTTCATATATCAAATTCTAATATAAATTAACTTTATATCACATCTACACTACTTTCAATCAAATTGTAAAAATACATCCAAACAAACAAATCAACTCAACATTTTCACACGAATTTCTATAATGCACATTCCCAAAAAAAAATTCAAAATTCATTTCCGAAAACACAACCAACCTAAATGTTCTAACTTTGTTCTCCTTATATAATCTATATAATGATGAACAATGATGATGTTGAAGTAAATAAAATAAATAATTTACAGTTGAATTTAAAACATGAAAATTTCAACTTAGCAAGCTATAGCTTTTGGTCGCATAACAAACTTTCAACGAAGGCTAAAAAAAAATGGAGTATTAGAATCGGCCAAAAAAATTAATTCGATATCTTTGAAAATTACTTCATCAGATAGCTCCTGATTTATTAGAATCTTTACTTGGTTCAGCTTCCACAAACCATTTATTAACTCGTCTTTGAGCAATTGAAACCTATAAATAAAAAATACGATGAATTAAAGATATCGCATTATTCGAATGAATTCTTAAAAAAGGAATGGAGACTAAATCAAAGTCACATATAACCTGTTTATCCCAGTCAGTTCTGTAAGTTATTATGACTAGCATGAAAGTTTGGACGAATGTGCCGATCAACATTCCAATCCAAACACCCTGTAAAACATACTTTGTTATGAAGAACTAATACATAAATTCGTATAGTTAAGAATTAAACGACATCTAGAGAGAAACTGTTTTAGTTTGCCAAACAATATTCGTGAGACGTGATAGTTTTTTTTAGATAAATCAAGTGTTTATGCACCATGTGACTGTTATAATGTCACCTCATATACTTTTATGAGGTAGCATAACGACAACCATATGATCAATAAAATCTAGTATAGAAAAGTTTTTCCATTATATTCCTCATCTCTTCGTTCTTATTTCTTATTTCTCGCTCCCAACACATTATATTGTTTAATTTATTTCAAAAATTATTTTATTAATTTTTATGTTTTGCACACGCAAAGAGTGTGTATATGTTGCATACCAACTTACATGCAAGAAGAACAATTTAGGCTTAGGAAAGAACAAAGACATGGTTATTATTTTCTTTGTACATCCGTTTTTTCTTTTGGAAATGTTTCAAGAGATTATAGTACCACTTGTATAATGGAAGAATATGATATGAAAACTCACCTCAACTTGTAATTTCACAACATAACCAAGAACAAGTCCAATAGGAATTCCTATCAAGTAATAGGATCCTAAGGTAACATACACGACGACACTTTGCCATCCAGCACCAATTGCAACACCTATTCAGATAAAAACATGCGTTATAATGTCAATTACTATACTAAATCAACATTCTTTTCGAAGAAAATTATGTTGTCAATTCACTTTATTAAGTATTTTCTTTTTCACCAAAATCCGAATTTTTTTTTTTTTGGTCTTTGGAGGTTTGATAATTAGATAAAGTCCTCACCAGAAAGAACCGGTTGAACACTATTCAGAAGTATGGAAAATGCCAGAAGAGGTGACAAGTACGCGACTTCCCTAGCAACGTCCTGATCTTTCGTGAATATATAAGCTAGACGGTCCCGAAATAAGAGGAAAAATATAAACAACACGAATCCAATGGCTAACGAGGTTATCACTATATTCAAAATCGAGAATTTTGCAGCTTTAGAGTCCCCCTTTCCAAGCTCATTCGAGACTCGAACACTACAATATATAGAGAGGTTATTAGATTTTGAGTTTTTGTTGCCTAAGATAAAAATTAGGAAAAATTACACACAGACCCCTTAACTTATTGTGTAATTACCAAAATCTCCCATCACTTATTGGAAATTACCAACCACCCCCTCAAGGGGTCTATCTGTAAAGTTTACATGGGTAAAATTGTAAGAATTTTTAAACATACAAGGGGTGTAATTGTAGAAAATCCTTAACATGAGGGGATGTGTTGATAATTTTAAATAAATGAGGGAGGGTTTGGTAATTACATAATGAGTGAGGGGGTCTGTGTGTAATTTCCATCACTACTTATTAGAAATTACCAACACACTCCCTCAAGGGGTCTATCTGTAAAGCTTACATGGGTAAAATTGTAAGAATTTTTAAATATACAAGGAGTATAATTGTAAGAAATCCTTAACATGAGGGGATATGTTGATAATTTCAAATAAATGAGGGAGAGTTTGGTAATTACATAATGACTGAGGGGGTCTATGTGCAATTTTTCCAAAAAATTATAATTAGAGTTACCTTGCTGCAGCCAAGAAACCAAGAGATATCATCATTTCCCAACCAGTAATGTTAAGACTATAAGAAAAATGGAAAGATTTTAGAAATTAAAGATAATAACTTAAGAATAAGTGAAATTGGGAAGAATAGGAAAGATGGGTTACCAAATAGAAAGAGCATCAATTTCAACCTCAGCATTTTTCAAGTTTCCTGTCAATAGTATCAGTATGGCATTGTACCATAGCTCAAGACTGCCACCCAAAAAATCCAAACAAATAGTGGATGGAGATTAAGGTATAGTCACACACGTAATATACGATACAGTACCTACATTTAATTGTGCTCTAGAGATTCTTATTAATTTCTCGGTTATGGGTTACACGACATACTTTGTATTTCTTATAGCCAAGGTCTAGGGCCGCAGTAACGGGCTGATGTGAAATAATTAAGGGTTAATGTCACTAATATTTCTCAAAGTATCATGTTTGTATTACTTTGGTCCCTAAGGTAAATTTTGTTACGCTACAATTCTTAATGTTGCATTTTGATCTAACTTTAGTACTTTCCGGTGGGTTCCAGAACTATATATTAACTTTTCAAGAGTAAAATGGTACAATTATGTTTTTCTATTGCACTTTGGTCCTTTTTACAATTTGTGATGCTTTGGCCCCAAACAAAGCGGGACAAACTCTGTTTTTTTTTTTTGGCAATTTTTCTAAATAAAAAAAAATACAATCTACCTTATTTTAATTATTATTAATGTCTAAATAGAACGATAAAAAATTAATATATGTTAATAATTAATATCTATATAAAAGAATAAAAACAAATACTTTATTTTAATTGTTATTATTTAGAAAATATATACTAATAGTTACTTATTACACATTTTTAGTGACTACTACATATATTGTTACTAAATTGAGATTAAAAACGTATCACTATTAATAAGTAGTGACAATATACTAATTGTTGTGCGTGACAACTTATATGCAATTTTTGCAGCTCAATATACATAGTTAGAGAGAACATTAATATTATCAATCGACATCCTGTCACTAATATGTTTTTTTTTCATAGTGTGATCAGGGTATTATAAAGCATTACCAGAGCATCGCACCAGAGGTTACCGAAAGCTTGACGACTGGCCAAAGATCTTTGAAGGCTAACGTCGTAAACCCGTTCCACGTTTCTCGACACCCGCCAGAGACCACGAATATAACTTGCCCTATATTCGGAATCCAGTACGCCAAAATAGTGGATACCATAGCACCATTTATGCCAAACTTGTACTTGACAGTTAAAAACCATGAGAGGAAAATGTGGATTGATAATGAGAAGGCTGCCAAATATGTGATGATCATGTTCTTGCTCTGTGCTTGTAAGTATATTTGGCAGCTAAATGATATAACAAATGAGTATATCACAGGAATGAACCAAAGAGCAATGGTTTTTGCCTCGCCCGCAATAACTTGATAGCTATTAAGATTGGCGAGGCGAAAACGTAAATGGGTAATAGAAGAGTCGAGGTTACAATCAAAACGATCCATGATCGTTGGAGATATATCCCGAGCATGTGATATTGTTTTGCACCATACGCTTGCCCACATAAAGTTTCCATTCCACTCGCCACGCCTAACTGCATTAGTAGATAATTGAAAGAACGATCACACGCTCTTTTTATTGCTCAGTAGAAATTTTTTGTACAGTACAACCAAAAGAGAGAGATATATAACTAAATATAACAAAATTTTAGGCGCTACAATTTTAAAGTAACTATAATGTCCTACAAATTTTGAGTTGAATCTGTTGATCAAGAAACTTCTTTTTACAATACTTTCTTTTATCAAACTTTACAACGTCTGTCACTTTATTAAAAGTCGAACCCAATATTTCTAATAGACATGTTCTCGGTTTCCTAGATATACTCATGATTTACAACTAGTCAACTACTAATCAATATTGTTTGTAATTCCTATGATACAAGTGTGGGACTGAGTTGAATAATTGGGCCAAAGACAAACATTATGGAGCCCCAACTAGCATTTAGGGCTCGTATGGATGGGCTAAACTAAGAGTTTCATACAAAATTTAGGATCAATCTTAGTGGGCCGAGCTAGATAAACCCTAATGGGCTTAATGGTGGTTCAAGTAATGATGGTACCTTTTGTGACTATTGATGCCTTTAAATTGATTGAACTATAACTTTTTCATTATCAAACTAGTTTTATAGTGGATCAGGTGCAACAGAGTCGATTCATTTTTTATCCTTAGATCATGATTGAGTGAGTGATTTATCACTCAACCATAATCATATCAATATTAATGAAAGATGAACCGACTTTGTTATACCATGTCCACTATAGAATTATTCCAACAAATGGGCTAGATCTAGCAAAACTTATTGTGGACTAATTAGGTCTCTCTCTGTGCCCCAATTCTACTAAGGGCAACACTTTTTATTTGAGTTTTGAGATAAGCTTCACACATTTAACAAATACATTCAATGCAGTTTCATCTATTTGTGTAAAAAGTTGACTTCTGACTTAAACATCGGAGGATCTTCGTTGGACAAAAACCCAACCTCTCTAAAACGTGTGAATTTTCAAGAATCGGAGCTCGAAAGGATAGCTTTTCCTATAGTGCTAATTCCGGTACACAATATAATCACCATCCATTCGACAATTAAATAATCTCATATAATTAGCGACAAGTTAAAACATCTTCAACCACAAATAAACCAATAATTCAACGAAGAAAGTAGAGATAATAAAGCAAGTAAAGATAATCAAGTATATATACCAGTAATCCATTAGCAAATCTTGTAAGAAGAGTGAAAACCAGAGCATAAGCAGCAAGCTGAGTAGCACCAATGTGTCCTACAAATGCTTGGCTGATCACATTGATCCCGAACGTCGAAAATCGGGTGAAGATCGCAGGGCCAGCAACAACCCACATTTTCTTGTTCTCACTCCATATCTTATCCTTCACATTGTCATGATCAGTTTCTAGTACTCTTGTCCTCAATAGATTTTCATTGATATCACCTTCTTCCATTTACTGGTTCTTTTCTTCTTCTCTCACAAATTCATACATATATATTTATATATATATATATAGTTTGCTCTACCCCGTCTGGAAGGCGTGGCTTAATTAATATGTTACACCATGATGGGCGTGGAATTTATTACATGTGGGTTGTTACCTTTTGACTTGATCATACAAAATCTTAGACAAAATCTTCATATATTTTTTAATATTGTCATCCAATTATTGAGAAATTAAGTATCACATCATAAGAGTGACGACGAAGAAAGTCAACTTAAGGCAAATTGGATCTTCTATTACAATTTTATTGTATCTCTTACGTTATGTGGAAAGTTGGAGAGTAAAATGACGTGATCACACATGATATGGATAGTGTACAAAATATTTATAGGGCACCTTGCCATGCCACAGATGCGATCTATCGTTTTGGTTTAGATTGTGCGTTTGGATTTTCAGGGTAACTCTATGCCAGACCGAGTCCAATAGTTCGAGTGTGAATTCTGTGTCTATTTCTCTCACACAAGTGTGTGTTGGCACGCATACAATACACCTTATTATGTGAGAGATATAAACACTGAGATCATTGGACTCGATCTAACATATATTTTTTCGCATTTCTAGGATCAAGATGGACCTGACCCAAAGAACATGGGTCCTACTGATTATATGGTAATTTCAATACATAATAGACATAATTTGATCTTTTAAAAATTAATATTATGCTCAAGATCAAATACAAGAAAACTTCTTTCTAATTGGGTAACATTATCGGATGGGATCTTCGATGACTTGGGCTCACTTGGCCTATTGATCGAGCTGCGGATGTACCTTTTTAGATGATCAAGCCTTTACGTAGTTCAAGCTTCTTTTAAACTTGATGGTCAATAGGATCAAATGATAATATTTATACCTCGAATCTAAATAGCAAGAGTATTCTGGGGTCGAGTACGTACCATGTAAAGTGAAGATCTAAAGAGTAAAATAACATAACTACAAAGAATTTGGTTGAAAATAATTATAAAAATCTTCGTAGCCTACGGATATTAAGAGAACACGTGACCTTATAAAATTTTTCAAGTAGTGTGATCCTTTTTTTGGATCACAGTTGTTCCAGAAAAATTCTTGGTGCATCGGGTCTTGAACTCCAAATAACTTGTATTGTGCCACATCAGCACATGATGCTAATTAGTGTATGAAAGACCCGATTCACTAAAGAATTTTCCGTCGTTCCATTAAAAAAAAAGAACTCCTGAATCTTGTTGACTGAATGTGAATTTGGATAGCCCAACTTGATCCAACACACGACACGTGTCCCACATAATTGTTTTAGTTTTAGTTTTTTTTTTTTTTGCCCCCAGCCTCAACTATAGTATTGAAGATTTTGACCATGGTTAAATGAAAATAGTAGAATGTAAAAAGCAGATCTCTTGTAAAAATGAAAACAGATCGTCATCGTCTTCCACCTCCAACTCTATTTCTTTTCCAACTTCATCACTCCCCTTCTTCACCACCTGCAGTCACCGGAGCCGGAGGCACAGCCACTGTTCATCGCCGGAAACACCTCCACCGAAGACACACATAAAAATCATTCTCACTCTCTTTTCCTCCTCCCGATTGACCCATTTCTTGACTACACACATTTGCGATGGCACTGGCTCATAAGTAAGAAGGCTGAGGTTTTCCCAAACTATTACTGATTTTTTCTTGGTTTTCCTCCCCCCACCCCCTTTTTTAATTATCTCTCGTTGAGGATTAGAGTGGAAAATTTAATATTGTTTGGTATATAGGAACGGTATTTGTGCCAAAACAACTAGGTTGCATCTTGGTCTTAGATTTATATTTTAACTCCAAAAGAATTTTTAAATCAAACTTTATAGCAAATTCCTGCCATTAATATATATGTATATATATATATATATATATATATTGCATTGAAAATCTTGAAGTTAAACATGTGAAATTGAAAATCTGCTGATGGTGGTCGATTTTGGAACGTAGTAACTAGTAATACACTGTTATTTTTGTTTATCTTTTCTGGAGTTGTTTTTGGTGCCAATATTTTACTGCAATATTTTGAATTCATTATAATTTGTTTATTTCAATAGTTTTATTTGATTGATAGACCCCTTCGACGTTAGTGGCTATGTATGGCAAAATTTCTTACGTGGAGACTAATTCGGGAGATAACAAATGATCACTATTTCCATGTTTTTCATTTTCCTAAAGCATGATCAATTGGAAGAGTTGAGTTGTGGAGATTAGAAGGCTACTGAATAAGGTAAATTTCCTTTTTAGTGGTCAAATTAGTTTAATAGTGATGAGACTAGAATGTGGAGCATTCCTAAAGTGAAGTTTAAGAAAACTAGGAGTTTGTTCTTTGTACTAGGAGTTTTCCCTTTATGTTCTTGTTTCTGTTTGCATTTATTACATATATCACAATAATAGACATATCTTTCTTTTGCTGTTTCGGATGCGTAGCAGTTGTAGCACCATGTTTGTGCACCACGAAAGTTACCACACCAGCCGTATATTCAATCTTGTAGTTCATATATATAGTCCTATATTTAATGATGTAGTTCATATATGTCAAGTAGTAGAAACATGAGTTACTGCCAACAGATTGGTTGTGGAATTTTATTGTCATTACTTTCTATCCCAAATTTCGGTCCTTAGAAACTCATTATTAGTTTTTGCATCGAAACATAGGCGGTTATGGACTGGCTTTATATACCAATTTCTAGGGTCAAATGGAAAAAAAATATTTTTTTCTTAAAGATCTACATTGCAGGTTGCTTTCTAGATGTTTACACTCATCTATAACTTAGTTTTTAGTTGAATGATGGCCTACCTATAGCGATATTTCAGTTCCACCTACCTCCAAAACTAACTCCTGCATCCCCTCTCTCTCTCTCTCTCGCCCTACTCCGACTTCTAATTTCTGTACTCCATTATGAATTATAAGCACACTATGATAAGAACTCACTCGCTGAGGAAAAGGTAGGTAAAAAATTCTTTCTGATTTCAGAGAATTGTCATTCCTTTTTCTTCTCTTCCACCTGATATTTGACATTTTTGTGCTCTTCCTCTAGCAAAACCGACTGAAATTCCAGTCTATGGGCAAAGGTAATACTTTGTTTCAAGATTGTATTTTTGGTTCTTTTCTTTGTTGAAAAGGGATAAGGATATTGGATAAGGAAAAGAGGAGAACCCTTTGCCTAACCTCTTTGAGGAGACGAAGGGTTTGTACCAATTTTCATTTGTCCCGGATTTGCCCCTCTAAATTAGATGTTCAATTAATATAAATATCACAAAAAAATTATGCGCGCGAGTACCGCGTGCGCGGGTTGCTAGTTAGTTAGAAAGCAATTTCACAAAAAGTTTGTGGAATTGTTTTTTGTAAGTTTCAGTAAAAGGTAGATAAGGCCATGGTTTCTTATCAAAAAAAAAAAAGATAAGGCCATGGCACAATGGGCACAGGTTAAATGAGTTTTAATTAAAATTCGATTGGGCTTGGTTGAAACAAATGAGTTGTATGTAGGGCTGGGCCCAGTATAAATCCCAAGCAAATCGATTATTATTATTATATTATATTATATATATATATATATATATATATATATATATATATATATATACAGAACAAAAGAGAAGCTCATGATAGATGGGCAATTTCCACTTAATGGCTACTCAAACCTGATTCATTTCTTTCTTCTAGTTCTAGTATTTGTGATCCTAAAGTACTAGGAATGAATGAGTAACCTAATTTTAGTGTGAAATTTTGATGGAATTGGTGCTTTTTAGTTAGGTGTGTATAAATTGAGGAAGCTCCTAAAAAATGGATACGAAGGCAATGGCGAAATCGAAGAGAGCTCATTCATTGCATCATAGTAAGAAGAAGAAGAAGCAGCAGCATAATGATCCTCCTCCGATGATGGGTGATAAGAAGGCAACCCTTGGAAAGGGAAAGCAAGTTAGAGAGAAACCGGAAATCAAGTTAGAGAGATCACTCCCCTCCAATTGGGATCGTTATGGTTATGAGGAAGATGATGAAGAGAGCACAAGTCTTCTTCCTACTGAGTTTGTTTTGCCCAAAAGTAAAGGCGGAGATTATGCACACTTGATTTCTGAGGCCACGGCTCAATCTCAACCAAATTACTCTTCCCATGTTTTTCGCGCTCATGTTTTTGACGGTATGTATGTATCTATGTATGTGTCTTTCATTTAGTTCAATGATTTCGATCTACTTGCGATATTTCAGTTACATGTTTATATATATGTGTGTGTGTATATATATATATATATATATATATATGGACTCCTTGGAGGAAATGATTACTCAGAGGCAGAAAATGATTCATACACTGAAAGGATATCTTACCACTGCACAATAGGATGAAGCAGTACTCAGACAAGCATAGAAGTGAGAGGGAATTTGTGGATGGAGACTTTGTGTATCTGAAACTCCAACCATATAAGCAATACACTTTAAGAGACAAAAGACTGTGGAAATTTAGTGCCAAATAATGTGGCCCTTTAGAAGGATAGAGAAAAAAAGTACGGCACTTACAACAGTAGTACTCTCATGATGAAAATCCACCTCACGTTCCGCGCCTATAACTAAATTGGCAGCATTATTCCTTGCACGTGGCGCGCTCTTATTAGGTGGACTTAAACAAAATTCAACAGTAGAAATAGGAACCCTAATCTGCAATTAAATGCATTAATTAAACCCTAACAACAATTAATTCCCCAACTTAAAACAAACGCACTGTTTCTTCCAATTCACACTGTATCAAAAAATGTTGGGCTCTCTTTTTACGTTTTTCTAATTGTATAACTTGACAAAGCCTTCCCCTTAAGAGGTTTGTCCCAAACCTCAACTTCTGAAAATTGGCCAACAATCACCTCCCAATCTTCCCAAGTTGCTTCTTCCTTGGGTAAGTGAGCCCACTGCATCAACTGCTACAACCTTATTATTTCTCTTCACCAATTGCCTCTTTAGTATAGCTACTGGGCTCAAAATTGAATCTCCATTCTCAGTCAATGTAGGAAATTGTGAAACAACCATGGCTCTAGAAGAAATGGATTTCTTAAGTAAGGAAACATGAAACACTGGGTGTACCTTGGGAGTAGGCAACTTCAGTTTATAGGCGACCTTACCAATTCTTTTAATTATCTCTAAAGGGCCACATTATTTGGCACTAAGTTTCCACAGTCTTTTGTCTCTTAAAGTGTATTGCTTATATGGTTGGAGTTTCAGATACACACAGTCTCCAACCACAAATTCCCTCTCACTTCTATGCTTGTCTGAGTGCTGCTTCATCCTATTGTGCAGTGGTAAGATATCCTTTCAGTGTATGAATCATTTTCTGCCTCTGAGTAATCATCCTTTCAGTGTATGAATCATTTTCTGCCTCTGAGTAATCATTTCCTCCACTCCCACCACAGTTATAGATTCATAAGGGCTCAGACTAAAATGGCTAGGCTTGTAGCCATAAATGGCCTCGAAAGGAGTCATCTTAATGTTGGTGTAGTAGCTAGTATTATACCATCACTCAGCCAAACTAATCCACTTAACCCATTGTTTAGGATTCTGATTGCACATGCACCTCAGATAAGGCTCAGGGTACTGATTAACTCTCTCTCCATCACTTTGGGGATGATAAGCAGTGGTCATTGCTTGTTGGATCCCTAACACTTTCATTAACTCCTTCCAAAAGTGACTGACAAACGTCTTGTCTCTTTTAGTGGTGACAGCGGCTGGCAACCCATGCAATTTGTATATCCCATCCATAAAGACATGTGCCACCTTTGAAGTTGGCAAAGGGTGTGACAATGGGAAGAAATGACTCTACTTAGTGAATCTGTCCACCACCACCAAGATGGTGTCCTTGCCTTTAGATAAGGGAAGCTTCTCTATGAAATCCATCCTTATATGGTGCCAGGCTTGTTCAGGTATTGGTAATGGCTGAAGCAAGCCTGCATAGGACACATGTTAACCGTTGCAAAGACTGCACACATCACACTGCCCTATCACTTCTTGAATATCTTCTTTGACTTTTGGGCAGTAAAATATAAGTTGTAGGCTTTTAAGAGTGGCTCTAATCTCAGAATGACCTCCTGTAGAAGAGCTGTGCATAGAGTTAATGATTTGCCTCCTTAAATCATTTCTCTCACCTATATAAACCCTGGCTTTGAACCTCAATATCCCACAAAAGAATGAATAAAAAGACACATCATATGGTCTCAGTATACAGTTAGTAATGGCCTTTTTCACTTCTTGGTCCCCTTTATAAGAGCTCAGAACTTGTTGGATCCAAGCAGGTTGTGTGGCAGTGATAAGTGAACAATCTGAGACATGTTGTTCCACACTATAATCTTCCATCCCTTTCCTTGATAATGCATCAACAGCTCTATTTTCTAACCCTTTGTTGTACTCTATTTTGTAAGTGTACCCCATTAGCTTAGCTAAATACTTTTTCTGTAAGGTTGTTGTAATTTTCTGTTCAAGCAAGAATTTTAGGCTCTGCTGATCAGCCCTAATGACAAATTCCACACCAACCAGATAGAGTCTCCATTTGACACTGCCAGTATAATTGCAAGAAATTCTTTCTCAAAGATTGAGAGCCCCCATGCTCTTAGGTCCCAAAGGTTTGCTTGCTAATATAAGCAATGGGGTGTCCTTCTTGCATCAAGACAACTCCAATACCCCCAAAACATGCATCAGTTTCCAGAATAAACACTTTGTTGTAATCAGGCAGTGCTAGGGCTAGGACAGGTGTTTGAAATATAGCTTTTTTCAGTAACTCAAATGCCGCCTCAGCTTCCTTACTCCGTTGTAATAGACCCTTTCTAAGCAAGGTTGTGAGTGGTTTAGCTAACAACCCATAATTTTGGACAAATTTCTTGTAATAGCCTGTTAACCCCAAGAAACCCCTCAAAGCCTTCACAGTCTTGGGTACAGGCCACTCTGTCATACTTTGTATCTTGGAAGGGTCTGCACCATGCCAGCAACACCCTCACAAGTTATCACATGCCCTAAGTACTCCACCCTTTTTTGTGCAAAAACAACACTTGAGACTTCTTGATAGACAAGTGATTTTCTCTCAATTTCTCAAATACCAGTTTTAAGTGTCTTGTGTGTGCCTCCACATTAGGACTGTAGATTAAGATATCGTAAAAAAATACTAGCACAAAGCTCCTTAAGTACTCTTTAAAAACCACATTCATAAGTGACTGAAAAGTGGCAGGAGCATTTGTCAAACCAAAAGGCATTACCACAAATTCATAGTGTCCAGAAATAGTTACAAAGGCAGTTTTTGAAATGTCATCCTCCTTAACCCTTATCTGGTTACCACCAGCCCTCAAGTCAATCTTAGAAATATGGCAGTTTCTCTCAATTCATCAAGAAGATCATCTATGATTGGAATTAGGAACCAATCCTTAACTGTGATAGCATTGAGCATTCTGTAATCCACACAGAATCTCCAACTGTTATCTTTTTTCTTTACAAGAAATACTGGTGAAGCAAAGGGATTGTTACTGGGCCTAATAATCCCAGATGTAAGCATCTCTTCTACCAATCTCTCTATTTCTACCCTCTGCACATAAGAGTGTCTAGTGTCTAGAAGGCTGTTGTTTGATTGGTTGGGCTTGATTGGTTGAGCATCAGGTTTCAATGTTATTTCATGGTCATGTGATCTCTTTGGTGGTTGCCCCTTTGGTTCTGCAAATAAGTCCTGGTATTTAACCAATAATTCCTCCACATTAACATCTCTTGTTTCCATTTCCATGCTACTAAGAGCCTCTTCTCCAGTAACCACATATAGCTGGCACAAGGAAATGTATGCTAATTTGTTGACAGTTTTTTCTAAGCCTTTCCAGTATCATTTTCAACTCCACTTCATTTTGGATCCCTTGCAAGGACACCAGTATCCCTTCTTTGTTCATAGTGACTATTTGATTGTCAAAAATAAAAGTAACGCACAAATTTTCTCTTCATGTCTACCCCAAGCACCATGTCACATCCTCTAAGTTTCAGCATCCTTACATCTGATTGGAAATCATGATCCTCCATCTTCCATGAGAATTTAGGACCTTTAGTATTGCACTCCAGTTTATTGCCTTCAGCCACATTAATTATTAAAGGGTTAGTGCATTCTATTTCATATCTTGTCCTTCTAGCCGCATTAGGATCAAGGAAGCTGTGAGTGCTTCGTGTACCCACTAGGAATGAAATAGTGTTGTTTTTGACATGTCCTAGTAATTTAATGGTATCTTGAACTACCCTCCCAGCTAGGGCATGTACAGAAATAGAAATATCTTCTTCTTCCTCATCTGTGGTGTTGCGGTTGCCTGTTTCTTTTTTCTCTTCTGTCTCATCTCGTTCTTCAGCTACTATTGGATACAACTTCTAATTATGTTTCCTGGAGTTTAGCATAATGAGTGGCTGCACTCAAGAAAGTTGCAGTAAGCATTTGCACCACTGATTTAATCTCATCCTTCAATCCACTGATGAATGAATACATAAAGTAATCATCAGTCAGATTCCTGTTCAAGCCCACCGTAAATGATTTGAGTTCATCAAACTGCTCCACACATGCCATAACTGATCCAGTTTGCCTTAATTTGTTGAACTCTCCAATGACACTTCCTTGCCCAGCATCCAAAAACATCTCTAAGACCATCTCAGCGAACCTTTCCCATGGCATATTCTCCCTTCCTGCGATTGAGTTCTGGTACCAACAATCAGCTTTTCCCTCCATGTTAACTGCCGCTAGTATAATTCTCTCATAATCAGTCAAGGGGTTAACCAAAAAGTATTTATTGCTCTTTCTAATCCAACTCTTAGGATTAGTGCCATCAAACTTGGGAAATCCAGCTTAACTCCTTTACTGAAGTGAGGTGTTGGTGTAAAATTCCTCGTGGTTTCATTTGTCCTTGCATTGAAATGTGGTGCTCCAGGCATAGTCTCATGAAATTGATGAATAGGGGAGGCTAATGATATAGGGGATGTTGAGCTAGAAGGTTCCTTACCACGAGCACTCTCCAGATTTTTCAGCAACGTTTCCATTTGAAGATGCACTTCCATTTGAAGATGCATGAAGTGCTTCATTTCAGCTACCATGTCCTCTTTATGGCTTAACCAGTTTCTCATCCATGGAGTTTTGAAGTTCAAGCACTCTTTGCTCCAAATCATCCATTTTGCTATTGTTCTTTGCCATTCTTCCCAGGATGAACGCTCTGATGGCCAATTGTAGGGATTTAGTAGTAATTTTATAAATTTTTTATTACAACAAGGCAAATACGATAAATGCAATATAAAACCAGCTGCAACTCCAAGCTAAACCTGCAGATTTTATAGGTTTAAATGAGCTACAATGGTGATTTGTGAAGAAGAGAAAGGGGGGAGGAGTCTAAGGAGAGAGAAAAGAAGTACGGAACTCACAATAGCAATAGTACTCTGATGATGAAAATCCACCTCACATTCCGTGCCTACAACTAAATTGGCAGCAATATTCCTTCCATGTGGTGCGCTTTTATTAGTTGGACTTAAAACAAAACTCAACGGTAGAAATATGAACCCTAATTTGCAATTAAATGCATTAAATAAACCCTAACAGCAATTAATTCCCCAACTTAAACAAACGACACCGTTTCTTCCACTTCACACTTTGTTTAAAAACGCTGGGATCTCTTTTTACGTTTTTCTAACTGCATAATCTGACAAAGCCTTCCCCTCAAACCACCAAGCATCCTCTTTTAGTCACATTTGTTAGTATTTTTTATTACTCATAATGTTTGTTTCGACTATAAATTATATAACTCATAAGCGATATAATAAAGTATCGATTTAAGATACTTCAAAGGTGCTTTTAGATGGAAGAATAAAAATAAAAAACCATAATGAATTGCAAATATGTTACCTGAATCTTGTAACATATGGTTAAATGACAAAATCTAGAATTTATTGGGGGCATTAAGCATTATAAAGCTACATCAGAAAATTGCGCCCATGCAATAGGGGGATAACCATTTGAAATTGTTGCTTTAATTTTTTTGCTACATAAGAGTCTATCGTCTTTCTATTTTCTGTTACGAAGAAACTTCTTTGTTATAATATTTATGCGAATACTCATTTATTTTGTGCGTCGGTAGGTACTATATTTGCATTTCAATTTGTGCTTTTGAGCTTATTTTTCAAAGAGAAATTATTGCACTTCAATAAATAAGACTCCATTTCCTGGTCTAATCCCTGCTTCTTTGATCTGCAACTATCCGCATTATTTCATATATTCTCGTCCATTTGTCTATTAATCTCTCTGCTAAGGCACAGAGTAAGCAATAATTTATTTGTGACTTTGCATGCTACTTCCAAAATTTCCATTAAAAACAAATAGCAAACAAATGTAGCTGCATTTTTGAAATGCAGTTCTATGATCCTATGATTGGATGATATGGTTCTGTTGGTTCCTATTAGGTGCATTTTTACATAGGACCTGGATTCACATACATGTGTGCTCGTTGATAGTTATGGTCAATAAATGGTTACATAGAACTATAGATATTATAATTATTGCGGATAACATGACAACTGATTTAATATCACTATATTTTAGACTTTACTCAGGATTTCGGTCCGGTGCTTTCCGAGAAGGGGCAAAGCATCCTTTCATGGATAGCAGATAATAATTTCGAGGTTGAAGATAAAGCAAGCACCAATATTGAGGTAATCTTTCATCTTTTATCTCTTACTGATAAGCCGTGAAGTTTTTTCGTTTTTTGCTGTGTATTGTGGATGTATCTGATATACTATTGGAATCTGTAATAAATGTCTTATACTCTCCAAATCCAACTTTGGAAGTGCATGTTTGAATTGGTATGGGGTTTTAGTTGTGGCACGAGTGTTGTAAAAATAAAATTTTGGGTGTCATTACATTTTTAAACATTAAAAGTTGTAGTTAGTGGTGTCATATTGCTTTTCCAGTTGAGAGGGTACTTTTTGAAAGAAATCGTCATTGTAGGAAATGAGACGTCACTTATGGATGTTCCAGCGAGGAAATACGAACATTTTAGTTTTTGAGAGAGGGTGTATATAGTAATTTTTAGCATCTTTTCTGATACACTACTGTGCTCTTGTGCTATACTTTTGATCCATTTCTTTGTCGTTTCACAACAAAAAATTCAAGACTCACTACTTGTTTGACCCAATAAAATAAACAAAATTAGTGGGCACATATATCAGTTCAACCAGTAAGCAATTCCTCGAGTTTATTGACATAACAAGATGCTTCTCTTCATATTACGTTCTGTTATGTAATGCTTTTTTACTTAATGCACTAATCTTATTTTAGTCTATTGTCCACATTGGCTACAGCACTTTTGCAGCATTTTTATATGTTCTAAATAGTTTGTCATGTACATGTATCCAAAGTCAGCAGCTTCTTCAAATATATCTTCGGGTCCTAAAAGAACTGATGATTCACATGTCAAACTCGTATCTAGACCCGTTAGCTAAAAACAAAGGAGCAATATAGCTGTTTGCTGCCACATCTAATATAAAGTCCATGCCCAGTTATCCTCTAATTCTGGTGTCTTGTATTATTCTTTTGCCACTGTAGCAGCTAGTGGCCACTGTAGCGGCTACTGAATTGAGATCAGCCTGGTCTTGATTCACTTTTTAATCTCCATCGGCCTCAGTAATTTGGGTAGATACTGCAAACATATATGTTGAATTCTTTCATGAGTTAGCAGGATTTCAATATAATGAATGATAAAACACATTAGCAAATGAAGCTTGGAAGTTTTAAAGGACAAATGTAAAAGGTGTGTTGGAAGTTTTAGCGCTTGTTAGACTTTTCATTTCAACATTTTGTTGGATCCATAACTAATACTATCTATCCATTTGTACTATTATATAAGTACCAATAATTCAAGAGGCTTTACATTTTTGAACTTTTTTGTATGGAGAAAACTAACTTTACATGAGTAAATAGCAACTAGATGAGGTTCATTAAGTAAATAGCATTAATAACTAATTAATTAAAAGTCTACTAAATATTCGACTACCAAGTACCATTATCTTTCTCTGATTCCAAGGATCTTATTCGACGTATGAAGGTCCAAGGAGCTTTGATTCCCATAATTCATGCTTTTGTTCATTGTGTGAAAGCTGGATTTAAAAGTGAGAATATCATTTGCTGATTCATGTAAATGCTTCTACCTTTGGTACTATATTCACCTGATGTAGAAAAAGAGGGTCTGAAACTGAGCCATATCACATAAATTTGTAGCTTTTTACTATCACTGAATACATCAAAAACTTCTTACATTTGTCGATTCGGTTAAGAGTCGACTCACCTTTTAGTGCAAGATAGTTATAATAACAAAGATGGATAACTTTTTAACAATATTTAGTATTTTATTTAAATCAAATTAATGAACTACTTGAATGAATTTATACGTATGTATATGTAATGCAATTGAGTGCATTTGACCCTATTAGACAAGGTAGCGAAAATTTGAAAACATTAATTGGACGCTTATAAATAATTTAGACCTCTAAATTTATGTTTATTAATAATAAATAAGGGTATTAAGAGTCAAAGATAAACTCAATAAGATTTTACTCCATTCATTCCAAAATTATGTATACACTGATCCAATTGACCAAATATTGAAATTGTCAAAAAACCAATATGATGTATTAGTTCAAACATATAACATTTTGACTTTATATGTAGCAAATGAGCTATAATGCTGTGTAGTGTGTTGAAGGAGACGAATAGGAAGAAGGCGGTAAAGAATTAGTTTGGTTAGTTTATGTAATATATTTATTAGTATTTAGGTTTCCTAGTTGTAATAGGGAACTAGTTTATTTCCTTGGTTTAGGAGTTTAATACCTTGTTTAAATAGGATTCAGTAGTTAGTATAAATAGCTTAGAGGTTAAGATTTATTATGGATTCCAGTTTTCTAGTATTAAAGAATTGAGCTTTAAGCTTGGGGGCAAACTTACGTTTGTTACAGAGTTACCATACTTTCCACTTCTACCATATAACTTTGGGAAAGAGGGAGTACTATACTAGGAAGGAGATGCACAAGTTGAAGGCTTAATATAAAAGAGATTTTAATAATGCAGGTGAAGTGAACAATCTAAAACTAAATATAAAAATAAAGAAATTTAGAAAAATATAATAGACATATCTGTAGGCGGACATATTCTCCTCAGACCATGAAAGAAAAGTTAAGAAATGCATTTCTTCAACCATTTAATATAGGTAATTATACAGATAAATTAAACATAACTGAAAAAGTATAAAATTCAATTTCAGGATTTAGAGTACTATAAATATAATACATGACACTGGACTCCTTATTGAATGTATATCTTGCATTACATGTAGGCTTGTTAATTGCTCTTTATGAGTCGAGCTTAAGCTTGCTCAAGTTTAAATACCTTCGGGTCTATTTTTAAACTTAGTCTATTGGGTGAGTTTCACCCAGCTTTTGCATAATTGATTATAGGATAATTGATTCTCGCAGAATTGATTGTGGCAAAAGGTAGGATTTCCAGCTTTTTCAAAATGTGGTTTTGTAACACAAAAATATCCAAAATAGATTATAGGAAAGTGGGCCAAATAGTCATCAAAATAGCGTTTGGATTCCAAATGCAGATTTCAGCTTTTCAACCGCTGGACCAAACGCACCCTAAATTTTGGCTCGACTCAGACTCACCTCACATATTTTTACGAACTTCGGGCTTATTTCGGGCTCTGGGTGACCTTGATAAAAATATCAAGTTTGTTTGATGTGAATTCTTTCTAGAAGTTGAAAACCTTCACTAAAGTATGAGTTAATTCGCATTTGCTTTCTTAAAGAAAATTTCTCAAGGTACCAAAGTTATTGTTCTTTGTTACCAACATTTAATACTATAGTTTGTTTTGGAATACGTAAATCATCTAATCGATGGGGCCATTAATCTAGATGGCACCAACAACATTTGCTCAATTTTTTAGTTTTTTTCGTGTTACTTGTGTATAAATGTCAAAACAAATGTTTGATGATTTCGAATAAATATTTTAATTTTTTAATCATGTCAGGAGCCTTATTAACCTCAAACCTGGGTCACAAATTTATGTAGCTCAATCTCAAGGTATGAGGGACTATTGTAATACAATTAAAAACACGAGGGACCATAAAAGTTATTATCCCTGTGTACATATAAGGATAAATTACATCCACCACCCTTGACTATTGGCATAATTATGGGTCCACCCTCATTTTCGGAATTCACCTATACCCCTGACTTTTGAGAAAACCCTGAAGCCCAAGCGGAAAAGTGCAAATGACCAAGACACCTTGAGTTGTAAATTTAAAAAAGAAATTTAAAAAAAGAAGGAAAAAGAAGACGGTCTTCTTGTCTTCTCTACTTCCTTCAGCAGTAGTGGCGGTGGTGAGGTCGTTGATGGAGTGCAGCAGTGGCAGTGGCAATGTTACGATTAAATTTCAAGAACCATAAAACAATCAATCAATAATCAAGAATTCTTGCCCAAAGCTCCAAGCTTCTCCAATAACCAAAATATTCAATAATGATACAATGAATCCCATTACAGCGTATTAATCAACTCCTATCCAAACCTACCAAAAATAATAGTTCTATTCCAAAACAACTTCTAAGCTAAAAAGGAAATACAATTAATTAAAATAAATCACATGGCTAATAAAAAGAAAAGAATCCTCTAACTAAACCGCCGTTTCTCGAACACACTTCTTTCTTCTTTCATACACCCGAATTGGCACCTCTCCTGCAGCGGCACGATTCATAACAATTCTTTCCCCTCGAAACGAGCCTTGTCCTCAAGGCGGAGGAAGTCTGGAAACTGCTTAACCAAATCATGCACATCCATCCGAGTTGCATCTTCATGTGATTGTCCCTTCCATTGAATTAACATTTGTTGCACATCCTGATTGTTTTCATTTCGAACTCTTACCGCCAAAATGGTCTCGGGTTCAAATAGCGTCGACCCGGTAACTTCCAAGGTGGCTGGCAATTCTTCTTCTACCGCATGATTACCGTTAACCTTCTTTAATTGTGACACGTGAAATACGGGATGTATGCGATTCGTAGGTGGTAATTGCAACTTGTAAGCCGTGGGGCCAATCTTTTCCACAATTTCGAACGGACCATAAAACTTAGAGGAAAGCTTGTTATAACTTTGAAGTGATGACGGACATTTGTCGATGAGGGCGGACTTTGAGCAAAACTTTATCACCTGCGGCGAAGACTAATTCCCGGCGATGCTTATTCGCGTAATGGACCATCTTTTGTTGTGCACGTAACAAATTGAATTTCAACTGTCGGAGAATATCGTCCCTAACCCGTAATACCTCGGCTACTGCTGCCACTTTGCATTCACCTGGTAAGAAACATAAAATGGACGGTGGTGGTCGCCCGTAAACAATCTCAAAGGGCGTCATGCGGGCTGAAGTTTGATACGATGTATTATACCAGAATTCAGCCCATGCCAAACAACCAGCCCATTTCCGGGGCTGCTCTGCCGAGAAACACCTCAAATACGTCTCCAAGGTGTGATTTAAGACCTCCGTTTGTCCGTCCGTCTCCGGGTGAGATGCCGAGCTGAATTTCAGTTTAATGCCTGGTAACTTGAACAATTCCCGCTAAAAAGAACTCACAAATACGGGATCATGGTCACTAACAATGGTACTTGGGACCCCATGCAATCAAACTATTTCCCGTATGAATAGCTCGGCTACCGAACGTGCTGTAAAGGCGCTTTTTAAAGCCACAAAATGACCATACTTTGACAACCGATCCACCACTACCATAATGCATGTAAACCCTTGGGATTTAGGTAAACAAGTAATGAAATCCATAGATAAATCATTCCAAATTACCTCTAGTATGGGAAGTGGTTGCAAAAGATCCGCCGGGGATGTGGCTTCGTACTTGGATTTTTGACACACGAGACAATTCACGACATATTGTTGCACCGTCTTAATCATTCTCCGCCAATATACACTTCCCGCAAGCCGCTTATAGGAAAAGCTCCGGCATGGCCCCCTTCCAGTGTATCATGAAATTCATGCAATAATTTTGAAATTCATGACGAATTCTCAGGTAACACCAATCGACCTTTGTAAAATACCCAGTTGTGCTCTAACTAAAATCCCGGTCTACTTCCCGCCTCTCGCTGAATATTTTCGGCCACCTGTTTCACAAAGGGGTCATCCATTTGCTCTTCCTCCACGTTCATCATTTCCGGCCATACCGGTCCACTCAAAGATGCGAGCAGCCCGTCTTCTTCCCGCCTCGAGAGTGCATCAGTTGCATTATTAGTCTTCCCCGCTTTATAAACAATTTCGAAATCGTAACCAAGTAATTTCGCGACCCAAAGCTGCTACGAAGGTGTGACAATACGCTGCGAGAGTAAGTGTTTCAAGCTGTTGTGGTCAGTTCGAACCGTGAATCGTCGACCTATCAAGTATGGTCTCCATACCAATCCCATCATACCCGCTCATAAGCTGACTTCGTAATGGTTCTACCCGACAATGCTTTGCTGAAATATGCAATAGGTCGCTTATCGTGCATAAGCACGGCCCCAATGTGTGAACTGGAAGTGTCACACTCGATGATAAATTGCTTTGTGAAGTCTGGCATAGCTAAAACCGGCGCGGTAGTCAATGCTGATTTCAACCCTCGGTAGTCCACACAAATTTTGAAGGCGCATCTTTCTTTAATAGTTGAGTAAGAGGATGAACGATCAAACCATAACCTTGGACAAAGCGCTGGTAATAACCGATTAACCAGAGAAACCCCCGAACCGCTCTCACCGACCCAGGTTTGGCCACTCAACCACTGCTCGAATCTTCTCCGGGTTCATCGCCACTCCATTAGCTGAAATTAAATGGCCGAGATACTCCACCCGTTCACAACCGAATGCACACTTCTTTAGATTAGCATGGAATTTATTGTGCTGCAATATATTCAAGACTTGTTCCAAATGTTATAAGTGAGATTCTGTGGTTTGGCTATAGAATATCGTCGAAAAAGACCAAGACGAATTTCCGCAATAAGGGTCGAAAAAGGTCATTCATGGTTGACTGAAACGTGGCCGGGCCGTTAGTCAAACTGAATGGCATGACCCGAAATTCATAGTTACCGCTATGTGTACGGAATGCGGTTTTGTGTATGTCTCTCGTGACGACTTGGATTTGATGGTATCAGGACCGTAAATCAATTTTAGAGAATATGGTGGACCCTGCTAATTCGTCTAGCATTTCTTGAATGACGGGAATCGGATATTTGTCGGGAACTGTTGCCTTGTTGAGCTCCTTATAATCCACGCAGAACCGCCAACTACCGTCCTTTTTGGCAAGTAACACCGGACTCGAGAATGGGCTCGAGCTCGGTTGAATCTCCCCTGGCATCATCATCTCCCATACTAACTTCTCGATCTCATCCATCTGTGCATGCCCATAATGGTAAGGACGTACCGAAACCGGACCTGTCCTCGGTAGCATTTCGATATTGTGATCCGTAGCCCATTCAGGTGGTAATTCGGTTGGTTCGCCGAACACCTTTGAAAACTGTTCCATCAACTTCTTCAATTTCGGTTTTAGTGTAAGGTCAGTGGCTAAGGCCTCGCGAATTGTAGAGCCATCCGATTCTTGTACTAACATTGCCCAAAAGTCCGAGTCTTGTGTTTTAAGCAATGATTTAAGACTTGTGAGCGACATAAAGATGGATCTCTGTGAATTTTGATTCGTTCTGGGCCCCGTGTAAACACCATACTCATCTTCTTCCAATCAATGCACACCTCTCCAAGTGTTTCCAACCACTTTATCCCAAGGATCACGTCTACCCCTCGGAGTGGAAACACGTAGAAATCCGCTTGAACCGTGCATGTAGGTAGCAAGACCTCCATTTTCGGACACACACCTTCGGATTCCTCACGAATTCCGTTCCCCATTTACACCCCGAATCTCTTGTAGGCTTTACTGATAGTTGCGATTTTGAAACCAACGATTCACATACAAAGTTGTGGCTTGCGCCACTATCAATGAGAACAATCACCTTGTCCACTTTTCCCTTCAGCCGCATGGTCCATGAATTGGACAGCCCGGTCATCGAATAAAGAGGTAATTTGATGTCGTCATTTTGCTCTTCGGGACCCCAAATAAACAGTTCCGGTTGCTCCATACAATCTCCATCCTCATTCTCCCCGTTACCCCCTTCTTCCAACAATAGTACCCGCATTTGTTTCATGGGGCATTAATATAAGGGATTATATGGTTGTTTGCATTTAAAGCATAACCCCTTCGCCCGTAATTCAAACAACTCTTGAGGTGTGAGACGATGGAATGGGGTATGGGCGGTGGACTGCCCCGTCCCCATGGTTCGAGTTGGTTGTGGTCGATCAGAAGGCCGAAAGTTGCTGCTCGGAATTGTAGAGGCCGAGCCGGATGCGATAGCCAATGGGGCTCGGCTATAACTCCTTGAACGTGGTGGTCCGGTGTAAGAGGGCCGAGTCACACGTCCTCCCGATTGTAGCCACATATCTTCTTCAATATCTCGTGCAAGTTCCATGGCCGTGTCCAAATCTCCGGGACAGAGCATTCTAAGTTTGCTCCGAATATTATCCGACAATCCCGACATAAAGTAGCCCATATAGTGTTCATCACTCAACCCCGGAACCTGACTAGCCAATTAGATGAACACCGTCACATACTCCTCCACCGCTCCCACTTGTCGAACGTCTGATAAACGCTCAAAAGGGCTCCCTTTGTAACGCGTATCAAATCGTACCATCATAACTCGCGAGAGTTCATTCCAAGCAATCTCCGGTTTACGTATCCGTATCCATGTGAACCAAGCCAACGCCGCTCCCTCCATGGCTACCATAGCCGATTGCACCTTTTGTTCCGGGTTAGTCCCATGGATCTCGAATTGTTGATTGGCGCGTGTCAGTCATCCGATGGGGTCGTTGCCGTCAAACGTGGGCAACAGAATTGAGGGTGGCGGTTTCACCCCTTTCGCGACTTCCTCCACGGCGATGCTAGCCGATTCTTCCCCCTATTCCGGCGCAAAGGATCGCGCCGCAGGTGCTTCAGGTGATGCCTTGCCCAGAGGGTGGCGGTTTCACCCCTTTCGCGACTTCCTCCACGGCGATGCTAGCCGATTCTTCCCCCTATTCCGGCGCAAAGGATCGCGCCGCAGGTGCTTCAGGTGATGCCTTGCTCACAGCCGCTGCCGTCAATTGCACGAGGGAGGCGACGATTTCCGAGAGTTGATTTTTAATCATCACCTGATCCTATGCCAACACATTGACCGTGCCCTCCAGTTTGTCCATGCGTTGATCGGATGTTGAGCGAGCGTTCGTCATTGGCGCGGAGTTTTCGATCCAGACCCGAAAAGGTGGCAGGTCGGACCAAATTGTTACGATTAAATTTCAAGAACCAGAAAACAATCAATCAAGAATCAAGAATTCTTGCCCAAAGCTCCAAACTTCTCCAATAGCCAAAATATTCAATAATGATACAATGAATCCCATTACAGCGCATTAATCAACTCCTATCCAAACCTACCAAAAATAAGAGTTCTATTCCAAAAGAACTTCTAAGCTAAAAAGGAAATACAATTAATTAAAATAAATCACATGGCTAATAAAAAGAAAAGAATCCTCCAACTAAACAGCCGTTTCTCGAACACGCTTCTTCCTTCTTTCATACACCCGAATTGGCGCCTCTCCTGCAGCTGCACGATTCATAACAGGCAAGGTGGTTGGATATAAGGTTTAGGGAGCGCAACTGCAGCTGTGCTGAGGTGGGAGTGTGGTGGAGGCGGTGGTAGTTGTAGATGTATATTATCCAAAATCTGAATAAGTAGAGGTGTTGTTCTTATGAAGTTTGGAAAAGAATCAAATGGTTATCCATGTCTAAATAGCAATTAATGAAAAAAATATATTTGGTTACTTTCAAATAATAAGATGTCTTCTGTCTTTCCCTTGACTGGTCATGACAATAAGCCTGCTAAGGAAAGCATAATTATCAAGTTTGAAACATTAAGAAGCTAATATGTCTGGGTGATAATTTATGAACTTTTGTTTATTGACTACTGTTGCCTGTAGATTCTTCTCTTTCCAAAATGTTCCTCTACTCAAAAGTAATAGAAATATATACTTTTATGGGGTAATTAAGTGTGAGAGGATTTTCTTCAACTAGAATGCCAGTACTTCCCTTTTCTCGTGGGTAGCTTCTTATTCTTCATGAAATTTAATTTTATAACTAAAGGACAAGGAAATTGTTCTTGTTGTTAATATCAAGTTTTAAGCCATTAAAATTTCTTTCATTGATAACATGAGAAAGGTAGCGACTTGTTTTTATTAATTATCAAATTGTACCGAGTGAAATAAATATACTTCTTAAATATATTCAATAATTCTGTACACCATAGAATTTTCCAAGGTTCTCAACTTTTCAGCAGTATAACACAATGCCATGCATGATGAAAAAAGAATATATTGGTGGATAGCAGTTTTTGTTTTAGAATATATGACCAAACTAAAAAAGGGACTGAACTCTACGTTATGGGACTTTGAGAAGGTTGAGAGTTCTATATCAAGGAGAAGTATGCTACAGATATCTTTTATACCGATTTTACACGTTATACGTGGCCTAAATGCTCATTGATCGCCATTGTTTTGTTTTATATTCTTCATTATTATGAACTTTGTCCATTTCGAAAGAGAAATGAATTTATTTGTTTCAAGAGAAGAAATATAGATGCTTATACACTAATTAATTAAACAAGCATTGATTTGATAGACCTTCTAAAGCTTTGAATTTCTATCTTTTATAAATTCATCTAATGTTTCTCATGCTTTTAAACACAAATTTATTAGATAAACTTGTTTTCACTTGAAAAGAAAATCAACTAATATTATCAAGTAATTTCCAGCTAATAAATATTTGCCTCGCTTGTAGATAGGTGGGGTTTGAGAAAATTGTCTTTTATGTCCCACAACTTAAGTCATGTGTGATTTCATTCCCATTATTTTTTAGTCCACATATTTCGAAACTTCATCTTTTATGTATGCATTTGTTATTTTGTTTTGAAGAAGAAAAATCTGAAGTTCATCGGTAATTGATTGTCACAAATTTGTTAGAAAAACTTTCTTTCACTAGGGAAAACAATAACAACTCAAATATTATCAAGTAATTTATAACTTTAGAATGTATTTTAGTACGGCAAATATTATTTTTCGAATATATTTTGCTTACCATTGTTTCTCTAATTTATTATAATCAATAATTATTATGTATAAACATGAGAAATGAAGCAAGCGGATAGTGTTTAAAGGTAAACATTTTGTTAAATATGTTAGGAAACTAATCACAGTTGAGCATACTAATTCAAAAAGTACTTCTAGAAGTTATACATTTGAATAGGTTTATTTTTCAATTAAAATTTAGTCCATATCTTGATAGACAAATTTCTTTGACCTTGATGACAAGACAATGAAACTTGCCCTAAGAATATTTATTAAAAGAATACCACTGCAAAAATTAAACAATTTTCGACCTTATGGTAATCATATTTCATTTAAACCTTTAAACTTTCGTCTAACCACAAGGTCAAGCTTTTGGATGTTTGTTTATAATTTTCCATATTCAAAAGTGTTTATTTCTTTGTCCATGTGGAATGAGCCTAAATTTTAGTGGGAAAATTTGGATATTGGCTTATCTAAACTTTCAAAGTTTGTTTGTTACATTCAACTCACAAGCACCACTAATCGAGGGTGTTTATCAAAGTCCTGTTTTATCTTCATGCATGCCAGTATGATATAATGTGCTGGTAACTGTAGAAAGGACTCAAGAGGATTTAATTTAACTGAAGGAAGCTATTGAGCTTAGTCATACATTGATTAGAAGATGTATTCTGACATGTAATTGTCTCTTCAGTCAATGCATGAGTTCATGTGTACGCCCACTTTTGAATTCTAGCAATTCCTGCTTAGTTCAAGTACATGCTTGGCCAATGGCGAAAAAATGTTTCATTCTTGTTCCAATGTGGTGAAATTTGAACAGTATTGGTTCATCATGAGTTTGGCCTGCATCTTCTCCTGTAGAAACCCCTACCATCTCATCCATAAAATATTCCCCAACTTAAAAGGCCAAAACAAAAAGAAGTTCTTTATTGAAATGCCTTCTCTTTCCTATTGTGTTTGAATTTTGATGACTATACGGTGTAGTGGTTGAATACTTTAACAAAGACCAAAAAGAGTGATATGTGTTCGCTTTTTCCCTTATCTTTCCGGTACCTTTATTTTTTTCTACCTGTTTTTCCCCTTTCCAATTTATGTTCTGATTATGCAGGCTCCTTTTCTTTCACTTAATCTGAATGCTATTTCGGAACAACTTTCAAAAGCGAAGCTATCAAAAAGATTGTTTATTGAGCCTGATCTATTACCTCCGGAGCTGGTAATTACGATCTCTTACATTTTACCTTGTACTATTGTCTTTACCTGTTCTATATTTAGTTTGCTGATATTTAAAACACAATGCCTCAAACCCCTCAGTGAGATGCATGTTACTTAGTTTAGATGTAATTGTATTTTTTTGGGTCCGTTTTGTGTATTACATCAGGTTTAGAAAAGGACACCGACACCAAAATATAATGGAGAGGCACACATTTAATTCGTCATGCCATGTCCTCAACCATTATCTTTCTGAACTCATTTTTTGTGGTCTTATTAGTGTCAAAAACATTTGAAGCATGTGACAGGTTTGGAATTTCCATTGCTCTGATGAAGACATATTTCTATAAATTAAGATAATTTGGTGATCCATTGGTGTTCAACAGTAATTTTGCAATTTGTTTATGATAGGTCAACCTTGAAGGTACTTCAAATTTTTAAGATCTTCACTTTATCGAGACATGTAGTCTTTGTCTGAATGCATATTTTCTTTGTCAAGTTCCCAAAGTACGAAAAGACTTACTAAACTGCGTCGACGTGTCCTCAATGAACTGCTCTTTGATACTGAATTTTGGTTCTATATTCAATTGTTGTCTTTGGCATGTGATCAACTGGGCACGTGATACTTCAAGTTTACCTATTATTCGTCGTTTTCTATAACTTTTGGATTGAACTTCCTCTGCGTCTTCTCTGCCGTAAGTTGTCCCTTTTTTCATTAAAGTCACGTAATAATCAAATCTCCATTCCAGTTAAATGAGTGGAATGCAAATCATTTGAGCTCCACTCGGAGAACAGAAAAAAGGAAAAAAAGAAAAGGAAAATTTCTGTTGAGCAACATATCTATTTTATCTTGGGACAAGCTTCAAGCGGATAAGTCATTTTAGATTTTTCTATTTGTGTCTATTCTAAATCCATTTTAATATGTTGCAGTTGGATGATGAGTTACAGTCATATGCTGAAGACAAAGGCGAGCCTAAAGCTTGTACATCTGCAGTTGAAATAGATTCTGGACCATCACACCTCGGTTATAATCAGGAAAAAAGTAAGATTCTCCAGCAATACCATAAACCCATCTCGTCTGCACAAGGTGTGAATCCTATTGAGGAAATTAAGGATGAGATTGTCTTGCAGTCACAACAAACCGACAGAATTCCCTCAGCGAACTTGACAAGTGTAGAAGCAGAACTTGACATGCTTCTCAACTCGTTTGCTGAAACTAACATTGTTGACTCATCACCCGTAAAACTTCCATCTATAGATAACTTACTTGAGCAAACATCTGATTTGACCAAAATGGACCGTAGAGGGCTTTCACATGGTAGTGTAAATACATCCACTGATGATATATCCTCCAAGTCTAAACTTCTGGAAGATTTTGATTCTTGGTTAGATACAATTTAATTGTCATCTTCCTGCAAACACCAGTATCCAACTCTTTGTTATGATGTATTTTGTTGGTGGATTTGTTTATTTTGAACGATTTCAATTATCAATTCTGTCTTTCTCCATGAATGTTTTTGCCATTTTTGTTTTCTACAGAAAACTTTGTTCAAGCACGTTGAAGAAACTGAATACGTAGAGTTATATAAAATTCAATCTTAAATCATGACTCAATTTGGAATAAAAACTCCTCTTTCCTTCAAATCAAACAATGGATTTTCAAAATCATTCTATAGTTTACGATGGAAATTAAATAGTTAGAATGCATTTTTCTTCTCTTTTTAAATGGAAGATTTTAAATGACATATGTATTGAAGTCTTTAGATTTGTTAAAAGGAAGAGGTTATTTTGAAAGAAGATAATAATAAGTTGACCTTCCTTATTTTCTAGAAAAATTTACGAAGTACAATATTTATAGGAAGAAGAAATTATTTAAATTCGATTGGTAAAGTTACACTTTCGTCTTGTAATAGTGGCATTTCTGGTCCTGTAAGTTTTTAACTATCATTATTTTGCCTCAATAATTGAATTTTACCTCCAACTGAATTTTAGCAAAGAAGGTACAGTTTTACCTCAACCAGATATAACGCATGAGGTGATTTGCAACGTGGGAAGAGGTGTTGTCCCAAGTGTTCTTGTAACTATCATTATGTGTATGCTGCTCACTGTTTCTTCAATTATTTCATTTATGGTAAATTCTTTTTCTATGAAACTACGGATTCCTTCTAACAAGAAGTATGGATGGTGTTTTTGTTCCTGTATGCCTTGTTTTTGTGAGGAAACTCAAATTTGATAGTGTCTGGGTTAGGCCATTCGGGTTTAAATTTGAGGATCTTTTGAGAGTTGGGGATTTAGGAATTGTTAGAGAACAATGATTATTGGGTGGCTTAATTTCGAGGGCAACAGAAACAAGCGCTCATGTCTGAAGTCGCACGTGTGAAGTTCTGGCTATTAGTTTGGCTGGAAAATTTTCAAATATGCAATTTCATCGTTGTGGAACGAAATGTGAAAAAATTATATGGACATTTGGCTTAGCAAAAAAAAAACATATGGGCCTTTGCAAAAAGGAGTAAATATGTGAAAAAGGGATCAAATGTGAAATGAGCTATCACAATTGCATGACAAAATATGTAATTATGATAGTTACAGAACCTAAAATGATATCACCCTATAATTACAAGACAATATATAATTCCACCAATCTGAGTTCATACTTCAAGTATTTTGTTGATGGGTCCAATTCATTGTAATGCACACTTAAAAGATAGTGCAAGTCCAGAGCGTCACGAGTCTCATAGGCAAATTTATTAAATGAGTTGTGTTATGGAACTGATATTGGAGGTTCATAAATTAGTATAGGAGCTTCATTTTATTTCTCTCTAAAATGACTATAACATCCCACCCATTTACAAATAAAACCCTATCAATTTATAAAATGAATATATATTTTAATAATATTAATCTTTAAACCTCATATATCCTTTTTTCCCACCATATTCCTTTTTTTATGAACTAATATAATATTTTTCTTTTTGTCTAAATGAAATGTTTATGGCACGAAAGTGGGATATTGCATAAGCTACACCCGAGAGGCCCCGCAATTCTAGGTTTACCATCGGATTCTAAATTATCTCTAGTAATTCGGGACAGGGAATGGAATTGGCCAAGATCGAAAGGAATAAATATTATGTTGATTAGTGATAAGTTACCGCCTATTCACCGAAATAGTGAAGACGTGGTTAAATGGAGAATCACAAACAATGATCGGTTTATGACGGCTTCAGCTAGGGAGGCTCTACGAGTTTGTGACACTAAGAAGGAGTGGTATCATCTACTTAGAGGTCCAGGTAAGATTCCTAAACATAACTTTATATTATGGCTAGCTATCCGAGAACGTTTATCTACCCGAGATAAGTCTTGGATAGGTACGAATAATACATCTTGCATGCTTAGTGATTTGAATGTAGATGAAACTCATGAACATCTTTTCTTTTCATGTTCGCACTCACAACATTGTCTTTATGTTTTTAAGCAACAGGTAAGATTTGATTGGCCCGATAATTCGTGGAAAATAGGAGTTACGCGAGCATCCTCTAGATGGCCTGGAAAACATTGGATTAATGTTGCCTATCGTATGCTCCTAGCTTCTATTGTTTACATGATATGGCAAGAAAGAAACTTACATTTGTTTCAGGGAAAGTCGGAACCTCCCGCAATAGTAGCTCGCAAATCTTTAAGCATAGTGAAGGATATCCTTTTATCTCTCTCTATTAAAGAATCAATTGCTGCTGTAGCGCTCAAGAGACATGGTAGATTACATCTAGTAGTCTAATGGCTTAAGTTGTGTTGTATTGAAAGTGACTTTGACCGTGTGGCATAGTAGTTGGAGTATAGCTGCTAGTGCCTATGTTCTTAGTTGCTACGTTCAAGTTGGTTTGTAAGTTGAAGGTTATCGTGTATAACTGCTTTTCTTATTTGCTTATGTCTTTGGATATAATAAATAGGAAAAGAGCATAATGATTTAGTCTCATTCTGAGGCCTATATTACCTGAGTTATTAAGTCCTTAGGGGTGTCTTAACGCCTAATGCCTCAAAACTATCTAGTTGAGAGTCATTGACTGAAACCTCGTTACATGGGTAGTATGATCGCCTTATTGTATGATACATTGCACGGATTATAGGGCTCGTTTCTTAGGCATTATGTCCAATTATGTCCAAGAACATTCGCATATAAGAAGGTAGGATCGATAATCTTTTGTTGGTGCTAGTCTTTGTCGACTAGTTTGGTTATGGCAAGGATTACACCTTGTGCACTTTTTTGTACTCTTCGTTATTTTAATGCAATTGATTCTCCCACAAAAAAAAAATAAGAAATGTTTATGAACTGCATATATTCTTTTACCCGAGCATAAAATTCTTATACAAAATGAACATTAAAGCATCAATTTTTTTAACTTTTTTGTTTTGAACCTACTCATATACTTTCTATCAATGTTATTTTTTCATTTAATAGAAGCAATGCTTATTTGAACATTTGTTTTCTGTGAGTATTGAGCTTCAAGGCGTGAGGTAAATTTTATTTGTTTTCTGTGAGTATTTGTTTTCAAATCTTGATGGCAGGAAAAGGTGTGGCCGAAATGCAGGAGGCCATGAGGAATGAAGAGAAGAAAAATAGGTTGCTCTGTTCGGGCAAGGATAATCATGCACCCGAGACGCTTGCTATCATAGCTAGGCGACTGATTGTTGAAATCCAAAAGTTACCGATGGACAAGGTGGCAGAGGATCCAGCTGGAGAGTAAGAGACTCCTTTGCAGCCGGAAGGACTAGCCGTATATATGAATGAATGATTTATCGCTGAAACACCTTGTTAAAGCTAATCTTATATTAGCTAACTAATCTAACTATTCCAACGCCAATTTACATTATTTTGGGCTTTTCTTTGAACTCTTAAACTATAAAAGAGTTATAAGAGTTAAGGTCTTGACATCATCAAAAAGGGGGAAATTGTTAGGAATTTCATGTTAGTGGTTTTGATGATGATAAGATAGGATTTCATGTTAGACCCTAAAAGAATGTAAGTTTGTACTTTCGTAGAAAACTTATATAAGCGTTTGAAAGTTTGTTAGTTTGTTAGGTTTGTAATTTTTATCTTTGTAGATTTTAGACTTAGGATTAGACACCGTGTCGCTAATAGAATTCTGGGTGAGTCTATTAGAGATAAAGTTGAAGATTAGTGTCTGAAGTCAAGTGAAGATGAAGATTTGTCTTAAGCGTCTGTCAAACGCTGAAAGACTATTTCAGGAGTTATGAATCAAGCGTTCAAAAGAATGTTCTTAGCGCCTAGCTAACGCTAAAGGACTGATACAAGGAGTGTTGATTCAAGCGCTCAATTACTCAAGCGATTCACCTGATATATATCCTCAAGTCATCCGATCAGCAACGGTCATTTATTTCCAGCGGGAAATAAATTCAAAGTGCATTAAATGCAACAAGACTCTATGACTTGTGGACAAGCCACCTGTTGACTAGACTGTCACTTTTCACTGTTCTACCTGCTCCTGTCCCATCAGATTCAGCAGAATTTAAGGAATGTCAGAAAGGAACTATTCCAACGGACAAATCCGAAAGTCCCTATAAATAGTATCCCCTCAGCAAATTCAAATGTGTGAGAGTGAATGTGCGAAGAGCCAAAACTTTGCTTAAACAATTTGAGAGAAAAAGCTTCCAAACTCCATAGCCAATTGGAATTCAATAAAGTTAATTCTTTCAACAAGCAGTATTTTTGTGTAAGAGAAGCTTGTTGAAGAAGATCTTTCTTGAAGCTCCAATATCCTTAAAGCTTCTCAAATATATTCCAAGACAGTCACTCGATATCTCAAACATCTTTCAAGAAGAACCCTACACTATTATTGAGATATTCCAAGTTGTTTGAACTTCCCAAAATCAAACAAACCTGTTACAATAAATCCTCAATCCCTTTCATCTGAGTGAGAAAGATTGTTGACTTCCACAAGCAGTATTTTTGAGTAAGAGAAGCTTGTTGAAGAAAGTTCTTTATTGGAGCTGAAGTCTGTGTGATCAAGGAGCTCAAGGCCGTCTTGAAGAAGATCTTTATTGGAGCTGAAATCTGTGTGATCAAGGAGCTCGAGATCGACTTCACCTTTGTCCCTATGTTGTAGAAGTCTCTGTGTGACTCTTCGAGAATCAATTTAGTGGATTGCCTCCGAGTGCAAAGGAAAAGAAGGACGTAGCTGGGATTACACCACCCAGTGAACCTTACAATTTATTGTGTCACTTTATTGTTTTCATGCTTTACTTTGCATTTGCATATTACATATCTAAAAAGCATATAAAAAAGTCAAGCGTCTAATTTAAGTCAAAAGTGAACGCTAAGCTTTCAAATTAGTCTTAAGCGCCCAGCCAAGCGCTAAGTCCTCGAAGCGTTCAAAACAAGTTTAAAGAAAAGCAACTAAGTTAAAACCTTGTGACGCTAAAGCTTTCAAAAAGAGAAGACTCCAAAATCATTCCGCTGTGCTAACACTGATTAAAAGAAGTGAACTCTTAAGCCTCACTGGTTATAGTATTCAAATCTTGAAGTCTAAGTTAACTTTCTAAAACAAGTCTTCGTCAGACACTTCAAGCGTCAGACATTTCAAGCGTCAGACACTTCAAGCGTCAGTCATCTCAACCGTCCAAATCCACTCTTGTAAGCGTCCAAGTTGAAGCGCTTATGTTTTCAAGCGTCCAAAGACAGATTAATACCAAAAGTTTTAAAGCATCGAAAAATACCTAAGCGTCTATTCAACCCCCCCCCCCCCTTCTAAACGCTTCGTGGGACCAACACTATGGGACATCATTGCACATTGGGTGTGGCAATAATGGAATATGTCTCGAAGGCCGTGATCTTTAAACATTGTTCCAAGTCATAAACGGGTTCATCGAAATAAAGGGATATCGATGCAACCCAAAAGACTTGCTCATATGATGCATACTCTGGGAGAAGGTGTATCTCGTTCTATAGATACTGGCACGGTGAAAGCCAATGCATATATGAGGGTTGCCATTGTGGTAATGGGCGAACTGAACAACCCCATGGAAGTTTCTAAAATGGATTCCCAGTCGAATGTGGAACTTCCAGTGGTCTTGTAGTATAAGAGTAATCCTTATGGACCTAAGATTCCACTGGATGTCTTATGCGTAACCGCGCATGTTCTTGATTTGTTACATGATCACTTTAGATGATCGAATGTGGGCAAACTCAAACATGCACGTCTTACGTAGTAAGGCACATGAGAATCGAGAGGAATCTATCTCTGACATTAGCCAGTCGGTTAATCTCCTATGGTTACATAGTGAATTGACTTAAGGAATCTTCGGCCGAAGTATGATATCTAAAGAGGCGTAGGGTTTCCTTATTTAGATAGTCGAAGTCGATTTCACATAACGTGAGAAACATAGGATTGAATTAATAGAGTTTCGACCTTAGCCACTGCTCTAGATTCAATCGGGAGATTAGATAGAGGGATCTTACTTATGCGAGGATCAAGATCGGAAAAGGCGTATCTTTACTTTTGTTTTATCTAGGTCTTTGGGACCCTATGCTAGGTGGGCAACCGCGATTTGTAAGTGCCGAGAATTAGCTTGGTGACTAATTTGAGGCTTGATTAAATCAAATGATTGATTTAATCTAGTACTTTCTATTTTAGGAAGGTACACTAGCACTGTGGGAAGGTGTACTTACTACTAGATAGAAATGAGCCTAAGGGGTCACACACTAACTCGAGAGAGTCACTGCTTGAATAGATGTAATTAATCAATTTCGAGGAAATTGAGGGAATTAGGAAAGTGTAGTACTTTCCTAATATGGAATATAAATTAATTGAAGAATTCAATTAATTTTACTCTTTTAATTAATCTTGTAGAATTAATTAAATTAATGGACCTAGTGGAGTCCAAGTATTTTATTTAATTGGGTGGAGCCCAAGTTAAATAAATAAATGTTGGAATTAATTGGTTGGATTTAATTTGACTTGTATTTAATTGATGGGTTGAGCCTATAATTAAATTGAGAAGTCAAAATTAAATCCTAGGCCCAATTTCTTTTGTTGATCGATTTTTAAGTCTAGAAATAAGGGAGGGGGCATTTTTTATGTGGTGGAGAAGGAAAAGAGTTTTTCCCTCCTCCAAGTCTCCATAGGATAAGGATTACTAGAGAGTTTAGGAGAAAGGAAGTTTCCTTTTCCTAATTGGACTCTAGGTAATCTTCACCTATAAATAAGAGATAAAGGAGACTAAAATAGATGATGATTTTTGCTGGAAAAATTCGCCCATCCCTAGTTACTAATATCGGCCACTTTTTCTCCCACTTCCAACAAGACGTCGTTCTATTCATGTGTTGAATTAAACGACTTAGAAAATATTCCTACCCTTCATATAATCAAGCCTAAGTTAAGCTTAGAATCGTTTTGTTGTCTAGCACGCAAGACAAGACGATTGGTGACTTGAACGAGGTGTGGATACATCTTAGAGGTACGTCGCTTGGAGTACTCTAAACTGGGAGATACGAAAAAACGACGGGCAATTTCTCACCCAAGGGAAATTGTGTGGATTTGTACCACAGGGTTGCTGAGATCCAAAGTTCGAGGTGAAACGAAATTTTCGAAAGGTATAATTTCGTTTACCTCCTTATCAAATTCGATCGAACTAACTCCATATTCCTGTTTTCGGGTGGTTGTACGTTTATTTTTGTAAAATTTTAATTTCCGCTGCCACGAGCCACCCGAGAGAATGAGTCAACCCAACACCTCTTTCTCTCAGGGAATTTAGAAGGAAGACGGAAAATGGCCGGACGTAAAATCCGTTCTGATTTCAGAGAATTGTTGTTATTTGAGATCTTTGTGCTCTTCCACAAACTGAAATTGACAGAGCACCAGTCTCCGGGCAGAGGTAATACTTTGTTTCAAGATTTTACTTTTGGTTCTTTTCATTTTTTTTTTTCACAATTTTACAAAATTCTAACACTTTTTTTGTGGTGAAAACGGATGAGGGTATTGGATAAGGAATAGAGAACCTTTTGCCCAACCTATTTGGCGGTGTCTTGACAGAAATTGATCAGAATGTCACTCTTCCTCTACTGCCCGCTATGTATTACTATATATATAAATACCTCAATGACAGTCGAGGACACTGGGGGATTTCAAGGATCAATTGACCGCTGCTTGGATGTTCGACATATGAATAATTCATTACTTTTGGTAAACACAATTTTATTGTCTTGGAAAATTTCTTTACTACTTTTTCAACTCCATTTTCTACTTGCTCTTTTATGAACTGAATGTGGTTAATTGTTGTCTTTTTATTCTTCGTGTTGCAATGTTGAAACTGACGATTGTCAGGAGTTGAGTCGAGTGACTTGCTGGCATAGGAGATGGTGAATAGACCTTGCCTTAATATGTTGGTTGAGAATTGGAATTCATGACAATAATATTAGTTTTGGGGATCTGATGGGTTGCAGTGGAAAATTGGTGATGAGAATTTGCATGGAACAAAAGTTGATGAGAGAACGGCATTCCAGTGGTATTTTCAGAACTATGGAGGTTGCGAAATGTTGATACATTAATTCTCATCTTGAAATGAACTTACATGAGTGCTAAAAGAGTGTTGCTCATTCATATTTTCATTGTATTATAATTTATATTTTTATTCAAAATTTTACATAAGGTAAAAATATGATATTAGTTGTGTTAATATAAGTCAATTTACGATGACAAGGACAAATATCATGCTACAAAGTGCCAGTCATATGGCAAAAAACAATATCTAGAGGTCTGCCAATCTTCCGTATAATTAAGGTAAGATATGCACAAATAACGCGTAAGACACAGATGTAAAGTATGTAGCCTTTCTTCTCTTAAAAAGGCTGAAGCGGTGGCTGCATCTTCAAGCTACTCATCTAACACCAATTGTCACCAAAGTTATACCGAGATAGATTACTGGAGAATTCAACCACTGATTTGAATCAGTAACATATGGATTAACAATAATTATTAGTGTACTCATTTGATGGAAAATGGAGGACTAATTTCAGATAAAAATATATTGTTTCCATAACTTCAATCCTCCTAATGCATACATTCAGTAAATTAAACAATATAATATTTCAAGTTTAAATCAAACAAAACTCCACCAGGTCTCATATGTTCAGTAAACGTCTCGGACCGAAGACATCGTTTCATGATATTACCGAGTGTCACTTTCACTGTAATTGAAACTCTGTATAAATAAAATGTAAGGACTATAAACTAATAGTAATTATACCTAGTACTAAAAGCTAGTCTCCGTTTTCAATTTGAAGAAGCATCCATTTGAAATGTCCCTGCAAGGAAATAAACATAATCATGGTAGTTTCTTACTAAAAGAAATATAGTGGAAATGAACATGACCCAATCCAGTGAACATGGAAAAAATAAATAAAATCAAAACAAAATAGTTAAGAGGGTCACAATGGTATTTTCCTATAGCCCCCTGACCCGGGAGCTTAGCAATATTAGACCCCAATTGCATATCACCCTACAAAATTAGACCTTTTTAAAAAAGAACTTCAATTTTAGACCCCTGTGGGACCCACTCAATTGAAAGTTCTAAAATACCCTTACTAACCCATTGTTTTAAAATAAAAGAATATTCATTCAAGTGAATGTTCTAAATTGCCCTTACTAACAAAATTGTATCAAAAGAAAAGATAAATTAGTGATTTATGAAATGTCTAAAATATCCTTACATTCAATTAAATTAATAAAAATAAAAGAAAAATCATCTCTTTCCCTCCCATTCCCGCCGCGCTGCTGAGTTTCTGCTGAAGCGCATTTCCCCCAATTCAGTCCAAATTTAGGGTTCTTGCTTGGCCCAAATCTTTTTCCCCAATTGATTCGAAATCATGTACAATTGTTCCCTGATTGATATTAACCAAAGAAAACTTCCGACATTGTTTTCATCGACTTCGGAAGACTAGAATTTGTTACTTTGGTCGATTGTTTGTAGTTGTTCGAGGTGCATTTGGAGTTTAATCCACCCGAATTCTTGGTAATTATTTCAATTTCGTTTTTCATGAGTTTTTTGAAACTATTTCGGCTTCTTCTTGTTCATGATTGTGAATGTGTGTAGGATTGTATTTTGTGGTTGATTTCGAAGAATAATTATGTTGTTGTGCGGTAGGCAATGTAATTGTCATGTGGGCAATGTAGAGAGGTTGAAGAATCCTCGTTAAATAATAGGAATAGCCCTCTCTGTATAATGGTAGTGGTGTATAATTGAATCATAAATAGTTTTGAAAATTATTTGTGTTGTTTGTTGTTGTGCAGTAGGCAATCCCATGTAGGCAGGTTGAAGAATAATGTGTTTACTCGTTAAAAGGAATATCCTTCTGTATACTGGTGCATAGTTCGATCATAAATAGTTTCAATAGCAGTAATTTTTTTCTTGTTGTTCATTTTAGGAAAATGTCAGACTATTTGTTGTACTACCGATACGATGGAGAGTGGCAGAAGAAAGACGGAGAATTAGGAGCATATGAATAGATTTCAAGGAATAATTATGAAATGCACAATGCAATAATCGGAGAAGAGGGAGATGATCTTAACATGATTACATTTTCAAAGCTTCAGGATTTTATATTTGAAAGGGCTCCTTTTAACCGGAATGACTTTGAAATCAAATTGAGTTATACGCCTTTGTCCTGTAAAGGTTTAAACCCTAAATATATTTTGACCGATTTTGATGTAAAATGTTATCTTATGGACCAATGACGTGTATCTAAGTGTAGAAGCATTCTCCATGTTGAGCTTGTTAAGAAGAGGGTTCCTGTTGAACACAATTGGTTTGATGATGGTAATGGTGTTGATATAGATGGAATGGAATCTGATAGTGAGGACTCAGGTTCTTATGTGGATGTGAATGTGGTTGACGACTATACATCTGCCCCACGTAGGCCGGCGTTTGTTTTAGATAAGCCGATATCCCCGCCCATATCTATGGCCTCTTCCCCAACTCCTATCAAACAAAATCCTCCAAGCAATGAAAATTTAGAATCAACTCCCGCTTCGACTCCAAATGTTGAAAATCTCCAATCTACTCCTGCCGCTCCCTCAAGTCCAATACATGCTTCCAGTTCACCTTTCTATTTCTCAAGGGATGACTCAAGTCCAATACATGCTTCCAGTACACCTCTCTGTTTCTCAAGGGAAGACTCAATTCCAATTCTTCGAGCTACCGTTAGTGAACCTATTCCTGATGAGGTTGTTGAGACCTACAGTTTTGAGGATGGTATAGATCTGCCTATTGGACATGAATTCAAAAGCAAAGATGAGGTGTTCGACGTGGTTTTGAATGCTTCGTTGAAAGCAACTTTCAATTTTAAGAGATCTAAGTCAAACACAAAGATATTCTCTTTTAAGTGTAGGGATCCGGAATGCAAGTGGAGATTGCGTGCTGGAAAGACCGGAGGGTTAGATGTTTTCTCCTTGCGCATTCATAGTAATATCCATACATGCTCACCTTCAGTTGGGTTTAAAGCAGAAAAAAGTAACTCATTGCAGGTTTGTAACATGTTGTTAAAGACTTTCCCATGTCAGTACGATACACCGTCGCCAAAGGCAATAGTTCAAATGATGGTAAATCAGGGCCTTCATATTTCTTACTCCAAAGCCCTGCGGGGTAAACATCTAGCGAGAAGTACTATCAGGGGTGACCCGGAGGAAAGTTATGCTTTTCTTCCGAGTTATTTGCATATGCTGAAGAAGGTGAATCCCGGTACAGTTACTGACATATGTACAGATGTGGATGGCAAGTTTGTGTCTTTATTCTTTGCATTGGGAGCATGCATCGAAGGATTTAAGGCCATGAGGAAGGTAATCGTTATTGACTGCACGCATTTAAAGACAAAGTATAAAGGTGTATTATTAGTTTGTACTGCACAAGACGGCAACAAACATCAATATCCTCTTGCTTTTGGTGTAGTTAAAAGTGAATGCGATGCATCATGGTCTTGGTTCTTGGACAAGCTTAGCGAGGTGATACCCGATTCTGAAGATTTGGTCATCATTTCAGATAGAAACGGAAGCATCATAAATACAGTTCCGATAGTGTATCCCAAGGCTTCACATGGATTCTGTGCTTATAATATTTCTCAAAATATTAGGACTCACGTTAATACCAGGAGGGGTAAACAGAAAAATGAACATCGCGAAAGCGTGTTGGGGAAGTTCACGGCTTGCGCTGAAGCATACACTGTTCAAGAGTTCGGAAAATGTTTTGATGACCTAACAAGAAGGCAACCTCGTACATGCGTCAAGTTTCACGAGTATATGCGAGATCTACTCCTTATAAAGGAGCGTTGGGCCAGGTGCTACTTTGAATGTTCACGATACAACATTTTGACTTCCAACGAAGTTGAGTCCATTAATGCTGCCTTGGTTGGTGCTCGATCATTTCCTCTGATTCTTTTGTTGGATGAGATTGTGAACTTGATATGTCGGTGGTTCAATAAGCACCGCAACGAATCTTGTGAGGGTGGATCGTCACAATTCCTAACTCCAGAAGCTGAAAGCACATTGCATGCAAGGAAACGCGAGTGCCAGTTCTATATAGCTAAAGAACTTAATAAGTTTGCTGGTGAGTATATGGTCAATCGCACGGGGGCTTTGGATCAGGAAGAAATTTTCTTTGTTGACCTCCAGAAGAAAAAATGTAGTTGCCGAGTTTTCGACATTGACCATCTCCCTTGTGCGCACGCGCTTGCTGCATTTTCTGGTGATGACGCAGAATTGGTCTCTTTATGCTCGAAGTACTACTTGAAGGAACTATGGGCATTGGCGTATTCCCGAACCATATACCCCGTTCCTAATCAACCCACTTGGATCATACCTGATGAAGTAAAGGCCATTCGGGTGGTACCTCCGGACTACACAAAAAGGCCTGGAATGCCTCAATCTGTTAGAATGGAGGCAGGTGGACAAAAGTTTCGGAAGAAGTCAAAGAGACAAAAAGATCCAAGAAAGTTCTAAATAAACTGAGCTATGGAGATGTGTGATTTTTTATTTCCTTATTTTTTAATAATTTGATTAATAGTTGGTATAAAACTAGGATGGATTAATCAATGATTGTTTCTCCAATCCATCTGGTGGGAACTATAATGTTGTATTTTTTCAATCATATAATGTTGTGTTTTTTCAATCATATAAGGTTGTACTGAATATGTTCAATTTTTGGGGGTGTTGTTTTTGAATTATGTTAAATGCTCATTTGCATGTGTCTTGATCTTGATCTGTTAAATTGGAGATTTTTTGCAAGTTATGGTTATGCGGCAAAGCATGTGGCAGAATTAGGCAGGGGAATCTGAATAATCTGAACAATATACATAAAATACTGGTGACATACAACTATATACAAAATCTAGGAAAGAAAACTACTGATTTTACACTCAAATACTGGACTGATGAATGATCAGTCCAACTGATAGACCGGCCACAAATATGAAAATTGCAAGCAGAATCAAGGCAACAATTATGAAACAACACATTAGGGAGAACCCCCTACTAGTTAGGCTCAATTCAGTTTGCAGCGGCTTGCCAAATCTAACAGTCATACATATATTCTTTTCTGTTGACCGGTCACTGGCTGAATCAAAGCTCGGGCAAGCAGTGGCGGAACCCTTGTCCTTACTAGACGAAGGACCTTGCTCTGTCTGCGTTGGGCGGACGTTATTGTCCATAAAACTTGGTTGTGGTATATGAGGATTTTCGCCATGGTATTCATCGCACCAAAGATAACAATCGGTATGTCTTTTCCAGCCGGGACATCGATAAAAGTAGCGGCCTGGATTTTTTGTATCCGGTCTGGCATGGTGAATAGTCATTCTGCCTCGCCCGCACTTACAAGTAGGAGGCCAAAATCCCTCCATGATTCAGTGATTTGATACCGAGACGAGGGAGGAGAGAGACGGTAAATAGTAATTTCGGGGGGGGCGGGGATTCAATGATTTGATACCGAGACGAGGGAGGAGAGAGACGAGAGAGACGGTAAATAGTAATTTCGGGAGGGGGGGTCTTCCGACTGGGACTTAATAATAAGGAGATGGGGGGAAGAGAAGAGAGAGAGAGAGAGGGGACGTGGAGAGACAGGGATATTGTGGAAAATGGAATGTTGGATATTGGATAATGAATAATAGGAATAATCTAGATGCTGGGAATAATACAAGAAACCTGCTTTTCTTCTTTTCCCACTTTTTTATTCAAACTTTTTCGGATTTCCCCCTTTCATCATTCTGCCTAGTATACTGACTATACTGGATAACCATTCGTCCGGTATATCTATCATTCTGCCTGGTATACTGAGTATACCGAATCAATATTCGTCCGGTATACCTATTCTTTTTGGACCAAAAATTAAATTAAATTCTTATTGCAGCTTATTGGGAGCTAATCTATAAATATATCCTAAACATTAATTTAAATGTTTTAGCGTTGGTCTATTTCAACCAATCATATGTCAATTGGCGATGGATTCACTTTCAATTGTTTTTCCAATCTGCCTAGTATACTAAGTACAACATATAAACATGTTATTACTAGGTATGGGAAACTATTAACATTAATTAGTGGTAGAAGGATATATGAAATACATCAATTGTTCTACATTCAAATATGCATTGTTGCACACGACATATTTTATTAAAACATCACAAAATTTAGGTTCACATTATCTCTGATCGATACCCTAAACCCTAAAACTCGAGAGCCTAAACCATGTGTATTGCTGCCAATTGTGGTGTAATCCATAGACGTGTTATTATTTCAAGCAATTTAAATGTTTTAGCGTTGTTCTATTTCAACTAGTCATATGTCAATTGGCGATGGATTCACTTCCAATCGTTTTTCCATTCTGCCTAGTATACTGAGTATACAGGGTCAATATTCATCCAGTATACCTATCATTCTGCCTAGTATACTGACTATACTGGATAAATTTGTCCGGTATATCTATCATTCTGCCTGGTATACTGAGTATACCGGATCAATATTCGTCCGGTATACCTATTCTTTTTGGACCATAAATTAAATTAAATTCTTATTCCAGCTTATTGGGAGCTAATCTTTAAATATATCCTAAACATTAATTTAAATGTTTTAGCGTTGTTCTATTTCAACCAATCATATGTCAATTGGCGATGGATTCACTTTCAATTATTTTTCCAATCTGCCTAGTATACTAAGTACAACATATAAACATGTTATTACTAGGTATGGGAAACTATTAACATTAATTAGTGGTAGAAGGATATATGAAATACATCAATTGTTCTACATTCAAATATGCATTGTTGCACACGGCATATTTTATTAAAACATCACAAAATTTAAGTTCACATTATCTCTGATGGATACACTAAACCCTAAAACTCGATACCTAAACCATGTGTATTGCAGCCAATTGTGGTGTAATCCATAGATGTGTTATTATTTCAAGCAATTTAAATGTTTTAACATTGTTCTATTTCAACCAATCATATGTCAATTGGCGATGGATTCACTTCCAATTGTTTTTCCATTCTGCCTCGTATATTGAGTATACCGGGTCAATATTCATCCGGTATACCTTCCATTCTGCCTAGTATATTGACTATACTGGATAAGCATTCGTCCGGTATATCTATCATTCTGCCTGGTATACTGAGTATACCGGATCAATATTCGTCCGGTCTACCTATCATTCTGCCTAGTACACTGGATATACTGGTTAATATTCGTCCGGTATACCTATCATTCTGCCTAGTATACTGACTATACTGGATAACCATTCATCCGGTATAGCTATCATTTTGCCTAGTATACTGGCTATACGAGTTAATTTTCATCAAATGATTGTCAAATTGGGGATTCATTGGAAACGAGAAACGAGAAACGAAGCTGCACATTTTCCAATAATCTTTTCCGGTTATATATAAATGTCAAATTCCGGTTATACTGACCAATCTTTTCAGTATATATATTGCATAAACGAGAAACGAAGCTGCACATCGATAATCTTGGAAACAACCTTATCGTCCTAATTTTTTGGTAACATATATCACGGTCAGCAGCAAAAGCGTCGTTGCACACAATATTTACCCTCTGCAACTGAGATGCTTGCAATAACACGTGCATAACGTAGCTCATCTCGCATTCAGTGCCCATGAAATTTGTTACGTTCACCACATCCAAATTGTCCAATCCCAACTCACCCAAATTCCACTCTTCTACATATTGACCAACAGTTGTGGGATTGTTTACCAAGATGTCACTCGGCTACAAAACAGGTAAAAAATAGAAACCATTTAATTAACAGAATATCCGATATTAAAGTGTTAATTAACCATGTTATAATCAACAAATCTTAAAATGTAGAATATTACCACCAAATTAATTGAAAATGTTTCCAAGTTCGGACATCTACTAATCATCATTTAGCTCAGAGCGCTTCGGCCGATGCTGAAAGACATGCTGTCACTGATGCCGCTGCTCAGAGCGTCGCTCATCAAGTTGCTCTCCTCGTCGATGAAGTCAGACTTTTGCGCAAAGATGTCGCTGACCTGAAAACCTCTCATGATGATGTCAAGAAGGGGGAAGATAAAGAAAAGTCCAAAGCGATCTCCAAGACAGATAATAAACATTGGCGTTCGATGTTTGAAGAGTTAGTAAGCATCAAGAAAAAGCTATCCAAAAAGAGAAAGCCAAGGTATTATCTAGGGAGATATCGGCTTCCGGAATTGGACATCGACTTTTTAGAAGGCATGGGATTTCACCAATTTGCCAGACCGCTAAGACGACCTATTAATTGGAAACCGTCAAAAGATCAACGAAAAGATATCTATCACGATTTAATCCGTGAACTTGGTATTCAACCAAGGGAATGGACGGAAAGGTTGTTAGAGCTAAACGAAAGTGCCAGACTTCATAGACATGATTATGACGAAGTTCAACATACGACGATGATTGACATCGATCGACTTTTGATGGACTTAGCGTTAGAAGTTCTCCAAGGCGAAGAAAGAGCAAAGCGACATAAAAAGTTTTTGTGTGATACTTTGATCATCAACCTAGTAAATTCCTCCGAGTGAAAAGGAGAAGAAGGCCGTAGCTGGGATTACATCACCCAGTGAACCTTATATATCTTGTGTTATTTATTTTTACTGTCTTATCATTATTATTGCATCATTTATCTTTGAAAAAGACAAGTTTAAGTTTAAAGCGATTAAATTAACTAAAAGAACGCAAAAAATTCATTTCCGTTGTGCTAACCCTGATTAAGTGATCTAAGCGTTTTCCTACTTTGATAAACTGCTAAAATCACTAAGTCTAAGTTATCTTTACTGAAGTGTCTGACCCAAGCGCTCAGCTATCCAAGCGTTCAAATCTTTAAAGCGAATACGAAATTTTTGAAGTCTAAAAAGACTTCAGGGTCTATTAAACCCCCCCCCTTCTAAACCCTTTCGTATGCCACTTGGGACCACCAAATACCAAACAAAAAAATCTATCACACTAATGCTAATTTTGAATTACAAGTTAACAAAAATATAGTAGAAAGCAATAAATTTTAAGGAATATACTAGTTATACTTGGTACCAATCTGGGCAGTATACGGATAATACTAGTTATACTGCATGCCAATCTGATACAATACATTAAAAGTATCTACAAGTTAATAGCAATTTCATTGTTCATCAATCAACTCCCAAGTTCAAAATCTCCTTAACTACCATCTGCTTAAAATATGACATGTCAGCCTGTCCAAAACAAAGATCAATGTCAGCCGAACTACTACAAAAGTCGGCGTACTTGATCATGAACATTCCACAGTCGTAGTTATTTTCCTGTCGAGGAAGGTTCTTGGTGTACTCGTGATTCCACAAACTCAGATCAATGGCTTCTCCACTCTTGTGCTTCACCTCATCAACAAAATACATAGCAAGAAATTTCAAAACTTCTTCATCTTGTCCACCATCAGAATCAAGATATTGGAGCTTTTGTTCCTTTTTGTTGATAATAGCTAAACACCAATGATCGGGTTTGTGAATAGGCACACAAATTTTTTCACAATCAAGGAGGTGATATCCCAGATTGGTCGGGGTGGTCCAATCCTCGACAGATTTGAAATCATATACACCATTACGAACCAAAGCGGTGTAAAAGAAAGTGTTAAAATAGTGGCACTTTAAAAATTTGGTTGGCTCCCTCCTCTCTCTTTCTTTCAATAATTGAAAATACACATTAATCACATCAGAGTTGAGCCAACCTCTTGCCAGAAAACACCATAACTGTTCGCCGGTAATCTGAATATTAGAGTGAGTCACCAACACTTTTTCAGAACTTGAACGGGTCAAGGCTTCGGAAACAACATCTTTTTCTTCTGGAGTAAGAGGCACAAAAAAATCCCCAGCAATATCATTCTTCACCGGTTCTGTACCAGTATTTGGGCCCGACTCCACCTGGGGTTCGGAAAAACATGTTAAACAAAAAGATAAATTCACACAGTGGAATATTATCAAATATTGTATGTAAACACAAATACTAATACTAATACAAGTACTAGTACTAACAGAAATACTAATACTGAATAAAATTACTAATACTAATATTGTATACAAATACAGTACACATAATACTATAAACAAACACAGTGCAGCAAATACAATAATACAAATATTAATACTAATACAAGTACTAGTACTAACAAAAATAAAAATACTGAATAACATTACTAATATTGTATACCAACACAGTACCCATAGTACTACAAACAAACACAGTCATCAAACCAAACCAACTAATAAATCCATTACACATAATGCCATATTACGTCTTACGTACTTTCTTCTTCTTCTTCCTTGCATCCGGATTGGTAAATGGAGATTTTTGGTACTTGGATTTCTTTGGCATCCTCTTCAAATAAAACTCAGATTCTTCTTGTACAATTACATCTACCATGGGATCAGGACCTACAACCACTCCACCATGATTAAAAAGGACCATGGCTAAACCATCAACTTTATCCTCACCAAGTCTTTCACCTGCATCCCCACCAAGTCCTTCATCCACATCCTCACCAACAAAATCAACCTTATCACCACCGACCCCTTTATCCTCACTAAGAACCCCATCATCATCATCCTCATCACCTCCAACCTTTGTTGAAAGGTCTTTTAACACACTTTCAACCTTTTCTAACCTTTCACTCATAGCAATACTGTTTTGTGATAACAAATCAATCTTTTGTGATAACAAATCACCCTTTGCTATTAACTCACGAAGGACTTTCATAACCATATCATTGGTGTTCATGGGAATGGATGAAACACCAGGAACACTGTCCTGTGCAACTTTGCCTGCCTCACATTCAACATTTTCCTTTTCAGGTCTTCTACCATCATCGTCGATTATGGTTGCAATTTTACTCACTGGAAGAATGGAATGTCGAGATTCCAAATCTATTCGAAAAATGTCATCAAATACAATTCTACCTCCTTTCTCGAGTATTTCAGTCCATAATTTGGTGGTGGGGTCATGGACCTTGCTGTTGGCATGATCAAAAGGAGCAAAGCTTTGCATGTGGTCCGTTGCCAGTTCCTCCGGCGTGGCTTGAAGTAGGCTTTTAATATCCTATCAAACAAATAAACAAATAAATATAATAGAATTAATACAATTCATTATAAAAGGCGAAGATTGATACGCAAATAACAAAATTTATAAGGTTTGAGGTTTTAACATTTCAAATTGGCAATGAAATACTAACCTGGGTGTTTCCAACCAACATAAGAATTTGAGACAACGTGGGATATTGTCTCTTGTGAAGAAGTTTAGTGGTCCATTTGCACATTCTCGGCAATTGTCCGGGCATATTCTTCCTCAACCGCCCAATCATTGGTGAGAGTGCGGGTATACACTCGAAAGGAAGAAACTAACATAGGAACAAAAAAGATATTATCAAATATTCACATAACAGTAAGTCGACAATTAACAATGAAAGATAAAAACCAAATTTACCATAAGTGGGAGAACAAAACAACGAAAGTTGCACTGTGGATTTGCCGCAACCAATTTTTTCTTCAAGTCCAAGGTTTTCAATTGGTCCATCATAACAGAATAAGAAAGCCTACCCCATGGATAAGTTTTCGCAAACTCAAGGTCATCAACAATTGCAAAAAGACGGGAGTCAATTGGTGAATCATCATGTGGAGGGATAAAAAAAACAGAAACCAACAAATACAATAACGCAAGCTTTAACTTGTCGGATGGAAGGATCTCTAATGCTTTGTCACAGGAACTAATCGCGACCTTCTTCGCAGCCTTCTTCGAAGACTTTCGACGAGTTCTAGAACGGTCTACTTCTCCACAGATCACACGCTTCTTAAGTTGTTCACTAAGAATTTTAACGGTGGCTTTAGGGCTAAGGCATCTACGACTAAAATTATCATCCTCCACAACCTTTGAAGCTGCAGGATACCGGGAGCAATTCAATCCGCTCATAATTGCATGCTCCAATAAAGAGTAACGAATAGGAATGCCATTTACAACAAACCAAATTTCAGAATGGTCTGGAGACTCCACTATTCGGGTTAGAAGCATCCACAGAGGAGTTAACACCATGTCCATGTCCGAAGCAACGTCGAATAATGGGGCAAATTGAGAGTTTTGAAAGCACATTATACCATCGGGATGGTCACTTAAACACTCTTCAATATACTTAAGATCCTCTTTCAATTTGCATTTGCTGCCAACTTTACACTTCAAGTTAAATTTATCGAGACTCAATGTAAAAGTGGGCCGAGGGATGTCGTTTGGGTCGGAAACCTAAGACAAAATTCAATTAAATTACTTATAAACACAAACTGATATAACTCTATATCAAGATATACTTCCTAATTGCCCTGAAACAACACGCTTCAACAAAAACATTTGTCAAATTTAACGACTAAACTTTTATACCATACAAAAAAATCAGGTTATCCAACAAAAATCAACAATTACCAACCATAAAACCTAAAACACAGTAAATAATACATCACACACAATCCGAAAAAACTACATTTATAAATTTTGCTAAAAATATTAAATACTTCGAAGTTAGTTCACTTACAGGGGGTGTGGAGGAAGTTCCAGGGCCGGCTGAAGCCACTTCACGTTGGCGTTTGGTACCCGATGAGGAGGAAGCAGCCATTGATCGATAATGGGACTAAACAATAATGGTTTAACAATCAAAATTACAAAATTAAAATAGTTTCACAAAAACCCTAGAATTGCGAATCTGACTTCAAAATTCAAATTACCTTGCGGGAATGAAGAAGAGGTGGGAGGAGGATGTTTATGAACAATTATACAAGATTTACTTGGCTTCTTTCCTCCGATATACTGTATAAATATCGGCCGGTATGGTTCTTATGCTCTTTCCCCTTCTCGGCTGCTCTCCCTTGATTTTTGCCCTTTCAGAATTTCAACATTAATCCAAATGTTAAATTGGAAGGTTTTCAGAAGTGGACGTTTTCTAAAGTTGTCACACGCTTTTACAATTATTTTGGCTCAAAGGGCTTAAATGTAATTACATAATAAATTAAATCAAAAAGAAAAAAAAATAAAAAGGAAAACAAGAAACGCTGAAATGTTTCTTCCTTTGGGAAGGACTTTTATTGGAGGGTATTCTGGGCACTTCACACCAAAATGGTCTTCTCACTATTAAAAAAAAAAAAAAAAAAATCCCAGACATAAGGGTCTAATATTGCAACACCCATGCAATTGGGGTCTAATATTGCTAACTTCCCGACTCCCACGTCTTGGAAAACTGCACCATTTCCCCCCTCTCTCCAAAACTCCTCCTCCTCCTCCTCTCCTCCACGGGAAATTCGACCCTAGCTATGTGGGGATAGCCCAACTTGATCCAGAACACGACACCTGTCCCACTGAGTATGATTTTTTTATTTATATTTTTTATATTTCTAATTACTTCAACCTCAACCATGGTTTGGTGAAAATTTTCACCTAAATTTTTTTCCCGGTTTTTCCTTCCCTCCGCTAGAAATTTTGAAGTTAAAATTCAAATTTGAATCTGTATATAAATACTATGAAATCATTTTAAGAATTTTAAGTTGTAAATTGTAAAGAAAAAGATGAAAGTTGATTTCCAGATTATCCTCTCAAATTCAAAATTCCTCCTCGTTTATCCGGCGCCGGTGACCCATCAAATGTTGCTGTAACAGAAAATGTTGAACTGAAAAACGAAGCAAGAAAGAGAAAAAGAAGGGAAAGAGGGAGGAGGCCACGGTGGGTTGGATTAGCAGAGAATGGGTAAAGATTTATTGGTTGGTTATTCAGAATAATTGGCTATACTACCTGTTAATGAGCAAAAAATATCCAGAGATGCTGAGTTTTGAGTTGTGACGGGCAACTGGGGTGTGGCGCTTTTGGGAGAGATTTTGTATCTAGAGCTATAAATGTAATGGCTCAAGCATAATGACTTTTATTTGCTTTTCTTTTTTCTTTTTTGGTTATTAAGGTCTTTTATCTTATCTTTTCTCATCAAATATATCTCTGCTTCTTTGCAAATTGTAATATTTTTTCCCTTTCCCTTTTCATTTTTTATTATTAAAATAAAAAGGAAAAAAAATTGAAATTTAGGGATGCCACGAGTAGAGCTCAAAGCATGTTTAATCAAATTGCTCATTCCAGTCCAGCTAAAATTTGGAGTTCAACAATCCTTATGAAATAGCTTGAAGTTGGGTTGAGTTAGAGTTAAGTTGACCTCAAACTTGAAATAGATATATATATATATATATATGTATATATACTAAAAAAATAATTCTCGTATACATGATTAATACCTTGGCTACTTATACTTAATTCAACTCAAAAGAGTTGAAGCTTGAAAAGATCTCTAATTGGGTTGGCTCTATTAGCCAAACTTATATTACACTCTTTTAATTTGGAGGAGTTGCAAATATCAATACACAATTTCTGAGTTGGGTATAACTAGCAGAGACAAGATACAAAACATCTATCCTACACATTAGATCAGGTTGCCACTAAAAAGCAGCTGATATGAAGCCGTCAAAGCAATTCTGCTTCTTTGCAAGGCACCAGCTTTATGCCATTCTTCTCCATGTTCTCTTCCTCCATGAATGTTTGCAATTCAGAACACAACATCTAACTTCTTTGCGGTCAGATATGGCTAGCAGCAAAATATTGGTCTAATACTCTGATTAAATTCATCATATCCATATAATAAACAGGGGCGTGAGCCATCCATAGAAACGTTGGTATTTCAATTCCGTCTTTACTCGACAAGAAAACCTGAAGAAGGAATATATCAATCAAGGAAAGCATAAACAAAAAAAGATAGAATAACATAAAAGAAAATATCAACAATCGACTTATTTCCATTCAATTCCAACAAAACTTGCACAAGTTGTGAGTTTTTTTAATTGTTAATACACAAAAAGCATCAAGTGCGTAGAAAAGCATACATGAAATTATTGTGCGGCACAAGCCTAGAGAGCATACTGCCTTAACAATTGAAATTCTGTAAAATTTATGCATAATATTACTGCTAGACTTTATCCATGGGAATTAGGAATATCACTAATTCGCTGCGAGAAACTCCACCTGAGCAGACTGTAAGGAACAGAATAGAGCTTTTGGCTTACACCAAATGGTAGGGAGGGTACATAATTTGATAAAGAGGAAGATATAGGTAGGAACATGGGTCCGACAGAATCCCCGAAATTGGAACTGAAATATCGCTATAGGTAGGCCATCATTCAACTAAAAACTAAGTTATAGATGAGTGTAAACATCTAGAAAGCAACCTGCAATGTAGATCTTTAAGAAAAAAATATTTTTTTTCCATTTGACCCTAGAAATTGGTATATAAAGCCAGTCCATAACCGCCTATGTTTCGATGCAAAAACTAATAATGAGTTTCTAAGGACCGAAATTTGGGATAGAAAGTAATGACAATAAAATTCCACAACCAATCTGTTGGCAGTAACTCATGTTTCTACTACTTGACATATATGAACTACATCATTAAATATAGGACTATATATATGAACTACAAGATTGAATATACGGCTGGTGTGGTAACTTTCGTGGTGCACAAACATGGTGCTACAACTGCTACGCATCCGAAACAGCAAAAGAAAGATATGTCTATTATTGTGATATATGTAATAAATGCAAACAGAAACAAGAACATAAAGGGAAAACTCCTAGTACAAAGAACAAACTCCTAGTTTTCTTAAACTTCACTTTAGGAATGCTCCACATTCTAGTCTCATCACTATTAAACTAATTTGACCACTAAAAAGGAAATTTACCTTATTCAGTAGCCTTCTAATCTCCACAACTCAACTCTTCCAATTGATCATGCTTTAGGAAAATGAAAAACATGGAAATAGTGATCATTTGTTATCTCCCGAATTAGTCTCCACGTAAGAAATTTTGCCATACATAGCCACTAACGTCGAAGGGGTCTATCAATCAAATAAAACTATTGAAATAAACAAATTATAATGAATTCAAAATATTGCAGTAAAATATTGGCACCAAAAACAACTCCAGAAAAGATAAACAAAAATAACAGTGTATTACTAGTTACTACGTTCCAAAATCGACCACCATCAGCAGATTTTCAATTTCACATGTTTAACTTCAAGATTTTCAATGCAATATATATATATATACATATTATATTTATTAATGGCAGGAATTTGCTATAAAGTTTGATTTAAAAATTCTTTTGGAGTTAAAATATAAATCTAAGACCAAGATGCAACCTAGTTGTTTTGGCACAAATACCGTTCCTATATACCAAACAATATTAAATTTTCCACTCTAATCCTCAACGAGAGATAATTAAAAAAGGGGGTGGGGGGAGGAAAACCAAGAAAAAATCAGTAATAGTTTGGGAAAACCTCAGCCTTCTTACTTATGAGCCAGTGCCATCGCAAATGTGTGTAGTCAAGAAATGGGTCAATCGGGAGGAGGAAAAGAGAGTGAGAATGAGTTTTATGTGTGTCTTCGGTGGAGGTGTTTCCGGCGATGAACAGTGGTTGTGCCTCCGGTGACTGCAGGTGGTGAAGAAGGGGAGTGATGAAGTTGGAAAAGAAATAGAGTTGGAGGCGGAAGACGATGACGATCTGTTTTCATTTTTACAAGAGATCTGCTTTTTACATTCTACTATTTTCATTTAACCATGGTCAAAATCTTCAATACTATAGTTGAGGCTGGGGGCAAAAAAAAACAACTAAAACTAAAACAATTATGTGGGACACGTGTCGTGTGTTGGATCAAGTTGGGCTATCCCCACATTGCTAGGGTCGAATTTCCCCTTTTGATGAATGCAAATTCACATTCACTCAACAAGATTCAGGAGTTCTTTTTTTTTAATGGAACGACCGAAAATTCTTTAGTGAATCGGGTCTTTCATACACTAATTAGCATCATGTGCTGATGTGGCACAATACAAGTTATTTGGAGTTCAAGACCCGATGCACCAAGAATTTTTCTGGAACAACTGTGATCCAAAAAAAGGATCACACTACTTGAAAAATTTTATAAGGTCACGTGTTCTCTTAATATCCGTAGGCTACGAAGATTTTTATAATTATTTTCAACCAAATTCTTTGTAGTTATGTTTTTTTACTCTTTAGGTCTTCACTTTACATGGTACGTACTCGACCCCAGAATACTCTTGCTATTTAGATTCGAGGTATAAATATTATCATTTGATCCTATTGACCATCAAGTCTAAAAGAAGCTTGAACTACGTAAAGGCATGATCATCTAAAAAGGTACATCCGCAGCTCGATCAATAGGCCAAGTGAGCCCAAGTCATCGAAGATCCCATCCGATAATGTTACCCAATTAGAAAGAAGTTTTCTTGTATTTGATCTTGAGCATAATATTAATTTTTAAAAGATCAAATTATGTCTATTATGTATTGAAATTACCATATAATCAGTAGGACCCATGTTCTTTGGGTCAGGTCCATCTTGATCCTAGAAATGCGAAAAAATATATGTTAGATCGAGTCCAAGGATCTCAGTGTTTATATCTCTCACACAATAAGGTGTATTGTATGCGTGCCAACACACACTTGTGTGAGAGAAATAGACACAGAATTCACACTCGAACTATTGGACTCGGTCTGGCATAGAATTACCCTGAAAATCCAAACGCACAATCTAAACCAAAACAATAGATCGCATCTGTGGCATGGCAAGGTGCCCTATAAATATTTTGCACACAATCCATATCATGTGTGATCACGTCATTTTACTCTCCAGCTTTCCACATAACGTAAGAGATACAATAAAATTGTAATAGAAGATCCAATTTGCCTTAAGTTGACTTTCTTCGTCGTCACTCTTATGATGTGATACTTAATTTCTCAATAATTGGATGACAATATTAAAAAATATATGAAGATTTTGTCTAAGATTTTGTATGATCAAGTCAAAAGGTAACAACCCACATGTAATAAATTCCACGCCCATCATGGTGTAACATATTAATTAAGCCACGCCTTCCAGACGGGGTAGAGCAAACTATATATATATATATATATATATATATATATATATAAATATATATGTATGAATTTGTGAGAGAAGAAAAAAAGAACCAGTAAATGGAAGAAGGTGATATCAATGAAAATCTATTGAGGACAAGAGTACTAGAAACTGATCATGACAATGTGAAGGATAAGATATGGAGTGAGAACAAGAAAATGTGGGTTGTTGCTGGCCCTGCGATCTTCACCCGATTTTCGACGTTCGGGATCAATGTGATCAGCCAAGCATTTGTAGGACACATTGGTGCTACTCAGCTTGCTGCTTATGCTCTGGTTTTCACTCTTCTTACAAGATTTGCTAATGGATTACTGGTATATATACTTGATTATCTTTACTTGCTTTATTATCTCTACTTTCTTCGTTGAATTATTGGTTTATTTGTGGTTGAAGATGTTTTAACTTGTCGCTAATTATATGAGATTATTTAATTGTCGAATGGATGGTGATTATATTGTGTACCGGAATTAGCACTATAGGAAAAGCTATCCTTTCGAGCTCCGATTCTTGAAAATTCACACGTTTTAGAGAGGTTGGGTTTTTGTCCAACGAAGATCCTCCGATGTTTAAGTCAGAAGTCAACTTTTTACACAAATAGATGAAATTGCATTGAATGTATTTGTTAAATGTGTGAAGCTTATCTCAAAACTCAAATAAAAAGTGTTGCCCTTAGTAGAATTGGGGCACAGAGAGAGACCTAATTAGTCCACAATAAGTTTTGCTAGATCTAGCCCATTTGTTGGAATAATTCTATAGTGGACATGGTATAACAAAGTCGGTTCATCTTTCATTATTGATATGATTATGGTTGAGTGATAAATCACTCACTTAATCATGATCTAAGGATAAAAAATGAATTGACTCTGTTGCACCTGATCCACTATAAAACCAGTTTGATAATGAAAAAGTTATAGTTCAATCAATTTAAAGGCATCAATAGTCACAAAAGGTACCATCATTACTTGAACCACCATTAAGCCCATTAGGGTTTATCTAGCTCGGCCCACTAAGATTGATCCTAAATTTTGTATGAAACTCTTAGTTTGGCCCATCCATACGAGCCCTAAATGCTAGTTGGGGCTCCATAATGTTTGTCTTTGGCCCAATTATTCAACTCAGTCCCACACTTGTATCATAGGAATTACAAACAATATTGATTAGTAGTTGACTAGTTGTAAATCATGAGTATATCTAGGAAACCGAGAACATGTCTATTAGAAATATTGGGTTCGACTTTTAATAAAGTGACAGACGTTGTAAAGTTTGATAAAAGAAAGTATTGTAAAAAGAAGTTTCTTGATCAGCAGATTCAACTCAAAATTTGTAGGACATTTCAGTTACTTTAAAATTGTAGCGCCTAAAATTTTGTTATATTTAGTTATATATCTCTCTCTTTTGGTTGTACTGTACAAAAAATTTCTACTGAGCAATAAAAAGAGCGTGTGATCGTTCTTTCAATTATCTACTAATGCAGTTAGGCGTGGCGAGTGGAATGGAAACTTTATGTGGGCAAGCGTATGGTGCAAAACAATATCACATGCTCGGGATATATCTCCAACGATCATGGATCGTTTTGATTGTAACCTCGACTCTTCTATTACCCATTTACGTTTTCGCCTCGCCAATCTTAATAGCTTTAGGACAGGATCAAGTTATTGCGGGCGAGGCAAAAACCATTGCTCTTTGGTTCATTCCTGTGATATACTCATTTGTTATATCATTTAGCTGCCAAATATACTTACAAGCACAGAGCAAGAACATGATCATCACATATTTGGCAGCCTTCTCATTATCAATCCACATTTTCCTCTCATGGCTTTTAACTGTCAAGTACAAGTTTGGCATAAATGGTGCTATGGTATCCACTATTTTGGCGTACTGGATTCCGAATATAGGGCAAGTTATATTCGTGGTCTCTGGCGGGTGTCGAGAAACGTGGAACGGGTTTACGACGTTAGCCTTCAAAGATCTTTGGCCAGTCGTCAAGCTTTCGGTAACCTCTGGTGCGATGCTCTGGTAATGCTTTATAATACCCTGATCACACTATGAAAAAAAAACATATTAGTGACAGGATGTCGATTGATAATATTAATGTTCTCTCTAACTATGTATATTGAGCTGCAAAAATTGCATATAAGTTGTCACGCACAACAATTAGTATATTGTCACTACTTATTAATAGTGATACGTTTTTAATCTCAATTTAGTAACAATATACGTAGTAGTCACTAAAAATGTGTAATAAGTAACTATTAGTATATATTTTCTAAATAATAACAATTAAAATAAAGTATTTGTTTTTATTCTTTTATATAGATATTAATTATTAACATATATTAATTTTTTATCGTTCTATTTAGACATTAATAATAATTAAAATAAGGTAGATTGTATTTTTTTTTATTTAGAAAAATTGCCAAAAAAAAAACAGAGTTTGTCCCGCTTTGTTTGGGGCCAAAGCATCACAAATTGTAAAAAGGACCAAAGTGCAATAGAAAAACATAATTGTACCATTTTACTTTTGAAAAGTTAATATATAGTTCTGGAACCCACCGGAAAGTACTAAAGTTAGATCAAAATGCAACATTAAGAATTGTAGCGTAACAAAATTTACCTTAGGGACCAAAGTAATACAAACATGATACTTTGAGAAATATTAGTGACATTAACCCTTAATTATTTCACATCAGCCCGTTACTGCGGCCCTAGACCTTGGCTATAAGAAATACAAAGTATGTCGTGTAACCCATAACCGAGAAATTAATAAGAATCTCTAGAGCACAATTAAATGTAGGTACTGTATCGTATATTACGTGTGTGACTATACCTTAATCTCCATCCACTATTTGTTTGGTTTTTTTGGGTGGCAGTCTTGAGCTATGGTACAATGCCATACTGATACTATTGACAGGAAACTTGAAAAATGCTGAGGTTGAAATTGATGCTCTTTCTATTTGGTAACCCATATTTCCTATTCTTCCCAATTTCACTTATTCTTAAGTTATTATCTTTAATTTCTAAAATCTTTCCATTTTTCTTATAGTCTTAACATTATTGGTTGGGAAATGATGATATCTCTTGGTTTCTTGGCTGCAGCAAGGTAACTCTAATTATAATTTTTAGGAAAAATTGCACATAGACCCCCTCAGTCATTATGTAATTACCAAACTCTCCCTCATTTATTTGAAATTATCAACATATCCCCTCATGTTAAGGATTTCTTACAATTATACTATTTAAAAATTCTTACAATTTTACCCATGTAAGCTTTACAGATAGACCCCTTGAGGGAGTGTGTTGGTAATTTCTAATAAGTAGTGATGGAAATTACACACAGACCCCCTCACTCATTATGTAATTACCAAACCCTCCCTCATTTATTTAAAATTATCAACACATCCCCTCATGTTAAGGATTTTCTACAATTACACCCCTTGTATGTTTAAAAATTCTTACAATTTTACCCATGTAAACTTTACAGATAGACCCCTTGAGGGGGTGGTTGGTAATTTCCAATAAGTGATGGGAGATTTTGGTAATTACACAATAAGTTAAGGGGTCTGTGTGTAATTTTTCCTAATTTTTATCTTAGGCAACAAAAACTCAAAATCTAATAACCTCTCTATATATTGTAGTGTTCGAGTCTCGAATGAGCTTGGAAAGGGGGACTCTAAAGCTGCAAAATTCTCGATTTTGAATATAGTGATAACCTCGTTAGCCATTGGATTCGTGTTGTTTATATTTTTCCTCTTATTTCGGGACCGTCTAGCTTATATATTCACGAAAGATCAGGACGTTGCTAGGGAAGTCGCGTACTTGTCACCTCTTCTGGCATTTTCCATACTTTTGAATAGTGTTCAACCGGTTCTTTCTGGTGAGGACTTTATCTAATTATCAAACCTCCAAAGACCAAAAAAAAAAATTCGGATTTTGGTGAAAAAGAAAATACTTAATAAAGTGAATTGACAACATAATTTTCTTCGAAAAGAATGTTGATTTAGTATAGTAATTGACATTATAACGCATGTTTTTATCTGAATAGGTGTTGCAATTGGTGCTGGATGGCAAAGTGTCGTCGTGTATGTTACCTTAGGATCCTATTACTTGATAGGAATTCCTATTGGACTTGTTCTTGGTTATGTTGTGAAATTACAAGTTGAGGTGAGTTTTCATATCATATTCTTCCATTATACAAGTGGTACTATAATCTCTTGAAACATTTCCAAAAGAAAAAACGGATGTACAAAGAAAATAATAACCATGTCTTTGTTCTTTCCTAAGCCTAAATTGTTCTTCTTGCATGTAAGTTGGCATGCAACATATACACACTCTTTGTGTGTGCAAAACATAAAAATTAATAAAATAATTTTTGAAATAAATTAAACAATATAATGTGTTGGGAGCGAGAAAAAAGAAATAAGAACGAAGAGATGAGGAATATAATGGAAAAACTTTTCTATACTAGATTTTATTGATCATATGGTTGTCGTTATGCTACCACATAAAAGTATATGAGGTGACATTATAACAGTCACATGGTGCATGAACACTTGATTTATCTAAAAAAAAACTATCACGTCTCACGAATATGTTTGGCAAACTAAAACAGTTTCTCTCTAAATGTCGTTTAATTCTTAACTATACGAATTTATGTATTAGTTCTTCATAACAAAGTATGTTTTACAGGGTGTTTGGATTGGAATGTTGATCGGCACATTCGTCCAAACTTTCATGCTAGTCATAATAACTTACAGAACTGACTGGGATAAACAGGTTATATGTGACTTTGATTTAGTCTCCATTCCTTTTTTAAGAATTCATTCGAATAATGCGATATCTTTAATTCATCGTATTTTTTATTTATAGGTTTCAATTGCTCAAAGACGAGTTAATAAATGGTTTGTGGAAGCTGAACCAAGTAAAGATTCTAATAAATCAGGAGCTATCTGATGAAGTAATTTTCAAAGATATCGAATTAATTTTTTTGGCCGATTCTAAAACTCCATTTTTTTTTAGCCTTCGTTGAAAGTTTGTTATGCTAGGCTAACATGGTACCATCAGATTCAAAGGGGGTTTTCTCATGTTTACCTTTTTGGCGAATTCTCACCGAGTGGATTCTTCATAGCAATCTCCGCTTCACTTTGATCTTGGATTGATTTGCTCTAGTGCCCAAACAGCGAAAGCACCTCTAAGCGTATCCACATATTAGCTCGTACCTTGATCCTCCTTTTCAGTGCTAGCCTAAAGAGATTTAACGTTTGGCTTACCGAGAAAAGGGATGGAATAGTGTATATGCTCTAATGCAGAGATAGAGAGAAGAGAAAAGAGAAAACAAAATGAGATAAAAATATTGCTCTCCTTGTTGTGTAAGGGGACGGCTACATTGGGTATACTTATACCCAATGTGTTCGTCCAACACTAGGTCTTTATGACCTAGTGAGCCCCTCTTCTTTTGTTTTGACTTTAATTAGGCCCAAGACAATTATTTAATTTGCCCACTAATCAATTAATTATTCTTGTACATACTAATTAATTAGCCCACTAATTAATTAGACTTGTCTCAATTTAATTGACCCTATTAAATCACAAGAGTAAAATTAATTAATCCAACTTAAGCAATTTTATTTCTCTCCATTAAATTAATTAGATCACTAGTTAATTAGTTTCATCCTAATTTAATATTCAAATATTAAATGCAAGACTTTTATTAATTAAGATCACTCAATTAATTTTTTTTTCTTCGATCAATTAATTCCTATTAATTAATCTCTCCATTAATTACACTAAAAACTAATTTAGCCAATAGGTATTACATTAAGTTAGTGTATGATCCCTTAGCCTCATTAACAAGCTAGCAATATGTCATATTCCCAAAGGCTAGACAATTCTCATATTGTCTTAATTAATCATTTAATTAAATAATTAATTAGGCCTTGAATTAATTTCACCATATTAATTTAAAGCACGTATTGGTCATGGTTCAGCATCTAGCAACAAAGCCATGACTTCCTCGATGTTAACGATGAATAGCAAACCTCTCCAGTTAACGATTTTCATGTGAGTCAAACTCTTGAATCTTTTTTCCATCTGAAGTCTAGAGTTTTGCGTTGGTCGAAACCCTAATAACTCAGATATTATGATTCTGTTGGAATACTAATGATCCGATCTTTTAAACAGGGACCCCAATCTCTCTTTTAATGCTACGCTCGGTCCGAAGTCTTTTATCAATCATTCAGCTTACGCAACGACATAGAAAAAACCTCAGTAAGCCGTGGATGGATCCCATATCTAATGTCATATGTTTCGTCATACTACCAGACTACACCCAACATACGTCGCAGTATGATTCTTATGGAATTCATGTGTATATCAAAGTGTAGTGGGTAGCACACGTCCCGGCCATGACATCTCGAGTCAAATGACTAATCTCACACTACGAAATCGAAGGATTCCAAGTTCGACACAAAATCAACGAGGAATCATTGCGCGGTCGTTCAATCTCATATTTGCCCAAGTATGAATCTTTGTGCGTGCACTGACCCCAAGGTCATTGCCCATAGAACAAGGCACTCTCTCATGAGAATGACACACACGAACAAGTTTTCGCGAGACTGTGATATCCCACATCTCACAAACTCTATGACTTGGAACAGGGTAGGATTACAACCATCGAGAGTGTTCCACAGTTGCCACTCCCCGCGTGGCTACCGTTCCCCTAGCCATGAGGAATCCATGGGATCTTTATCTAAATTAGTTAAAGAATATGCAATAAAGACAAGGTTGCCAATGATTGATTCGATATAATATCAAAGACAAGACTGTCATAGTGTTTTCAATCTAATGGTCGAGCGAATAGATGGCTCGCCTGGCACTCAACACTATCAGGTGTGTCATCCAAATAAATTTTTCAAAGAATTTTCTCTGAAAAATAATTCTCCGGAGATGAGTATGCCATCAAATTAAGGAAAACATTCTACACTACACCCTATTTGGTTTCGCACTTGAAAAGTCTGAGATTTGTGCTTCCAAACGTGATTTGGAATAGTTGATCCCCTTTTGCATCCTATTTGGACTTCTTTGCAATGAAAAATGATGTTTTGACAAAAATAATTATTCAGGTTCTGTCATACGCAATTCTACAATAATCAGTAATATGAAGGACTGTAAATGAGTCGAGTCGAGCAGAACAAGTTTTTGTTGAAGACTGTTTGAAGTGTTATCGAGCTTCAAAGTTTGTGTTTGAGCTTGGTTTGATTGTTAATGAAGCCGAACTCAAACGAGATTTAATCGAGCCGAACACGAGTCGAGCTCGAGTAGCTTGATTTGATACTGTTAGAGTAGATAAAACCCCGTAGGGAAAACTGTATTGCACAACTCACGTATAAATAGTTTACAAGAGGTTACAATAAAACCCTAACCCTAACTTAACATACAAGAAAAAGATATAAAATATCTATAATATCTATTCTATTTTAACACGCCCCCTCAGTCGGAGCAGGAGACTCTCGAATGCTCAGACTGGATCTGAAGTCCAAAAATAGTTGGGATGGTAATCCTTTGGTGAAGATGTCGGCAAACTGATGGGCAGACGGAACATGCATCACACGAACTTCACCCAAAGAAACTTTTTCTCTTACAAAGTGAATATCAATCTCTATATGTTTAGTACGTTGGTGCTGTATGGAATTAGAAGCAAGATAAACAGAGCTAAGGTTGTCACAATAGATAACAGTGGCTTTAGGAAGTGGGTAATGTAATTCAAGAAGGAGATTGCGAAGCCAAGAGGATTCAGCGACAGCATTAGCAATACCACAATATTCCGCCTCAGCACTAGAACGAGAAACTATAGGTTGACGTTTAGAAGACCAAGAGATGAGATTGTCACCCAAAAACACACAATAACCAGAGGTAGAACGATGAGTTTCTGGACATCCGGCCCAATCGGCATCAGAGTATGCGATAAGATGGTCGACAGAGGAAGGACGAAGACATAAACCATGAGAGAGAGTTCCTTGGAGATAACGAAGAATACGTTTAAAAGCATGCATATGGGGCTCACGGGGATCATGCATGTATAAGCAGATTTGTTGGACGACATATGCAATATCGGGCCTAGTGATGGTGAGATATTGTAACGCACCGGCAAGACAACGATAGAGAGTGGGATCAAAATGAGAGAACTAGAGGAGGGAAGTTTTGATTTTGTATCGACAGGGGTGGCACAAGGATTGCACGTGGACATGCCAGCGCGGTCAAGGATCTCACGAGCAAACTTAGATTGAGAGAGAAAGAGGCCAGAGGAGGGACGAGTGACAGAGATGCCGAGGAAGTAATGAAGAGGACCAAGATCAGTCATAGCAAACTCAGAAGATAGTAAACGAGTAATCTTATGAAGAAGAGAAGAAGATGAGGCAGTGAGAACTATATCATCAACATAGAGGAATAGATAAGCAGCGTCAGAGCCATGGCGAAGAACAAAGAGAGAGGTGTCGGCTTTACTACCGATAAAACCTAAGGAAGAGAGAAAATGAGCGAACCGTTGATACTAAGCACGGGGAGCCTGTTTGAGGCCATAAAGGGTTTTCTTAAGACGACAAACATGATCAGAATATTGTGGGTTTACATACTCGGGCGGTTGTTTCATAAAAACTAACTCAGAGAGGTTACCATGCAAGAACTCATTTTTGACATCTAATTGATGGAGCGACCAAGAACTCGACACGGCAAGGCTGAGGACGGTGCGAATGGTGGCGGGTTTGACAACGGACAACGGGGCTAAAAGTCTAATCATAATCTGAGCCCGGTTGCTGAGTAAAACCCTGAGCGACGAGACAGGCTTTGTACCGCTCAAGGCTACCATCAGCGCGAAACTTATGCCGAAAAATCCATTTGGAACCGACAAGGTTAACGTTCGGAGGGCAAGGAACAAGATCCCAATTTGAATTGGCATGAAGCGCAGAAAGCTCAGTGTCCATGGCAGTTTTCCAATGAGGGTCACGAAGAGCTTAAGTATGAGACGGAGGAAGAGGAGAGGGTTCAGATACAACAGATAGACTAAGAACTTGGCAAGGACGAAAGATGCCATCTTTAGAGCATGTGGTCATGGGTTGAACGGAAGTAGAGATGGAAGAGGAAGGAGCGGGACGGGAAAATGCCAGATTGGGGTCCAAAGTTTGAACGTCGAGTGTAGGCGAGATGGGGACAGTAGTAGAAGTAGCAGGAGGGGGATCATCGTCAGGGGGAGAGAGAAAACGGTAATCCTCTTCAGTGGACCGGGTGTGAAAGGACGAAAAAGAAAAAACATTTTCATCAAAAGTAACATGCCGAGAAATGAGAACTTTGTTAGTGTGAAGATCAAGGCATCGGAAGCCACGATGATTAGAAGGATAGCCTAAGAAAACACATACAGAAGACCTAGGGGCAAGCTTATGGGTAGACGTGGCAGTAAGATTAGGATAGCATAGACAACCGAAAACGCGAAGGTGGTCATAAGTGGGAAAAATATTATACAGAATTTCGAAGGGTGTGCGATAGGAGAGAGTGGTGGTGGGGGAGAAGATTGAGTAAATGGACAGATATATGGAGTGCCTCGACCCAAAAGGAAGATGGTAAGTTAGCTTGAAAAAGGAGAGAACGTATTATATTATTAATAGTTTGAATTGTACGTTCAACTTTCCCATTTTGTTGCGAAGTATAAGGGCAAGAAAAATGAAAAACAATGTCGTGACAGTTGAAAAAGTTATGAAAGAGAGCATTATCAAATTCACGACCATGGTCGCATTGGAAAGCTTTTATTTCACAATTAAATTGTGTTTTGACATATATACGAAAATTAGAAAAAATAGTAAAAACTTCAGATTTATTTCGAAGTGGAAAAACCCATAAGAAATGCGAGAAATCATCTAAGAATAAAACATAATATTTAAAACCATTCGAGCTAACAACCGGTGAAGTCCACAAATCAGAATGAATAATATCAAAAACACGAGTAGTTTTATTTGACGAACTAGTAAAGGGAAAACGACGATGCTTGCCTAACTGACAAGCATGACATCAAGAAAAAAAAGTTCCTTGCGACCTAATAAAATTTCTAGATGACAAAAATTTGAAGATAGCATTGCCCAGGTGGCCGAGGCGGCGGTGCCAAACAATCGGAGAGACGGCAGCGAGACTCACAGCGGAGGAAGAGGGAAAAACACCGGTGGAGTGGAAGGGATATAAGTCACCATTGCTGTCACTACGATAAATTTGAGCGCCGGAATCAAGGTCCTTCATAGAGAAACCAAATGGGTCAAATTCGATAGAACAAGAATTATCACGAGTGAATTGACGGACGAAAATAAGATTTTTAAAAATATTAGGAGCTACAAGAATATTATGGAGATGAAAAGATGACGGAGAGTTAGGTAGAGAAGTATGACCAATAGAGGAAACGGGAATAACAACACCATTACCTACTAAAATAGATTTTGAAAATTCACAAGGTGTAATTGAAGAAAGTGTACCTTTGTGAGAGGTGATGTGAGCAGAGGCGCTGGAGTCCATGTACCATCCATCATCGGGCTGATTTACTGTCATAGTAGAGAAAAGGGACTCGAGATTTGTGGGCTGCTGAGGCGAGGGTGCTGGCTGCTGGAGATAAGGAGGGGCCGCTGCTGGATGTTGAAAATATATGGGTTGATTTGCATTGTTGGGCTGAGGAGGTGGAGGCCCAAAATTTAATGGAGAAAGACCTGCTGGATGCGCCTGGGCAGAGGGGTGGGCCGAATTAAATGGAGGCGGTCCAAGAAGCCCTTGTGCGGATTGCTGCTGTTGTTGGACCGAAGGCCAGGAAGATGCATGCATGGAGTAGGCCTGATGATATGGCCCATGACCTGTACCTGCAAAAAAATTGGGGGAGGGATTGTGAGGGCCCACGAACTGGGCTGGGCCATTGATATTGCTGGAATTGTGAAAGTTAGCCCACGAGCTATTAGGGGCAGAAGTAGGATGAAAATTGCGGGATCCTGGAGCAACAGAATTATTGGTAAAATTATGGGTACCTTGGCCAAAGTTCTTGCCAGAACCACGACCGAAATTCTGTCCCCTACCTCGACCTCGGCCTCTACCGTTATCATGGCAAAAAGGAGTTTGAGAATAAAAAATAAGGGGGGAGTCGGGTGAGGGAGCAGACGGGGTGGTGTGTGACTCACGAGCCTCGTGTAAAATCAACATATTACGAGCGTGAGTGAAAGAGGGAAAAGGAGTTTGATTGGTGATAACATCGATGATGCTATTGTAGGAGTCTGGTGAGTTGTTAAGAATTTGTAGAACAAGCTCAGAATCAGAAATAGGGGAATCAACATCCTTAAGATTATCAGCTAGGCGTTTCATATCACAACAGAAATCAGAAATAGATAGGGTTCCTTTTTTGAAATTAATAAAACGATCTTGTAATTGAAGAGAGCGTGATGGTTTATTATTGTGAAAAAAAGACTCAAGATTATCCCATATTTGTTTGGCAGTAAAACCATCACCACTAACACTATCGAGAAGATTGGCATCGACATAGTTATACATCCATGTTTTAATTTTGGAATCAAGCGAAAACCAATCTTCATCATTATCATCTTTGGGTAAAGAGGACCCATTAATATGATTAATAACACGATAACTACGACAAATATCAGAAAATATTGTATTCCAAAGTTTGAAACGAGGGTCTTCTTCACAGAGTTTGAAGTTGAAAAGATGAAAAAGGGTATTGACAGAGTATGCGGGATGATGTGGATTAGAATTATGTGGGGCGGTGTCAACAGGTTTGGGATGTCTTCACCCATGATAACAAGTAAAAGACAAAGAAAGAAATAAAAGACAAGAAAAGGGCCGAAGTACTAACCAGAACAGAGGCTCACAACTCACGTATAAATAGTTTACAAGAGGTTACAATAAAACCTAACCCTAACTTAACATACAAGAAAAAGATATAAAATATCTATAATATCTATTCTATTTTAAAAGATATGTTAACTAATCAAGCTCAAACGAGCTTTTAGCAATCGATCTCGAATCGAATATCAAATAACTTGGTCCGTCTTTTAGTCATATTCTTTTGACCGATTATGCAACAAACATACCAAATTCACAAACAGGATAGTTTAGGAGCTTGGGACTCTCATTATATGTTAGAATATTTTAATATCCAGATTTTGTTATTTTTTTATTTTTTTGATAAATTTTTAATATCCAGATTCATACACTATGGAGATTGGAAGACTAATTATTGATTGGGATTACACACTTGTTTGAGCCATATGATCAGATATGAAAGTGATTAGACGATTACTCGAATCAACTATGGCTAGCTCTTTCTTTCCTTCTCTCATAGATAGTTGACATCATTAATGAGAATGACATATGTCAAAAGCACACAGTGAAGAGGGGACCTAGCCAATAATATATAGTATTTTAGGTAATCCTCCCATCAAGAGCTTTTTACCGTTGAGCTTACACCAATTGTCAACCAAGTCCGTTTAGTAAAGACCTCAAAATAGTGGGTCAAGAAAAATAGGCAGTTTTTTTAAGGCTATGTCCTATTGCCGTATTTATCTAATCATTTTTATCAAAATAAAATCCAATTAATAGAAGTCCACAAATGAAAATAAAATTCCAACATTATAATCATTTTTAAATCTCTTTCGTAACCTATAGGTGCCTGTAATCAAACAAAACAAAAGTGCTTGAACAATCTACACATTTGTATCCCATATATATATATATATATATATATATATATGATATATATACAAGTAAACAGGGCCTTAATTATTTTGATAAACCATGTTTTAGTCATGCAAATGCAACATTTAGTTGTATAACATATATTGAAATAGTATCACAAAAGTTATCCAATAAAACTTTATAACTTCTGCATCAGATGGATAAAAAGTTCAAATGTCCATAAAAACTTGAAATTCTTTCTCCACAAAAAAATTACTGTTAGGCAATTAAACATAAGTGAATTAGAAAGCTACATTCTTGTCAAAAAAAACTAGAAAGCTACATACAAATTGGCAACTAAAACAATCGGGAATTGATAAAGGCACTCCACATTTTGTTTAAATTTCACCACATAGGCAAAAACGACCTTTAGTCTATTAAACTAATTCTATCATTTTCTTTGACAAACTAGTTTTATACCACTTTTCTAACAAATATAGAATAAGTATTCAAAATTTGATAGTTCATAATTTTAAAATTAAAAGGTGATGGACCGTAAATAATAAGTAAAAAAAAAAAGTTCGTAGATATGATTAAAACTTTTACTTATTTATTTAGAACCAAATTAAGATAAATGTTATTTTATTTTGGATAAATTTGGCAATTATTTTTTATTAAATTTAACAAAAAATACAATTAGCTATTATTCTAGGTGGACGTATTGAGTATTGAGGTCACCAATATTAACTCAGTGTAATATGATATGACGATTATTTTTACTTTTTAAGTAGTTTTTAAGCATTTGATGTTATATTAATTTTCAATATTAAAAAAAATGATATTTATTATGGAGCAAATGAGCAACACATATCATTTAACAACTTTGATAAAATCATATCGAGGTTTGAGTATCCATTGCAAGATGATTAGTCTTATTGCATTGATGAAAAGTATGTTTTTTTTTAATTTCCAAAAAGATGCTTAATTGAGAAAAAACACAATTTTATTTGTTATTATTTTCACAAAAAAGAATTAAAAAATATTTTTCAAAGTTTATTTAGAAGGGATTATTCAGTTCACCTTTTAATATTAATAGGAATTATGTATGATATATTGCGGGGCATTATAGTCAACTTAGTTAATTTCAAAATGATGTGGAGTTCCTTTAACAAAATGGGGAGTGCTTTTATCAACTCCCAAACAATCAATTTCAGAGTATGGAAAATAAGAAAAAGTCTAGCACATGTCAAGTTTAGTTAATCTCAAGTGTAATTTATTTGTCTTGTAACCAATCATATGCAAATATAATTCACTCACTTTGTGAAATTACACTCGGTAACAAATCAATTATGGAAATTATAAAAAATCCCATACAACTCACTCACTTTGTGAAATTACACTCGGTAACAAATCATATATGGAAAATATTTTCTTGTTAGGCAGGTCCTCGGTTATTATCTGATTCCGCTTCCACAACAGACCATCTATTAACTCGTCTTTGAGTAATGGAAACCTATTGAGAGACACCAAATAAGTATAGATATCACATTCTTTCAATGATTTCTTAAAAAGAGTAATGTAGAGATAAATGAAAATAATAGTACCTGTTTATTCCAATCTGTTCGGTAGGTTATTATGACAAGTATAATAGTTTGGATGAATGTGCCGATTAACATTCCAATCCAAACACCCTATAAAAACATACTTTGTTGTGAAAAATAAGTTCATAAACAATGTACATAAAATAAGAACATATTGTGCTTAACAATTAATAAAATTGTAATACTACTTAATTATATTGCAAGAAATGGGATGTGGAACTTCACCTTGACTTGTAATTTGATAACATAACCAAGAATGATACCAAAAGGAATTCCTATTAAATAATAGGATCCTAAATTAACGTACACTACGACACTCTGCCATCCAGCGCCAATAGCAACACCTATTCAAAATGCAAAAATCCATCGCGACGTAAATTAATATACTAGATTACATTTTTATTAGGGATAATAGCAGACACCCCCTCAGTTATGGGGTGATGTGCAGTTTGCCCCCCCACTTATTGAAATGTGTGCTTTACCCTTTCACTTAACATAAAATGTGCACTTCAGTCCCTCAGGCAGCTCGGGCAGAGGCAAAGTGCTACAAAAACACATAAGTCAGGGGGCAAAAGTCCAATTTTTATGATAAGTGAAGTGCCCTAATCTGCCCGAACTGCCCGAGGGGATGAAGTGCACATTTTATGATAAGTGAGGGGGTAAAATGGATATTTCAATAAGTGAGGGGGCAAAGTGCACATTACCCCATAATTGAGGGGTTATCTGCATTTATCCCTTTTTATTAACATATTTTAAGGTTGCCTCTTTACCCTTTTTTAGTTTTAAGTTTCATTTTTTTTTTTTTAGTTTTATTAACATATTTTAACGTATTTTCTCTCACATAATGTTTTTTTGTTATTTGTGACAAACATCAAAATAAGATAGATGACAAGAGATAGGCCTCACCGGAAAGAACTGGCTGAACACTATTCAGAAGTATAGAAAATGCCAGAAGAGGTGACAAGTTAGCGACTTCCGTAGCAACGTCATGATCTTTCGTGAATATATAAGCTAGACGTCCTCGGAGGAAGAGGAAAAATATAAACAGCACGAGCCCAATGGCGAACGAGGTTATCACTATATTCATAATTGAGAATTTCGCAGCTTTGGAGTCCCCCTTTCCAAGCTCATTCGAGACCCGAACACTACAATATAGAGTAGTAGTAGTAGTCTTATGAATTATAATCAAGTTTTACTACTATTTGTAGCCAAAGATAAGAAAATTATGTACCAAGAGAAAATAATCATAATTAGATTTACCTTGCTGCAGCCATGAAACCAAGAGATATCATCATTTCCCAACCATTGATGTTAAGACTACAAGAAAAAAGGCCTAATTTTAAAAAAAGATAATTTTATAGATAAGAAAATTAGAAATAATAGGAATGATTAAGGTTACCAAATAGAGAGAGCATCAATTTCAACCTCAGCATTTTTCAAGTTTCCTGTCAAAAGTATGAGTATGGCATTGTACCATAGCTCAAGACTGCCACCCAAAGAAATAGTTAAATTGTAGATTGTGTATTGGACGGACAGACTGAAACTTAAGATTAGGCTTGGGCACGTCTAATCTTAAGTTCCAGTCAGTCCGTCCAATGTTATGGGAATAGAGAACATATTACATGAATAAATTTCCAATAAAATCTTGGTATAATAAGGATATTGTTACAATATTGAATAAATAATTACACACAAAGATAAAATATAATGCCTAGGTCTACGGCTGCATTAGAGATTTTTATTAATTTCTTATTTACAGATTGCACGGTATCTCAATTACAAATTACACGGAATACGCCCTATCTATTTATAGCTAGAGTCTAGGCTACGGCGATAGACTAATGTAGAATGACCAAAATACCCTTCCGGAAAAGTTGGATATGGGAGTCATTTTACAGGACGAGTTTTCCTGGATTGATTAGTTTAGATTGATAAAAGACAACTCTATCCGTAGATTTCTCACATAGCTATATATATCAATCTCAAAATTCATCAAATATTGTGCAATCATGTTATTATATATAAAGCATTACCATAGCATTGCACCAGATGATAAAGAAAGCTTGACGACTGGCCAAAGATCTTTGAAGGCTAAAGTTGTGAAACCATTCCACGTTTCTCGACACCCTCTGAAGATGAATATTAGTTGGCCTACATTCGGTATCCAATACGCTAAAATGGTGGATACCATGGCACCAGTTATACCAAACTTATACTTCACAGTTAAGAGCCACGAGAGAAAAATGTGGATTGATAACGAAAATGCTGCCAAATACGTAATAATCATGTTCTTGCTCTGTGCTTGTAAGTACATTTGGCAGCTAAACGATACAACAAATGAGTATATCACGGGAATGAACCAGAGAGCAATATCCCCTGCCACTTCTGCAATAACTTCGTCCTGTCCTAACGCTTTTAAGATAGGGGAAGCGAAAATATAAATGGGCAATAGAAAAGTCGAGGTCAAGATCAAAACAATCCATGATCGTTGAAGATAAATTCCGAGCATGTGATATTGCCTCGCTCCGTAGGCTTGTCCACATAGAGTTTCCAATCCACTGGCTGCGCCTAACTGCACATTGAGAATTGAATAATTTGGACAAGGGATCACATTAGAAGTAAAGGACTAATATTTCAAAGGTTAAAATGCGGATGTCTCCACGACCAATTAAGGTTTCACATTTTGCCACCCGACGCCCTAAGTTTTGATTTTTTTGCAAATATATACATCTGCACTTTTCCCCGACCTTAAAAGAATGTGCATTTCACCCATTGATCATGCACTTCATCATCAAATCCATATTTTAAATGAATAAAGTGAAATGTTTCACCAAAATTTTGATACGTGTCATCCAATTCCTAATATATATGGTTATTTCAATCGATATGAATTATTTTATAATTATAAACCATACAGTTTTCTTATGTTTATGTATGTTTAAAAGAATAGCTATAAAAATACTTTTGAATTAAAGATAACTCTAAATGATTGAAATGTCAATACCCAATGCCAAGTATGATTATAATGTCAATATATAATGCATGAAATTAGTACATGACAGTGCCTTGGTGACATATTACACCTTATTCAACCAAAATAAGCATTCAATGGTTAAAACTGCACATTTTTCTAAGGTCTTCTGTCGAAAATGAAATCAGGGAAGATTTTGCGAAAAATTCACAAGTTAGGATGTCGAGTGCGGATATTTTTAGAATAAGGGGCAAAGTGGTAAACCCCTAATACGTTGGGGGCATCTGCATTAATTTTACCCTGTTTCAAATGAACATTTTCCTGGTTTCCTAGATTTTAGTCATGCTTTACAATTAATGATCAAAATTCCGTATTCCCTTCATCCGGCAATTAAATCATTTCAATGAACTACGAGCAAAAATACGTAACGAGAGAACGAGAAAGCAAGTTAAGAGAATCAAGTACCAGTAATCCATTAGCAAATCTTGTAAGGAGAGTGATAACCAGAGCATAGGCAGCAAGCTCTGTAGCACCAATGTGTCCTACAAATGCTTGGCTGATGACGTTTATTCCAAAAGTCGAAAACCGGGTGAAGATAGCTGGGCCGGCGACTACCCACATTTTCTTGTTCTCACTCCATATCCTATCCTTCACATTTTCTTCGTTTTCAGCTTGTACTGTCCTCAACAGATTTTCGTTAAAATCGCCTTCCATTTACTGATCAAACACGAAAAAACATATGAAAACGCTGAGAATAAAAACATATCCACACAATGCTTAAGATTGCTTAAATTGAAATATACACTAAGAACCAAACACAAAGTTGTTTGGATATATAATATTAGCTAGAAAAGTGCTAAAGAAATTGTTTTACTTTTGAAGCAAAATCAAAGAAAATATTTGTACTACTTATATGACCATGAGATGTCTTTTACATTCATTTCATATGTTTCTCATGATACTCCATTACATTTAAAAAAAGAAAAAGAAAAAGGTATTTATATAACTACTTATTTTTTACATAAGAAAAATATTTTCTATTCTTTTTCCATTTCCTAGCTAAAATCCTAAATTTCTAGTTCCAAACTGGTCTAAAGATCAGAACATTGTTTATTTTTGCTTCTGAGCCAAAAAAAAAAAAAGAGATCATACTCTTAGTTTGAAACAAAGTATACACCTAAAGAATGAGGAATAATCATCTATACTATTGTATAATTGACATGAAGAGCACCCTAAAGAAACTGCGTTGAACTGTCAAGCGATTTTGGTGAAATCGATGCCATTTTATTTTATGAATTAGGTATAATACACCAAGTAATTAACATAATTATAACTCAATAATTTTGGTGAGGTGTCTTAGAGAGGACAATCACATCATCTATAATACCCGATATAGAAAAAAAAGTTCTATTTTTATTTCTTTGTAGGTTGTATTGCTCATCTCTCTTTCTTATTTTTCTTTTCTTTTCCCCCCTTTTAATTAAACCTAGTTAAATTTATTTAGAAGATTTTCTTATCGAATTTAATTTTTTTTCCATAATCATCGAGTGTGCGTTACCGACCAATATTACTAAAGAATACTCCAAACTTAAACGACCAAAATATAAATTACAAGTTAACTTCTCACGTTTTCCCAACAGAAAATTCGTGATTCAAGTTAGAAAAATATACAAAAACATAAAAAGAGAGACTAATCACAATGTTAAAAAAAAAAAGAGAAAAAGTTGGGAGAAAAAACCCAGAATTTGACACTTACAGAAAGAATTTGAAGGGTAGCTGAGTTCAGTACTCCTCTCTTGCCCTTCTTTTACTGCTTTTGTTGGTAAGTTTGGATATTTGCAAAAGTTTCATGCAATGTGCATCGCTAAATAAGGAGCAAGAGTGGCAAGTTTGCGAAGCTAACACTTGGCAAGGAACGGGTGACTTCCTTCAATTCTCTCATCAATGTGAGCGCAGTGTTGGTAATCGACATATAAGGTAGTAAGCTACTTTTGATCCCGAAGACATGCACTGACCCGTGATAGGTGACCAAAACCGACTCTACCTAAATTTTTAATTAAAAAGAAAATGTTGTAGCTCTTAGTAAGGCACAGGATACTCATTATGTAGAGAAAATAATCGAAAGTGTATATCTGTCTTAGAAATCCTGTCATTATGTAATTATTATTTATAATCTGTAAATTAAAAAAATTAACTTAATCTTGAAAGTTCTTTATATGAATATGAACTCATGTATTTATCCAAAAAAAAAAAAAGAATATGAACTCATGTTAATTTGGTTTAGAATATAATAATACATTATTGGGAATAAGTTAAATTTTCTTATTGGTGATTATTTTATTACTAAGAGAAGTAGTTATAGAACTAGTTAGTTTTGTTTATTTGATTATCATAATTCATTACTAAGAGAAGTAGTTATAGAAAAGTAAGTTTTGTTTACTTGATTATCATATTGGTGTTTATTTTATTACTAAGAGAAGTAGTTATAGAACTAGGTAGATGTGTTCATTTGATTATCAGTACTAAGAGAAGTAGTTATAGAAAAGTTAGTTTTGTTTATTTGATTATCATAATGGTGTTTATTTTATTTTTGAATTTTCGAATTTGACTACATTTACATAAGGACTGATAATTATATTTATCTGGAATTTAATATATATAATCTGGAATTTAAATATAAGAAATTATATATATATATATATATAATTTCTTATGCGGCACAATTAAGTATCATTAGACCATCAACATGTGAACTTACTTGGATAATCTTAATAATTGTGTATAGATGAGATTCTTATAAAATTTATTATAATAAAAGATTTCATCACTTCAAAACTTTGAATTTCTTTTTTTCCTTCTTTTTGGTATAAAATTTTCGTATAGTCGGCTATGGTAACTTGCCACGAGTCAGAGCATGTCTCCGAGATTAAAGTGTTAGGAATGGTAGCATCAGCGTACGAAGAAAATAATCATGAAACACAAAAGACTAAGCATAAACATGAAAAATGAACACGAGGATTTAACGTAGTTCGGCAAAGTGCCTACATCCAAGACTCAACCTAGATCTATATTTTTATTTCTCAAAGTGAATATAAGTCAATCAATCAATTACAAGATGAGTTCTACTATTTATAATAGAGGAGTAGTGTGAAACCTTATCAAATTAGGAATTACAATCTTAATACAAGGGTAGAGGTCTAACAATACAAGGAAACAAATAAGGAGTCCTAAAAATTCGCCAAAAAATACTACATTTGTGCAGAAGCAGCACTACATATGCGCAGAAGTAGTCAAACCACGCTGCCGTACGTCGCGGTGTTCGATCCTGAACACTACGGCATTCCTCTCTACCGCGGACGCCGCGTCATTCGCACCTGAGACGTTGCCACTACATCTGCGTAGTGTTAGTCCTTTTTCTTCCGTTTCCTCTTGTTTTGACCCTTTCGTGACCCCGGGTCTTCTCGACCCATCTCGACTTCATCTTGGCTCTATTTTTGCTCCATTTTTTCCATCTCCTGATCCTATTTTAATCGGACTCCACTATATCTCAATATAAAGATAACTTACAAGGGTACTTATAAATTACCCGCCAACACTACCCTCATATTTACAGAGCGAATCGAACCCACAATCTAATGACATGAAGTGATTCGTTTCTTACCTACTGAGCCAACTAGTTTTGGCCAAAACTTTAAATTTCTGGAAGTGCATTGTTTCAACCCTTACCCGTAGTTTTTTTTCCCCAATGTTTATCGTTTATTTTTAGAATTTTTAGTATTACCACATCAGCATAAATGTCATCTCATTACTAACAGCATATTTTAACGTAAAATAGTCAAAAATACCATCATCAAAACATGATTTAATAGTGAAAAGTAAATAAATTTTGTTGCATTTGATCAATTATAAAATGACTAGTCTTAATGAAGTTTGCTTAAGGTGGTCGTGTCAAGTGATAAGTAGTTTATGACCTTCAAAGATGATCAATGTTCAAATTCTACTGAAAACACCCTGAAAAGACCTTTTTTTTGTGCAACCCGATTCGAAAGATTAATGGGATGCTATTTTTCATTTTTTTTAGAAAAAGTAAGAGATTTTATTTTTAAAGAGTAGAAATATGATAGAAAAAGTGTGTTGAATGAATTTTTCATATAGAAAAAAGTGTAATGAATATATATGATTTGATATTATTTTTTTTGTAAGAAAAATTATTTTTTATGGGAAATGGTGTGGATGAGCTCTAATTTGATAAGAAACTTTACACATTTTTTAGTTAAACTCATCGATTAAGACATCTGAAAATATGCAAAGTAAAGCTTATTTCGCACCTTGCGTCAGTTCGAATCAAGATATGTAATTATGTAGTTGCATATGTTAAGATATTTGTAGATAAAAGCTTTTTAGTTATTGTGTAAACGGTCGAATTATGAAAAGTAAATAATTTAATTTTCTTGAGAAAGATGCAATTAAATCCATTGAAAAATTTTCAAGGAAATTTTAGATTTTTTTTGGAAATATTTACTATAGTTTTTTTTTTTTTTTGCAACTTTTTGGGAAATGCAAAATAAATGCATTTTTTATAAAAAAAAAATCTATGAAAAATTGAGACATAGGAAATGATGGTCCATCCATGTGGGGCTAAAGTTTCCTGACTAACTTTAGTAACGAAAAAAGAAGAGACTTTATTGGGTGTCCTTTCTGTCACATAGTGCAATAAAGCAGTGACAAGCTGTTATCCCTTTCCAGCAGGGGTATTTGGGTAAATGAGGGTGTTTTGGCGCAAAGCATTTTAAAATTGAAAAATTAACAGAATATATCCTGTAATTAGTTTTTTGATTGCAAAATGCATCCTTTAACATTTTCTGGTTGGAATTCATATCTGAAAAATGATCTGACTGAATTCTCAAGTGTAAAATGGTCTAGCAAAATCACTTCCTCTACAAATTTGCTCAAGTGAGCTTGCTTGGATTAGACGAGAGAAAAAATATGAAAAACTTGCTGTTTTTGAGTGAATCAATTACATAATACATGTTATAAATATCAAAAGATTTCAATAATAAAGTTGCGCATCATCAGCAAAAGTTGACCATTTGTATCTCCCAGTATCCCTATTGTTGTCGTTCCTATGTCATGTTGTAACAAGTTTTTTACACTGAACAATCCTGATAATGAAATTTTTTTCTGGACGAAGATTTTTTGACAAGAAAAATTAACCAAGGTTTTTTTTTTTGAATGGAAAATAAGATTTTCCTCTAATTAATGTTAAATTCCTCTGATTTTTTTTTGGTATACCCGGGGTGAATTTTGCCATATCAGTGAGTGGTGCATGACTTTGTTGATGTGGCAAAATTCAGAGCACTTGGAACTACCGGATGGATTCAAAAAATTTCTTTCTCTTTAGACATAAACCCAAGTCACTTGACTAGATCTGTGGAGGGAGAGAATTTTTCTTGACCATTTTACCCCCATAAATTCAGTCAAATCGTTTTTCAAAGAGTGATCCTAACCTAAATTGCAGAATTACTAATATGACTAAGGAGTTTGCAAATGAAAAGCTAATTCAAGAGTGCATTTTATTAAGGGTTTATTATCCCCCAACCTTCGTTCTGTTAGTCCGAAATTGCTAAATACTCCCATCTGGTTTTGTAAACCCAGCGCAATACCCCTTTTCCGTTAGAAACTTGATCAAAACATAACCCTTAAAACATCTCTATACCTTTAATTTGTTGTAAATTTCAACCCTACAAACAGGGCAAAAATACATTTTTATAGTGCATTTTGCCAAAACACCCTAATTTAAAGGTACAATTTAACAAATACCCTTATTTTTATTCTGTTATGGGAATGATAATGTTTGTTAATCAACTCTTCACCAGCCCCATTTCGTCGGTTCTACTCGTCTCCAACATCTTTGTGGTCCAATTTAAAACTGAAGTAGCAGAAGGGTGGAATCAGAATGTTAGTGGTAACCTAATGTATGGTGTTGCACAGAGACTGAAAAATCTGAAAAATAGAATGAAGGCTAAAGCTAGTTGGATTCAGATGGGAAATCAAAATTCTAAGGCCTTGTTTGTTTATGTTTTCAAATTTCATTTTCAATATTCTGAATCACAAAATTCTAAAAATCAAAGCATTCTCATCTAAATCCTACTTTTTTCAACTTAACTTTTTCAATCTCTCCATATAACTAACTACGTATCACTCACTCTATCAATCATTTCACACATTTATCAATCAACATCATTTCCTCCAATCATTACTTTTTTATTCAATCTTTCACTTTTACTATATATTTCAAATTTCAAAATATATTAATATTAAATTAACTTTATATATCTATCTATCTTATTTTATTATTTATTTATTCACATAATCATTACACAAATAACTAACTTAATTATTTAATTCATCATATATCGACCAATTATTATTGATTTGACATATTTTTATAAATCTCAATCACTATTTAAAAACATAAACAAACACAACACACATCACATTAATTTTTACACGAATTCATATAATACGCATTTTTCGAAAAAAATTTAAAATTTTATCTCAAAAATATAAACAAATAAAGCCTAAATATTTCCACATGCTCCTATGCAATATAGAAATAGAGTGGTGAATATCGAGGATGGAGAGGGTGGCCTATTGACAGACTATTCAGAGGTTACAAAGCACTTCATTAACTACAATAAGCTGCTTTTGGTGACAAAAAGTGTCAGGGTCAAATCTGAACCAAAAGTCTTTGAAATTGGGCTCATGGTATTAAATATCTTTTAAAATCTCAAAATTTTAACAAAAATTTTGAATTTTCGGGGGTCTCGAAACGAAATCTCACATTCGATCCAATTTTGCAGAATATCTATTGAAATTTTCCCGATATTTTCGATATTTCTCGAAATCTCAAATTCTTAATAAAATTGCTTTGTTAAATATCTACCGAAATTTTCCGAAATTTTGACCAAAACCAAAATATTCCAAAATTTAAAATAATATAAAATAATATTTAATTATGTATTTTTAAATAAGAATGAGTCCAAATTATTGTGATTGTCTATAAATGATTGTGGTATTTTGTTTTAATGAAGTTCTTAGGAAATTTGGTCATTACTTTACTCTTAAATCATATTTATTTTATATTTTTCGCCACTGATTTTAGTCATACTACTTGACAAAATTCACTATACATACAATATATATACAAATATTATTTATGTAACAGATGCATAATTATGATATTTAAAGTTACACAAAGTTTCATTGTAAATTTTCAAATATTTCTATAAATTTTCATGATTTCTTTAAAATCGAAATCGAAATTTTGAATATCCATGAAATTTCAATCGAAATTTCTGTAAATTTATTATCCCGATATCGACACCGATACCGACATTTAATACCTTGGCTGGGCCTAGACTGACTGTAGAACAACAACTGATTTGATGAAGCTCTTCAATAAGAAGATGTTAAGAAAGCTATGTTTAGCATTAACAATAAGAGCCCAGGACCTGATAGCTATGGGAGTGGGTTCTTTAAGGCAACATGGGATATTGTGGGTGAGGACATTACACAGGCAATCTTGGATTTTTTCAGTCAAAGGAAACTGTTGAAACAGTTAAATTGTACACTACTAGCCCTAATTCCAAAAGTTGAGAATCCTAGAATGGCTAGTGAATTTAGACCAATTGCATGTTGTAACTCAGTTTACAAATGCATCTCCAAGTTGCTGATAGGTAGATTGGCCCAAGTTTTACCTAAATTAATTAACGAGAATCAAGGAACTTTTGTCAAGGACAGATTTATCATAGATAATGTTCTAATTAGTCAATAATTAATTAGACTATACAACAGGAAGAATGCCTCACCAAGATGCTTGATGAAGATAAATATCAAAAAAGCCTATGATTCAGTGGATTGGGACTTCTTGAAGGAGATGTTGGTAGGATATAGATTTCCACAGATGTTTAGCAACTGGATTATGGAGTGTATACAAACAGTTTCTCTCACTTTGGCACTTAATGGGGAGAACCATGGATTCTTTCAAGGAAAAGAGGATTAGACAAGGGTATCCCATCTCTGATTTATAGTTTGTATTGGTTATGGAGTATCTCACAAGGAGTTTGCAGCATAGCTGCACAGGGGAGTGGATTCAGATTCCACCCAGCCTGTAAACATCTTAAGTTGACAAATATTTGCTTTGCAGATGACCTTATAATATTCTGCTAAGCAAATAGTTTGTCTGTTCAAACAATCCGGAGCACTTTTTCTAATTTCTCAAGCACTACAGGATTGTTTGCAAATCAAAGCAAGTCTAGCATGTATGTAATAGGTGTTAACCAAGAGATCAAGCAGACTCTTCTAGATAACTGGATTCAGTGAGGGGAGTTTTCCAATCAGGTATTTGGGAGTGCCATTATCTCCAACCAACTGGTCTAAAAATGATTGTCACTCATTAGTGGAAAAAATAACTAATAGACTGGTTAGATGGGCTTTCAGAAAGTTATCATATGCGGGAAGATGCCAGCTAATAAACTATGTTTTGTTTTCCCTACATGTGTATTGGACTTCTATTTTTGTCTTACCCCAGTCTGTGGTTAAGCTAGTGGAACAGAAATGCAGAGAGTTTTTAGGAGGAAAAAATGAAAATCACAGTAAAGTGCCTCTGATAAGTTGGGACAAAGAATGTGGAAAAAAGAGATTTGGTGGGCTCAATATCAAAACTTGTGAAGTATGGAATATAGCTGTTGTGGGTAAGCAAATATGAGCATTATCTCAGAAAAAAGACTCACTTTGGGTTACATGGATTTCAAGTGTATATCTCAAAGATGTGGATTTCTGGGACTACAGTGTGGAGGAGAATTGATAAGGTGAAAAACAAACTTAGAGGAGGGTATACGCATAGTCAATGGATGCATTCACATTCTAGTAATACACAGTCCAAAGTGGATATAAATGGCTAAAGGGGGAGCAAGAAGAATTTAGAGAAGCAAGATTTGAATGGAATAGGCTCAATGTTCCAAAACATTCCTTTATTGCTTGGTTGACTGCACATCACAGGCTGCTTACCAGAGATAGGCTGAGTAGATTTCTTCAAATTCCAGGTAGTTTGTGTGTCTTGTGTGGGAATGCCCTTGAAACCATTGAACATCTCTTCTTTGTTTGTGACTGGGCAAAGAACTTGTTGGGTGAAATGATGCACTGGCTGAATGCTGCAAATTGTCCTTTTCAGTTTGGCAGATGGCAAAGGTGGTTGAACTATGCTTTTAGTTTTAGAAGATGGAAGATGAAGCAAAGTGTGATAGCAGCTGGGATTGTGGGTTGTATTTATAGAATTTGGTTGGAGAGAAATCATAGAATCTTCACACAAGAGGAAAAAGAATAGAGGATAGTTTTTGGAAGCTTAAAGACTGATCTTAGCATGAGATTTGCTGGGTATAGAGAAAAGAAACTAAGTCACATAGGTAGTCATTGTATAGAGATGCTAACAAGGAATTAGCTATCTGGTTTTTTCATATTTGTATAGTTACAGTGATGTATAGGCATTATACTGGTAATTGACAGTAGTTTTAGCACACTTTTGATGTAGTGCGTGATTGAAGTTTGTAATTTTTGTTTGTTGGTTATAAAGTCATTACTTTACACCTAAAAAAAATAATTTTGTGGTAATAATAGGGTGATTATAAAACACACTGGGTCTAATGGTGTCGATCCATCAAACACATTGGATACAGAGACACGATGTTAGATGAATCGTCTCCTATGAATCTGGTCCATCTTAAAAAATTTCATGATATTGAAATATCAAATTGATATAAGATACTTGAAAGAAATTAAAGAATCTCTGACTTCAAATATGACGAAAATCTTTTCAATAGATGTAGCAGGGTTTGTGATGTGCCAAAATATGGTATCTAGGCCCAAAACTATAATAGAATAACCTAAGGCCCAAGATCCACTAAGTAACTTAGGATCCGCGCTAAGTAACAGTGACGGGTCGGGCCATTAGTCCTACCCGACTTTACGACTTAGAAAGTCGGCCGTCCGATACGGCCACATGTCATTATCCTATTAGTCCAATTGTCAACCACCCATTCATACAAGATGTATGTGCTATAAATACTCACTTCATTTATAAAGGGTTGGAATCAAAAGAATATTCTCTCTAACTTTAGCCTCGTAAATTCATAACGTCGAGTCTACAGATTTAGTAGTACGTTCCCTTATATATAAATTTGGGAGTTGGAATCGTATAATCCAGAAACAACCCTGGCTTCATATTAACGTATTGAACTACGATTGATTTGATACTTAATTAGGTACGTATGTAGCTCAGTTATAATCTAATGCAGTCTATAATCTCTCTCACTCTACTTGTTGTACGATTTGAGTCCTCTCAGACTGGTTGAGTTCGTATCCCTCGAATTTAGACTAAATCAGTACGACAAATAGTTTTTAAGTGAACTCAAGCTAGCTCAAAAATAGAAACTTTCATCTCGTCTTGGTTTTATCGTACTCAAATATATTTAACAAAACGGGTGACTAATTACATGACAAACATTAATTATACTTATGTTCAACTCAACTAGACCTGGAGTATAACTTTCCATCAAGAACCCGACAATTTTATTGCACCGTCGTGCGATTTATCAATGACTAGTAAGTAAGAAGGCCATAGGGAATATATGTATATGTATATATATGTGTGTTTTAAAAACCTCAAGTAGAATGACCAATGAAACCTTGTTACACAAAAACAATAGTAAAAATCCTGCAATGCCAGCAAAATACAAGACTACTCAAAAATTCTCAGACACTTTTGAGGAACTCCTGAAAGTCCATCACTGTGATGCAACCCACATAAAATTTACCATACAAAAATGATTATAAGTGTATCGAGATTTGAAATCAAACAACTCCCCAAAAATCACTCGCCCGTTATCCATTGCCAGCTATTTTAATGTCTCAAGGAACAAAAGCCACGAAGAAACTTCTGACATAAAATAAAATGCTCTATCCATGTTTAGCTACACGAGCGTATGTATTGCCTCTTAAACTAGTCGCATACGAAAAAAAATAGGAAGTATGAATGTGAAAATTCTCTTCTTCGGAGCTCTCGGCCTCATACCAATTCTCCTAAATAGCCCACTAGATTGTTCCTACCAAATGACAACTTTTTGGTGAAAAAATTACTTTTGTACTGCAACTACTCAGCTGGTGGGGATTCATTGCTACCCTCTTCACTGGCTTCATTTGCTGCCTCTTGATCTTTCGATTCCTCTCCAGTTTCAGATTTAGCGGGTCCAGGACCAGCTGACACTTTCACCATTGATGGTCGCAAGAGTCTCTCACCAAGTTGAAACCCCTTCCTGTATTCTTCAATTATAACACCATCTTCATGTTCTGTTGAATCTTCACGCATTATGGCTTCATGCAGCTTTTGGCAGAGAAAAGAATGCTAACGTTAGAAAAATCCATCGGGTGTCCAAATTAGGTCATATTAGCATATGGTGTATGTTGTTGTTGATGTGGCATAATCTGGAACCCTGGTGTTCTAGACCGGGTGCATATAAGAATTTTCCGAATAGAAGAGTACATCTATAATCTAACTCTTGGGGTGGGGAGCCCAACTAAAGCTGGATTTCATTGTGAACTAAAACCCATAAACAACACAAATGAGCATATGATTCTGCTCTCACTATGTAGATTACAAGCAAAAAACTCTTTAATTAAGGACATAGCAGAAATATAGAGCACCACAAATTTACAAGTGAACGCAATAAATCTTTAGCAAGATTTAAGATGACATACTATCTCTGCTCAATAAACTCACCGAGTTGGCTCGAATCAATCGAGATTTAGTTTGAGTTAAAAGCGTGTCCAGGTCTTCATAAAACCTGAACTTACTTTATTCAGCTTTTCAAAGAGTTCATCTATTACTCGACTGAATTTTGAGCCAACTCGGAAGCTTACCTGCATTGAGCCAATGACCATAGAACGATTATAAATACTAAGGCTATTGAAAGAATCCTTTAAAAAATAAAAATAAAAAAGAGTTTGAAAAAGAAATCTAAACAATTTTTTTACTCCTTGGCCAACATATTTAGGGAAAATTGAAAATATCAGTATCCTATCAGTCTCATAGGATAGGTGCCCTTGCAATTTGGTCTCATTGTTTACAAAGTTACATAATTAGTACCGTAAAACATAATGTTTTGCATTTCTAGTCCCAATCGTTAACAAATGGACGGAAACTGCTAGTTTTCAGACATGTCTTGCATCTGACCAATACTTAATTTGGGAAATTTCATAAAAAAATTTAAAAACCTACATTATGTAAAACTTGCAAAAAAAAAAAAAACTCGCATTTGATGGGGTTTAAGGTCTTGGGATGTCAAAGTTAAAGGATATTTATGCAATTTATCCTAAACCCTTAACGGCGCATGCATGCCACTTGTCCGTTTTCTTAACAGTGGGACCAAATTTGCAAAAGTAAGACGCCTATGAGACTAATATTGCAATTTTCTCTATTTCCCACAGGGGTTAATTTCACATATTAGCATTATTTGACAACTTACCATGGGATCAAATGGTTTTCCAACAGATTCCACAGGAGCAACACCAAGAGATCCTAAAATCTCCACAAACTGCTTGTATATGTTCTGATAACTGTTACTTATCTTCTCCTCTCCTTCAGTTTCCACTTTGATCTGGGCTTTCGCTCGCTCAAAATTATCCAAAACAGGCAACAAACTTTCCACCACTTCTCCTTGTGCATTTGACACTAGTGAAAGCCGTTCCCTGTCTGTTCTCTTACGGAAATTGTCAAAGTCGGCACTTACTCTAAGAACCCGAGCCCTCTCAAATGATAATTCCTCGGATAAAGTGGCAACTTTTGTCTCAAGATTAGTTTTCTCATCTTCAATGGTTTTAAGAAATGATTCTACTTCGGTGATTTTCGACTCATCATTATTTGCTAGAGCCTCTTTATACAAATTTAAAGAAGCTATAACTATAGAACTCGGTTCCTCTGCAATTGTAGCATCATTCTCACTAGAAGCATCAACATCAACTGCACCATCTACGTTCGCCTGTCCATCAAAAATAGAAGTTGTAAATCACTTAAATAGATATAGCTTTTTTCTGGCAACTGGAACATTTCCCTAAATTCTATTAATCTCGGGTTTAACAAGAAAATCAGTTACGCATAATGGACCGCTTCAAAACATTGATTCAAACAATCCAGTTCAGCCTTGCGATATTGTCTAGAAACTGCATATCACTAAACTTAGAAAACAACTTCTGCTATTAAATAGAATGTGAAGCAGCCGCCTACACAGACACAGATATGCACACATTCATTTGCCAATAATTTTAGCAACACTTGGTTTACAAAATTTTCACTTTTTTAATTGCGTATTTGCTCAGCTACTCTAACTAATTGTTAACAGTCTCATCTGTTGAAAAAGTTTGTAAGGATCTTAGTTTGATTTGTCTAAGCATGTTTAGAGGAAACTTTATAGGAACAATGATCCAAAAGTCAAAAGTTATTGGTAGTTTCTCAAAAGGAAAAAAAAAAAGATTTTCAGAATCCTGAAAGTAATTCATCACAAGACTTCAACAAAAGGTGTATCTTCTGTGAGTCTTAGCACATTCATGAGATTCATATTATTCTAATTTTCTTACAAAAATTATATATGCATACTACTTTGTATCAATTATTAATTTTTTTTGTTTCTGCCCACGCCATAGGACCCTAGCTCCACAAATGATTAGCACATCAGAGCTTTGGTTAATATAAATTTTTACCCCCACCAAAATGCACATACCAATATGAAGCATAAAAAATTCTAAAAAGAAGTTCTTTGAGACCATCGAAATGCCATTTCAAGGTATACTACCAGTCTACCACATCCATGAGCATAAATACGAAATCACCTAAACTGCATATTTCAGCTTCTATATATATGTGTGTGTGTGTGTGTGTGTAAGCAGCAATTCAACTCTGTAATTCAGCAAAACCACAAAACAATGGACCATTCACAAGAGTTTACATAAAGTAACAAACAAGTTCAAATCCTCAAGATAATATTTGCACGAAATATCACTTTAGAGATATAATATATCCCTATGCCCCTTAAAATTCAGTTTCCATGACTTCACTATAATCCGTCCTGCACTCGAATTCAAGCACGCATAAGCTAACTGTTTATAAATTACAATTGCACAAATCACCTCAATTACTCCCCAAACCAAAAGAAGAATAAACCTACAAAATAGCACATAGAGAAACTACCTCAATTTCCGGTTCGGAATCCGATCCTTGAACCGCGTCCTTTTCTTCAATTTCAGTTTGCGTTTCTACAGTTTCTCCATTTGAAGCAAATAATTTCTTCAACGAGCGCCTCGGCAATTCGACACTACTCCTCCTATTGTAACCAGCGTGATATAAACGACACCTAATCACCGCCGGAAGTCTATTGGATGTAAAGGAAACGCGGCGAAAATTGTGCGATTTGACGGAGGAGCCTCCGGCGGCGGTGCTGCAAAGATACGCCGCCGGCGCGGTGAAGGTAGGTGGCGTTTTCAACACGGTGGTTGCCATTGGAGAAGCTTGAGAGAGAGAGAGAGAGGAGAGGATAAATTGTGGGAGGAATAGGAAGGAGTGTGGATTGAGTTTTGAGGGTTTAGTTTATAGGTCCTACTGAATTGTTCTTGTTGTGTAATGATAATTGCTGACCCTTGGATCAAATGGTGGTTGCTTCTAGTTGGATCTCACATTTGGAATTGGAAAGGTCCAAAATAGGGATTTTTTTTCTTTTCTTTTTTTGTTAATTTGTTTGGGTATGGTCAACTCCGGTCACATATTTCAATTACGGTCATGCCTTTGGGACCAATGCTCATTTAAAGAGGTGCTTACAAGTTACATATTACCCATCAAGATTGACCTTACGCCTTACGTTGACTTAGAGAATCGAAATGACAAATCTCTGACTGAAAGTAAATCGTTACTTACCCGGCGTAAAATAAAAAAAAAATTGAACATCTATAATGTACATGATATCTTTTATTGTTACAGCTAGAGGGAGGGGAGGGGCCTAAGACTTTGTTTGGATGTGTTTTCATTTCATTTTCAACCGTCATTTTCGAAAATATACGGGGGAATGAATTTTTTTATTTTTGTGTGAGAAAAGTGAAAAAAGTAGGTGTGTTTGGTTGTGTTTTTAAAAATGGTTGAAATTGGTGATTATGATGTGTGAAATGATTGAAAAGTAATGATTAGATTAATAGTGTTAGATTTAAAAATTTAAAAGAGAGGAGAGAGAAATGTTTAAAAAATTGAAAGGAGATAAGAGAGAAAAGTGATAAAAAGAAATTGTGAGATGAGTGATGTGAAATATAATTTTAAAGAAATTATTGAAATTTATTGGGAACGTAAAAATGAGAATGAAAATGAGAATATTTTCAGTTAAAAACAGTGTAAAGTATGTATTTTCATTTTCAGATGAAAATAAAAATGGAAAAAGCAGTTTGAAAACACAAACAAACAAGGCCTAACAGATTAACCCGACATGCTGGGATCAACTGTGACTAATCTATGTCACATGACTTCCGTTCGATCTTGCTTTAAGAGGTCTTCGATGTTAGAGTTATATTATTAGTAGTATTGTTATTAGTTTAGGTATCTATTATTTCTTTCTATATTGGAGTACTCTATATATTCTTGTACTCTATATAAACATTGGTTTACTTCATTATTAATCAAAGAGAATTATACCTTAACATGATATCAGCCTAAATCTAAATTCCTAGGCCTAAATTTCTCTCTACAACGCAGCAGCCGTCGTTTGCAAATTTCAGCCACCATCCATTACTTGATTCTTGGTCACCAGAATTATGTATATACAAAGCAGCAGCCGTCGCATGCAAATTGGAGTTTCTTTTTTGTTTTAGTCTTTTAATTACTTGGTCTTTCCCTTCCGCATAAGTCGTTGTCATTCTCCTCAACGCGCCATATCTCACTTCATATTGCCTCCATTGCCGGCTCTTTCGTGTTATTCAGTTGATTTATCAAGATATCGTGCTATTTCGATTGATTGATCAAGGTAAGTTTTTTTTTATTATTATTCTCCTCTCAAGTGATTAATCTCCAAAATTTTAATAATTATTTTCGGTTATTCCCCCCATGTCTCAATTCGAAGACTCCTCCGCCACCGAAACCCAAGTTCATGAAAACACCCCAAAACCGCCCCCTATACACCCAGCTTTAGCCGCCGGCAACGTTCACTCTTCTTTTGGTTTTAAATTAACGGAAAACGATTCAAATTACAAATTATGGCGCGGTGTGTTTATGGATCTCTGTCGTAGCTACTCCGTTTTTTATCACATAACTGGTCACTCAAAACCTATTTCTGACACTGATGAATCTTGGTTTTCACTCGACTCCACTATTAAAAGGTGATTTTATTCCTCTGTTGATATCAAATTACTCAAAATCTTGATCTTGAATATGCTACATCACATGATATTTGGTTTGCTATTGAGTCCAATTTTTGAAATAATAAAGCTTCTCGCTACATGCAACTTAATGAATGATTTCACAATCTTCGTAAAGGTACACTTTCTATCTCCCAATACTGTCAGGAGATGAAATTTTTGGCTGACAATCTCGCCGATCTTGATACTCCAATAACGGATCAAGCCTTAATTCTTCAACTTTTACAAGGTCTACCCGAGTCATATTTACCTCTAGTTACTGTCATCACTGCCAAACCACCCCTTCCCAACCTTCCGACTCCGCTCATGCTCTTTTTTCCCAAAATCCCTCCCCCAACTATAACCGAAATAATTATCGAAATTTTGGTAACAATCGCGGAAGAGGTGGTGGTCGAAATTCGAACCGCAGTCATCGATCGGGCTATCATAATACGGGCTCTCGCAACACCCAGCAAAATTCAGCAGGCCCACCTTCAGGTTATTCATACCAGCTTGTTCACCACACTCCAAACGAGCCTCAATTCTTTGGCCCACTCCATGCCACCTTCAACTCATTAAGCCGCCCAGTTGCCCCATTCTCCAACAACTCTGCGCATTGGGCCTCATCAATTCAGCCCACCACATCTCCTTGGCTCCTGCCGTCCGCTACTGGGCCCCAGTCCGCCGCCAACCCACTTTCCCCTTCCCCATTAATTGGCCCAGCGACCAGTTTTCTTCCTTCTGCAGGCATATTAGGTCCAGCGCCTCATGGGCCTCAATCTGCCATAGGCCTACCTCCATCAGGCCTCACAATTTCCTCTCCTGCCGCTGCCTCCCATGGTCCACCTAATCTCACCCAGCAGCCCAATTTCACCGCAACGGACTTATCGGCCCTTTATCAAACAATGACACTCCAACAACCCGATGCCCAGTGGTATTTGGATACAGGTGCGAGTTCTCACATGTCATCTCATCAAGGTAATTTTTTTAATATTGCATCTTGTACTAATTTAAATTCAATAATTGTTGGTAATGGTGCTGCACTTCCCGTCACTTCTATTGGTCACTCGTCTTTTCCCACCCCTTCTCGTTCTCTTTCTCTAAATAATATTCTTATTTCTCCATCATTAATTAAAAATCTTATTTTTGTTCGTAAATTTACGCAAGATAATCAATGCTCCATAGAGTTTGACCCTTTTAGCTTTTCTGTAAAGGATCTTAGGACTGGCATTCGATATCATCAGTAGGTCTTTCAACGATGACAACGCTGTGACTGAATCCTTTCTTGGTCGGAAAATCTGCCGGTCTATTAGCTTCGCGATAAATATACGTAATTTGAGCGTCCCAAGACCGAGCTAAGAGTTGGCGAATGCGAGAAATAATCCCGAAGTCCTGGTGAGAAAATGTTGCATTGAGAACACTCTATTTTGCTTCTCTAGATTCAGTTTTGACTTGGACCACCCGCACATGTAACCTCCAAGTCATCTCCAATCCATGTTGTAATGCGAGAAGTTCGGCCTGAAACACTGTATTAGTCTCAACACGTCCAAGAAACCCCTGAATCCACCTTCTATTTGAATTTCGAGCGAGGCCCCCCACGCCAGCCGTGATTTGGCGCTGATGAGGTTGCGCGAAGACAGCTGCATCAACATTAATTTTCATCACGTTAGCTTTCGATTTCCGCCAGCCGACATTGATCACTCTCACTGAGGTCTCCGGCTCTCCTCCTTGTTCCTCGATCTGCCAAGCTTCTTGAATTCTCTGAAGGGCCACGAGCCAGTGGCAAGTAGGCATATCTCCTTCCTCGCCATGCCAAATAATGTTAGACCGAGAAAATAGTTGTTTTTTTTGTTTTTGTTTTTTTTTGGGTTACGAACCTTGTTCATTTGTTTACGTCCCACCAACTAAATTATGTTTGAATAAAAAGTGATTATTTGATTTATTGGGGATATAAGAGAAAATATGATTTAATAAATAGATGTTAATTATTTCCAAATTAATAAACACATCTTACTAATAAGAAAATGACTAATTTGGGATATCTTGCAACTAATTGAATGTATTTCATGTCATACACTTTGGTGACACAATATGTACGTGAACCAATGGAATTGTATATGATAATATCATAAAGTAAAATGATGACATCAATATATATCATCCAACGACATGCAACCCACTTGGTTGTATATCCACTTTTTTTTTTCTTCGGATGTACTTTTTCAAAAAATAAACTGTAACATGAATTGGATAGACAATAGGCAAAATTGCAAATTTTAGTCCTTCACATTTTAGTCCTGTACCTTTTGGCCATTGACAATTTTAGTCCTCCACATTTCTCAATTTGACAATTTGAGGCCAATTTTCACCGGAATTGACTAAATTGGCCGAAAATTAGCACGTGCACCTCATGTGGCCCCTTTAGATTGGGGATTTTTAATTTTCTGGCCAATTAAGCTTATGTTGAGATCAACTTGCATACATGGGAAAAAATTGCCAAATGGACAAATCTACATTTAACAAGTGGAAAAAGAAAAATATTTCTATTGACAAAAATTAAAATAATTTAACATGTCAATTTTTTTTTCATAAATTAAAAAATGATTTAAACCTAAACTTCTAACATCTAAAACAGAAAAATAATTTACAAATGCATAATCATGATAACAAATTAAGAATCTTTTTTTATTAAAAATAATTTAAACATATAATTTTAACATCTAAAACAGAAAAATAAATCACAAATGCATAATTATGGTAACAAATTAGGAAGAAAAAAAAAAGAAAAAAGAATGGATCATCTTCCCCAAATCTACCTATTCATCTCCCTCACCCAACCCACGCAACCCAAAACCCACTGCTGATGCCGCATCACCCCCCCCCCAAACCGCCCATCCTCATCGCACTCCCAAGTCCCTGTCATCCTCGCCTGGCCCCTTAGCATCACCCCCAATTTCCCCAATTGAGCATAATTGGCCGAAAAATTAAAAATTCCCAATTTAAAGGGGTCATGTGAGGTGCACGTGCTAATTTTAGGCTAATTTAGTCAATTCCGGTGAAAATTGGCCTCAAATTGCCAAATTGAGAAATGTGGAGGACTAAAATTGCCAATTTTAAAGCAAGTGGACTACAATTGCCAATGACCAAAAGCTACATGACTAAATTGGCAGTTTTGCCATAGACAATAAGATAAAAGTGACACATATATAATGAGATTAAGTTATATGTATAATCTATATATGGACTATATGTTTTTTTCAAAAAGATTAAAAAAACAAACTTTATATACTCTAAATTAAGGGATAATTGCATATCATATCCCTGTACAATACAAAACTTACATACAACCCCCCTGTGTTTAAAAAATAGCCTAAAGTGCCGCTATATTATTTTTAATTTGCAAAAATCGTCCAAACTTGCTTTAAATACACTGCGCGTGAATGCTACCTTCCGCGAATTTCTAACGGATTGGGGGTTTCGAGCAAGGTTTTGAAAATTATAGGGGCATTTCAGACTATATTTTTAACATAGGAGGGATGTGCGTAGATTTTGTATTTCACAATGTACGAGAATTTAATTTTCCCCTAAATTAAAGTAAACTATACATGCCAAGTCTAGGGAAGTCAACTTATATATAGAGTCACATTATATATTCATATTCATATATGACATCTTGGGTTCTTACTATTTCTTGTTTAAAAGTCAGCGGTATAAAAACAATAACTCAAAACTTCAAGGACCTTGTCCCCCTAAGTCAAAACCGAATTTATCTACACATTTTCCCCCATTTTTTGATCTGCCGTAAAACCCCAATCCCCAATCCATCGACTATCCCGCCACCACCGCCGCCGCGCCGCCGCCGTCTCCGGCCACACTCACCACCATGTCCACCGGTAGCATTCTCGAAACGATCGGTCAAGAAATCATCGGCGTGATGTCACCGGTCTCCATCTGCATGTTCCTCGTCGTCCTCCTCGTCTACACCGTCTACAACCCCTCCGCCACCTCCTCCGCCGCCACCACCATCCGCACCGCCGCCAACTTAGTCTACCTCGAGTCGCCGTCCGATTCCACCTCACAGAAGCTCGAAGGAGCGATCCTAAACGCCGTCGTTTTCGTCGTCATCATAACCCTAGTTACCTTCCTCCTCCTCCTCCTCTACTACTACCGCTTCACCAATTTCCTCCTCTACTACACTCGCTTCTCCGTTTTCATGATCTTCTCCGCCATGGGGAGCTCAATTTTGATCTCCATTATTCAGAGGTTTAACATTCCGATTGACGCCGTTACGTTTTATGTGTTGTTATTCAATTTCACGATTTTGGGCACGATTTCAGTGTTTTCGAATGGTGTTCCTATAATTGTGAAGCAGAGTAATATGGTGGTGTTGGGGATTATTGTGGCGGCGTGGTTTTCGAGATTGCCGGAATGGACTACTTGGGTTGTGTTGGTGGCGTTGGCATTGTACGATTTAGCAGCGGTGTTGGCGCCAGGCGGGCCGTTGAAGTTGCTGGTGGAATTGGCATCGAGTAGGGACGAGGAGTTGCCTGCGTTGGTCTATGAATCGAGGCCGAATGTAGGGAGGAATTCTAGGGTTAGGGATTCAAGTTTGGGGATGTTGGTGACAGCGGGGATTGGGATGAATAGCGATAATAATGATAATGGTGGAGCAGTGGAATTACAGGAATTGTTGAGGAATGTTGGTAGTGATGATGTGAACGAGACTCGTGAAAGGGCGCATATGGTGATTGAAGTTGGACAAAATGAGAGGAGGACTAATAGGGATGAGATTGAGGAAGTGAGAGAAGATGTAGGGGAGACTTCGCCTTTGATTGGAGATAGTTATAATAGCGTTAATGATGTTAGTTCGGGTGGTGTGGAGAATAGTAATGGTGAAAATAGGGCGTTACAAGGAAATGAGAGGGATGCGGTGGGTATGGAAGAAATGAATTCAAGGGGGATAAAGCTAGGTATGGGGGATTTTATTTTCTATAGTGTGCTTGTTGGAAGGGCGGCAATGTATGATCTGATGACCGTTTACGCTTGTTATCTTGCCATCATATCGGGACTTGGATGTACTCTTATATTGTTGGCTGTTTGTCGTCATGCATTGCCTGCACTTCCAATTTCGATTGCTTTGGGGGTCATGTTTTACTTCTTGACTAGATTGTTGATGGAGCCGTTTGTGGTTGGGGCTTCTACTAATTTGGTGATGTTCTGATGTGGCCTTTATAAGGAAAGTAGATGACTTAATATTATGGCATTAAAGGCGTTTTGACGATGGTGTAATGGGTCTGAGACAGCTTCTGCCCCATTTTGTACATGAATGACTAGAGAATTTTCTGCATACTCACGCAGGTCTGATCTGTTGTTCACTGAATCTATTTGTTTGATTATAGCTTTACTGAAGATATGCATGTACTAAAATACTCGAAAAGTGAAATAGAACTTGTTTCTCTCCCTACTGCTCTTAGCTAAAGTTTCCTAGTTAAATTATGCTCTCGCTCATCGAACTGTTAGATGCATTACTCGAAAGTTCTCCAATCCACAAGAAGACTGATTCCTAGTGTAATAAATATCAAGAAGTCGACCAAAGAATAAGCACTAAGGCGAATGTATACATCAGGCGCGTCTTACCATTTTGAGAACTAGCAACTTCTTAGTCATATGTGTGTGTTAGACTTCCATTTTTGAGATGTTAGCACTGTTGATTTCTTATACACTTGTATGCGGAAAAGTGATGCCAACTCAATAAACTTGTGCTTAAGTTCCAATACATTCGTTCTTCTGTTAACATGAAGTCGGTAAGTGGTGATCTAGTTCAGACATTAAAATCGACTTGACTGTATGGCTCATTTTACTTGAGAGAAGACTTATCTTCACATTTTTCAGTTTTACCTTGGTTTAAGTAGCGATCTATGTTGAGCTATAGTATACAATATGTAGAATTGAGATCAGCCCTTTTACTAGGAAAATATTTGTGTACACCCGGTGTGGAACCCAACTGTATGAACCAAGACACAACAAAAACAATAAAAATATATATATTCAATATAAAAACAAGTCAAATATTTTTTATTATTTTTTGTTGTGTCTTGGTGCATGCAATTGGGTCTCATACCATGTGTATACAAGAATTCTCCCTTTTACATTGTGGATGACCGAATCCAGTCTTGCATAGTTTCTTGATTTTGAGCCATTTTTTCTAATTGCAACTAGTGATGGATATGTATGGGTTTTGAAGAGCAAAATGTAGGTCTGAGGGAAGACTCAAAACGTAGAGGTATCAAGTTCAGATTGTTTGTGCTGGCAGAGATTTTGAAATGCAATCAATAATACTTGAATCATGTTGTCCATTGTTGAGCTTTGGATGTAGTTGATCGTCAATATGTTGAAGGCTTACATTTTCGAAACGTGATGGATATGTATGGATTTTCTAATTGGAAGTTGCCAAGGGAAGGCTCAAAACGTAGAGGTTTCAAGATCAGATTGTTTGTGCTGGCAGAGATTTTGAAATGCAATCAATAATACTTGCATCATGTTGTCCGTTGTCGGGCTTTATATGTAGTTTATCGTCACTATGCTGATCCCATACATTTTCAAATTTGTGACTCGGAAATACAATGGTAAGTCTTTCGCCTCATGGTGTCATGTTCCTGTATTTGTACATGAACAAATGTTCCCTGTATTAGCTTCTATTTGTACAAAAACCCCTCATGGATAATACCTAAATGCGCAGGGCGAAATTAAGACACTAATAATGAAACAATTGACGGAAACAAATAACAAATAAACCCAAAGTGTGTAATACTTCATTAACACGAACGGCAATCAACTCTTGTATACAATCGAACCCTCTTATTACAAACATGATATTGGTTCCTCACATTTTGAAGCCTTAAATCCCAAATCTCATCCTAACCAAAAGTCACATAATAATACATTTAACTTCACATGAAAGTCCTGTTTGCATGTACGCTATGAGACTATGCTGTATAAATTCAATCGCAAAGGCATGAGACGAACCTTTCAATCATAGATATCTTCTACTGCACTTCACTTCCTTCAGTTTTCTTTTCGTGTGAGTTATCTCCATCGTGCTTGCTTGCTAGACCTTCATTTTCGAGTTCTTTCGACTCTGAGGTATCTTTTGAAACTATTTGCCCCACCTTAACATATTTCTCCATGAACTTATATTCCCAATCTTGGAGAACTTCCAATTCAGAATCACTCAAACCTTCGGTGTTCCGGGTAAGGTCTTTAGGGTCAAACGACATGAGAGCAAGGGCTCTACTTGCATCCCTACCTGCAAACAGTGCATACGGCCCACCAGGCCCGTAGAACATCCTGAAAAAACATTAAGTAATGCTATAATGTCATTTTTATACCGAGAGAAACGGGAACTATTATGATGCCATTAGTGATTACATATTCACCAAATTTCTGAGTGTAAGATCTAGGTAACTCATGAAATAAGAATTAGGAATTTAGCGACATGGTATATAAAGAACATTAATATCAGAAACATTAGAAGTCGTGTTTTACTTGCCAACTACCGAATGTTGCATACAAACCAGTTTATATCAGATTTACATGTAAATGAAAAGTAACCAACTTGGAAATCAATGACGAAAGAAACAGAGCTCAATAAAAGAAAAGTTTTGATAACTGGTGAATCTAGTTTCCCAAATTATGAGTTGAATCCAGCACCTTATACAGAAAGCAAGAAATTATCTATAATGAGCCATTGTTCTCTGGACTTCCACAAGAAAAGATCAAATGGAGAATGGTTGTTCAAATAAGTATAGGATGCCTGAGCATCGATTGAAAGTCTGAAACAACAGTCGTCAGTTCTATTAGCCCCAGCTCTCATAACAGACAAACTTAAAGGCTGAATCACTTATCATATTAAGACTAGAGTTATGATCCTATTTCATGAACCTTCACTGGATGTTGCAGTTAGAGAATCGAGCCTATTTACTCAATTCCATTACTCAGAAGTACCCTCGCCATAAATACATAGCTTTTGTGTACGTGAAAGTAAAGAAAATGTGAGACAACAAAATTTGTGTGAAAAACCAATACGTAATACCAATACCTCATATAAACCATAAATCGTCCATATAAGATGGTACCTTATATATTATGAGGAGAAGAACTCTTGGATAATATCACCATCAAGAAGATACGCCCAAGATCAACTTGAGCTAACCAGAGCAAGCTCAGCTATTAAATTTCTAAAAGATGCAAACGGAACCCTCGTCTATATGTCCTGCTGTTCTTTTCTCCCTATTTAAGCTCTCATGGCTGACTCTAGTGTAACTCTAATACAAAGACTGCATTATCACAATTAGCACCAGGCAGCCACATGTAAGGTTGAAAAGTGAACCAAACTATTCGATACTCGACTCTAGATCATTCAGTAAAAGTTCGTTTGAGCTTGATTCATTAGTATATCAAACCAAACTTGAACAACCTTTTGTGTATTCGATAAGTTTGAAGCTCGGCTCGAGTTTGACTCAATTAATAGAAAATAATAAAATATGTGCAAAAAACAAGCTACTCGAGCTCAATTCGATTAAAACTCCTTAGTGCTTAGCTTTGACTAACAATCAAACCAAGCTCAAACATAAATTTTAAAGCTCAATAATAATTGAAACAAGCTTCAACATCATCTTATTCAACTCGACTCGTTCACAGCTCTAACCACATGATAGCACACGTATATATAAGGTTGGACGTACACTCAGCAGATGCAACAAGTTGATCAAGCGCATATTTTTGGTAGCTCAACCATGTCAACTCACATCAAATTTTTGTAATTTCCCTCCCTTAATAGTTCACATTCACTTAGAATTCGCACTAAATTCAGTTATCACTACAAATAATCTCCAAACTATTACCCCCAAAATCAAAATCAAAATCAAAATCACACCACCACAATCGAACTACAATCCAGAGCCAATCAACTTACCTAGATCGCGATACATCATAGATCTGTCCTTTGATCGCCATGAGCAACGGCTTGTTCTCGTCGGAGCCGTCGTACGCTCTCAGCTCCTCCTCCGTCACGTCGCCCATCTGCACCGGCTCGCGTAGGGCAATTTCGTTGGCTCTTTTGACGGCGACGTAATCGTCCGCCGCCACAAACATGCCGCTGACGACTTTGTAGGTGACGTACATCAGCGCCAGTATCGTGAAGAACGCCGCCGGCGACAGGCCGGTGTAGTGGTTGATCGACTGAGTTATCGTCTCCCATATCGCCATGATTTTGTATCTATCTATTGTATATAATGTATAATGATACTGAAGAGTGTTGGTATATGTAAGTGGAAGATGGAAGGTCAAGAAGGTGTGAATTGGCGTCAATGGTGCTATAGTAGGTAGAGTTGGTGACATAAACGCTGCGTTTCGGCGTGCAATAAATAAATTTTTGACTTTTTCTCATATTATAGATGTCCTTTTTCGACCTAACTTAAGGAAATGGCGAAAAAAAGTTTAGGCAAGGTCGATTCCGATCACCTATTAGGATCAAAATATGTCTTTAGATCAGAGATATGTATAGATCGTCTACCAACACAGTCCTCATGTCAGCAGATAGAATCGAACACATAATCTTTTAAGGGAAAATGACCCTTTCTTACCAACTGAGTCAACTTGTGTTGGTAACTCTCACGAAATAGGAATTAGAGGTTCGATCACAATGAAAGTGCTTTCGAAGTTTTGATCCGAAGGCAAATGAAGGTGTACTAGATGTTTTATTTGATGGATATATATTAATTTGATAGATTTATGACAAAGGTACCATTTTGTGATTAATTAACATGAACTAAATTTATTTCAGTCACTCAGTGCATATCAATTTAATAACATAGGTAATTCTATGTCAAATCGAGTTTAATGGTCCGAATGTGAATTCTATATCTATTTTTCTCACACAAGTGTGTGAGGACTACACACAATACACCTTATTGTGTGAGGGCGATAGGTACTAGGACCATTCGACTTGCGTAATCCTCCTGGAATGACTAGACTAATTGAAAGCCTTCCGAGTATTAGGTATAGAACGTGAGGGAGTTGTTCGAACCTCGTCTTTGTACGATTAGTGGCTTGAGGCCATTAAAGAGCAACTAGATTTTCATGAATAATTTTATCATAAACCAAGCTCATTAGGGCAAGTCCAGCATTCACTGTTTTAGATCAGGGTGAGTGGAGTAGTTTTTACTACCGCACTCCCATATAATTGTGTTACCGGAATCTGCTCCAATGAACTTGATTTACTCAAAAATAACATTTTATTTATTTTGCTTGGTTTGATATGTTAGCCTAACAAACCAAAAAGAAATGTTTGATTTTTTCCTTTTGAGATTTAAGATAATCGTCTACTTCTTTATAATTCAATCAAATTCTGAGAAAATGGGTTTATGATAATTGAAAATAGGATGGAAATGGCGTGTTCAAATATCCAAATAGTAAAAAATTGGGGCTTATAACATCATTTTCTGAAAGAAAGTTGACCCCAAGTTCTTGAATATGTTTACCAACTTACAGTTTGCAAAAATTGCATGCTCCATGCGGTTCTTCCAAAGGAAATTGAACTCCTAACCTATATCCATTCATACTCTACATTAGTATGGAAAACATATAAAAACAAGAAGTAATGGGAAATTTTTCATCTAAATCAGGTGTGATCGTGCCCAACTAATCACTTTACAAGTGTCATATTATATTATCTTATAACCATACGACAAGCACAGTGAAATTCTATGCTGGACCGACACCATTGATCTCAGTCAAGAATTCACCATTGGATCCGGGGGTAATTTAGTAAATGCCCCCCCCCATGGGGGAATCCAATGGTGAATTCATTGGTCTTGGTCCAACATAGAATTGCCCAACAAGCACAATACGTGCCAGTAACTTGCTTAGATTTGATCATTGGACTATAATTTCCTTGCGTGCATAATATTCTTCACAAATAATAAAAGAAAACGAAAAATATAAGTGCGGAATCTTAAAATATATCCCTTGTTTGAAAAATATAAAGGTAAAAAAGGGGGGAAATTAAAAAAATTAACACCCTAACACCTGATTTTTTATGAAAAAAAAAACTACCATAATTTGTTTCCTCTACAACCTTTATATCTTTTCATGGATCAAGACAAGAATATTGCACTTAATCACTTCCCCTACTCAAGTTGCATCTCCAATAAGCATGCCAAAGAGCTTGAACACAATTATCCTTACATGCAGGTAACTAAAAATTCTCCAGACGGGGCGCAATAGGCCGCCTACCCAATGCAATATCAAGAGAAGCTCGATTTTTAAAAATATATCAATCAGCTTTACTTTTGGAATCGCGCTGCAATCGTTCCATCTCATCGTGACTGTTAGAATCAGACCTGATCTCTTGATTATATGATGAATCACCTTCATCAGAGATTTCGGAGCCAATATCCGACTCGTGTAAATCAGACATGATACTAGCTTGATAGGACGGTAATGCATGGCCACGATAATCAGATTTCTGCTTGTCTTCATCCTTCATGAGTTTGGCGTAAGCTTGGAAGTCGAAATTATCCGTGCTTTTCCCACCAAAGGCCGGGTCCAATTTGTCCATGTCGAATAGGGATTCCATTATCTTCATACTTTGAGGCTGGTCCGAGTACACAAACTTCATTTTCTTGTATGTCTTATACTCGAGAAACGGTTTCACCAACTGCATTTTAAGCGTTCCGATAAATTTAGAACCATTATATCATATGAGAACACACGAATATATGTACCATAGAGTAATATAATCCAATGGCCTAATCGACATGATAGATAATTTGGTAAATTACATAGACATCCCTGATAGTAAAAGCTCCAGTTTCACTCTCTGTCTGTAAAACAGCAGATTACAGTTTCACGGGTGTATTGGTAATTTGCAAAATCTAATGGCCTCGTGATATCATCCATTAAGTTAAGAGTGTGCATGTATTTATGCCAAAATAACTTAAAAGGATTGTTTAAATGCTAAGCATAAGAGTTTTCGGAAAACCTACCAACCAGAAGGACTCGAAGATTTTGGGGGGATTGTAGAGAATTGCAACCCCGAGCCTCTCGGGGTAACGATCCTGCAATACATTAGCTGTTTCCCGAGCTACCTTCATCGAAATGCAAGCCATATTCCATTTTTGAAAGTCGATTAACCATACCATCTGCTGCTCCTGACCTTCATCTAGCTTCGCGATAGCATTCTCCATGCAATATACCAAGTACTTGATTTGCCCTTCCACGGAGTTCGTATTCTGTCACATACATACAAGACAAGTCATCGAAAAATAAAAAATAACTACTGAGATGAGACATTATAACTGAAATAAACATAACAGTTTCGTTTGAATTGGAGGATTTGGATTTGAGTAAATGTTTAGAGCTAAGGAATTCAAACAACAAATCTATCGTAATGCTACAAAAGAATAACTCAAAATGATTAGTAACGGGTTTGAAATTCCATAACAACTTGAAATCAGTAGTTCTCAAATCCTCCAACCCAAACACGGCCTATAGAACTTCAATACCCCGAATCCAGGTCTCATGACAAGCACAATCCTTCCATGTTTGTCGCGATAGTTAGCTCTGTAAAGTTTCCCCATCTCAGCTTCGGGAGCAATATCTTCCTGAAACAACGAAATTTTTATTCAATAATATGCTGCTATGACAAGATATTATAAATTAGACGAATTTCTGAGTTGATTCATACCCATTGGATCTTCCCGGGCTTGTAATGAAGACGCCACTTTAGGGTCTCTTTCAACATCTTGGATGCTTTCTTAGTATTCCAATTCCTTGCTCTAAGAAATCGTAGTATTGATGCATCAGAACATTGAGACGGAAAGTTACTTGCAACGGGGCCGATCAACTTCTTAATCTCATTGATCTGAATTCGAAGAATCAAGTGAAACCCGAGGAAAGAAGTCACGGAATAAAGACACGAGTTTTTCAATCAACAAGATAGAAGCAAAATGGATGGATACAAATCACCGCATAAGTATATACTTCTTTTTCACTAACACGGTCTAGTGATAAGAAAATGAATCAAGATGACAAAATTTCTCAACAAGCAAATAGATTTATGAAGGACATTAAACAATTCGGATATGAAATATATATAAAGGAACCTTAGCTTGCTCCTCTTCGTACGATAGAGACTTTTCCGGACTTGCTCGTGCTTTCTTGAATGACATTTTTATTCCCTTAGAGATTAAAGCCAGCTAAATCATCTAAAGAACTGCATACTTCCAACGTGCAAACTCCGATTAAAGATAAGCATAATGGCTTAAAGAAATAAGCAATGCAACCACTTAAACACATCAAAGAAGGTAATTTTCCGGTTATTTTATATCAAAATGATATCTTTTTCAACTTTTTAGAAGACGTCAAACAGATAATTTTAATTATATGGAACTGTACACATAACACAATCCCACAAGTACGAAATATTATATGGAACCGTACACATAACACAATCCCACAAGTACGAAATAGAGATCGAGAAAAGACTAACTTCCTATCCGAAGAAACTTAAGATTCAATAGACCTATGAAAAATTCATAAATGCATTTCAATAAATACGGATTGTAGAACAAAATCATCTTATGAGACAAACTCACATTCTTAAATGTTTCATTTAGATCAGTCTTATCACAGGGCTTACACATTTTCTAAATTTGAATGAAATTGTTTGTTGTTACATGCATTGGAATCTCATAGATGGATGAGCTATTAAACCAAGAAAACCGCGATAAATATATATACACAACGTGCTTCGGGCCTCATGCAATATTGTAATTAATTCCAACATTTTCATCCCCATTTTGTTTCTCAATATAAATCATTTAAGGGGAAAAAATTATATCAAAATTAACTGGATCTTCCTAGAAAATTAAATATCCATTTCAACAATGTAAACGGTAAAACTCATCCACAGATACATACATACATATATAAATATATACATCAAATAATTAAATGTGCGTAATGTGTGTGATTTTGCTTCACAATTCGGTAATTGATCATCAAACAAAGGCAATAATGCAATCATTTTTAAGGAAAATTCAAATTAAGAGACATTTAAATTGAAAAAAAAAAATCTAGAGAGAAGCTTACCAGATTTATTGCTAAAAGAGAGAATTCTTTGTCTTGATTTATGAACAGAGAGAAAAATTATTATGACAAAGAAGAAGAAGTTATTATGGGTGCGTTGTCTTATTTTCCTGCTTCTTTAAATCAGTTATAAGCTGAACTGGCGGTTAGGATGACGTCTGGCAGCTGCCTATTTAGTTTAATTGCACTTTCACCCAGATAGGGACGGGTAGGATTTTATATCGGGGGCAAATACGGAAAAATGAGAAAACTTGATATTTTTTGGTTTTTTTTTTTTTTTTTTTGGGGAGTGGGGCAAAATCTTAAAAAATAAAAAAATTGTAAGCTAAAAAATAACTTTTCAGAAGTTAAGAGCGTTAGCTCCTACCGGGGGAGGGGGGGGGGGATTTTAAAAAAGCTAAAGAATAACTTTTCAGAAGTTAAGATCGTTTGCTCCTACCAAACCAGCCCTCGGCTCCGCCTCTGCCACAAAAATATCAAAATATTGTGGATCTGCCTCTATTTGGTTTTAGGATTAACTTTCCACCCCCATAAACTTTTTCTTCTTCTTTTATTTTTTTCAATCCACATAAATAAAAACAAAACACCACTCGAATTACTGTCTGACGTGATTGTAATTTGTAAATATCTCTAAAAAAATATATGGTTAATTTTTACAAACTTTTGTCATCTCTACAATAAGCTTGTAGATGTAAATTATGAGCAACTACGTAATTTGATGAAAAATATTCACCATATTGTAATAAATAAATATGGTACTGATAGAGTTCAAAGAATGTAGTAAGATTGAACTGTGTAATTTGTGTATGTATATATATTGTGTTATGTTACAATGATAGAAGTATATCTATATATAGAGTAAAATGTAACCCTAGGTAACTCTAATTATACAAATGGGATGGGCTTATAAACTATACACTAACACCCCCCCGCAATCTGAGCAGTGGGACCAACGCAAAGATTGGCCCGAAGTTGGGAAAACTTGGTAGTTGGTAAGGCTTTGGTGAAGATGTCAGCAACTTGGTCAGCGGTAGGAACATACTTGACCAAAACATCGCCTGCGGCAACTTTTTCCCGAACAAAATGATAATCAATCTCAATATGCTTCGTACGAGCATGAAAGACAGGATTAAGAACAAGATATATGGCACTAATATTATCACAGTAGACCCGAACCGGATGCGGAAGGAAGATGCCCAAGTCACGCAGAATAAAACGTAGCCAGCAAGACTCAGCAACGGCATAGGCAACAGAGCGGTACTCGGACTCTGTACTGGATCTGGAGACGGTAACCTGTTTCTTGGCAGACCAGGAGATAAGGTTATCACCAAGATAAACAACATAGCCGGTGGTGGAACGACGACTGTCTGGACAACCAGCCCAATCTGAGTCAGCATAAACAGTCAGGGAGTCCACAGTGGAAGAACGGAGAAGGAGGCCATAATCAAGAGTTCCCCGAAGATACCGAAGAATACGCTTGACCATCTGAAAGTGACTATCCCGAGGTGAGTGCATGAACTGACTAACTAAAGCAACAGCATAAGCAATGTCGGGCCGAGTGTGAGTGAGATACTGAAGACCCCCAACAATGCTGCGATAAAGAGTCGGATCAGAGAAAGGGTCGCCCTCAAGAGCGGAGGGAGTAGACTTTGCAGAAAGAGGAGAATCAACAGGCTTCAAGCTCATCATGTCAAAACGCTGTAGAAGCTCAGTGGCATACTTTTTCTGCGAAAGAAACAATCCAAGAGAATCTCGTGTAGCATGAATACCCAAAAAATAGTGAAGATCCCCTAAATCCTTCATAGCAAACTCCTGGGATAGGCGAGAAATAAGAGCAGTAACAGCCGCAGAGTCATTTCCAGTCAAGATAATGTCATCCACATACAGCAGGAGAACCAAAGTGATAGAACCAGAACGGTAGACGAACATTGACATGTCAGCTTTGCTGCTAGTGAATCCAAGACACAGCAAATACGAACCAAATTTCTGAAACCAAGCTCTAGGTGCTTGTTTTAGACCATATAAAACCTTCTGTAACTGACACACATGGGAAGAATACTGGGGGTGAGTAAAACCGCGGGGCTGAGCCATGTAAACAGTCTCAATAAGATCACCGTGTAGAAAAGCATTCTTCACATCAAGTTGTCTAATAACCCACTGAATAGTAGTCGGCTTAACCAATGGGCTGAAGGTCTCACCAAAATCAATACCAGCCTGTTGCTTAAACCCCTGAGCAACCAAGCGGGCCTTATGACGCTCAACAGATCCATCAGAACGTAACTTAACCTTATACACCCATTTGGAACCAACTAAATTTTGCGATGGATGCGGTGGCACTAAAGTCCATGTGTCATTTGCTTGAAAAACATTAAACTCATCAGCCATGGCGGCACGCCAAAGAGGATCTTTGGAGGCCTGTGTATAACATGTCGGCTTGAGGGGAGGGGAAACAGCGGACAAAGAAGGAAGGACGCGAGGCTTACGTGTACCATCACGTAAGCGGGTGACCATAGGATGACGAATAGACGGAGGTGGGACAAGGAATAAGGGCTCGGGAGAAAGTGAGGCCGAGGAGGATATAGTGGAAGGAGACGGGAGAGATGACAACTCAATAGGAGCTGGGAGAGGAGACGGAGATTTAACTGGACTGGAGGGACCTGGAGAACTCGGAGAAGAGGGAGGTGATGGAGATGACACCGGAATGGGCGACGTGAAAGACACAGTGGGGGTGGCAACGGGGAAGTTAGTAGGTCCTAGATAAGGCGGATGAGAAAGGAAAATCGGAAAAGACCCAGAAGGAGACTGATGGGTATCAGAGGCAGAAGCGGAAGATAAAGTAGGATAGGGAAAAGAGTCTTCATCAAAAATGACATGACGACTAATATGAATAACACCGGAAATGGGTTCGAAGCACCGATAACCTTTGTAATCGGGAGCATACCCTAAGAATATACACGAGGCAGAGCGAGGATCGAGCTTATGAGCAGCACGATGACCAAGATATGGAAAACAGGCACAACCAAAAGTCCGAAATGAGGAATAGTCGGGGGAACGACCAAAGAGAACCTCAAAAGGAGACTTGTGGCGAAGCGTAGGGGTAGGGAGACGATTAATAAGAAAAACAGCAGTATAGAGAGAGTCGACCCAAAAGGAGTGAGGGAGATGAGCAGTAAGAAGTAAAGTGTGAATTAACTCAGAAATATGACGATGCTTACGTTCCGACACACCATTTTGCTGTGGGGTGTAAGGGCACGACAGGCGAAACTGAATTCCAGAAGCAGCAAAAAGGTTACGAAACTGGGCATTATCAAACTCACGACCCCCATCACTTTGAAACCGATGTATTTTAGTTGTAAAAAGATTTTCGATTAAGGTTTTAAAAGTACAAAAATGGGTATAGACTTCAGATTTAGTACGCATGGGATAACACCAAGTAAAACGGTTAAAATCATCAATAAAAATGACATAATATTTAAAACCAGTTCTAGAAATTACAGGAGAAGTCCAAACATCAGAGTGAATTAAATAAAAGGGCACAGAGCTACGTTTTGCAACATGCTGAAAAGGTAACTTGTGTGACCGACCTAACTGACAAGGTTGACAAAAAGAAACAGAACCATCTTTAGACTCGAAATGACCACTACGAGACAATTGCTGAAAAGTGGCAAGACTCGGATGACCTAGGCGGCGATGCCAAACATCACCAGAGACAGCACGAGCAACAAGAGAAGACACCAAGGTAGGGGAGACCGGGTACAGACCACTACTGGAAGGGGAATCCAGAAGAACCTGCCCTGTTGCTTTGTCCTTAACACAAAAACCAGTGGAAGAAAACTCAATCAGACAATCATTTTCTTGACATAATTTTCTAACAGATAGGAGATTGTGAGACAAATGAGGAACATGCATTACATTGGATAAAGTAAGGGGACGAGTTGGGGTATGTAAAGTAGAGGAGCCTACATGTTTAATAGACAAAAGTGCACCATTACCAACTAAAATTTTGTTCGTACCAGTATAGGGTGTAAGGTTAGATAGTTTACCGTTATCTGGAGTCATATGAGCAGAGGCACCACTGTCAGGATACCAGGGTATGTCAGAGGTGTCAGCGACAGACAAGGCTGAGAAGGACTTTGGAAGATCCTCAGAAACATATGCATGGTTAAACCGTTGAGGACAGAAAACAGAAGTATGACCCGGAATACCACATAATTGACATGTCTGACCAGGAGCAGGAGCCGGAAGCAGTCCAGGACGCGAAGAGTTCGGAAAACGAGAAGGCCCAGATGGCCTAGGAAACTCGGAATACCCAGATGACTGACGATGGGGTTGCGGAGACTGAAGGTGAGATGAGTATTGCCAAGTCGGAGACGAAGAGGACGAACCACGATCATTTCGACCTTTCCCACGCCCGGAACCATTACCGCGACCACGTGAGACACCACGACTTTTACCACCAGAAGGGTTGAAGTTCGAGGAGTGAGAGTGAGCAACAAAAGCATGAGAGGTAGATAAATTTGAAGCAGATTGGCGAAGGCGTTGCTCAAATTGAAGAAGCTGGGCCCGTAGATCATCGAAGGAAATGAGAGAGGGATATAAGGAAACGACCATAACAAAAGCTTCATACTCAGAAGGGAGCCCATTTAAAGCTTGAAGAACAAGATCACGAGGGGAGATAGGATGATTGATTATAGTGAGGTTATCACAGATATTTTTCAATTTGCTGAGATAAGTATCACAAGAAAGATCGCCCTTTTTGATAGTGGAAAATGCATTTTTATACTCCAATTCTTTGGAAAGAGATTGTTGAACAAAGCGACGCTCAAGAGTGAGCCAAACATCGTGCGATGTAGGGAGGGTATAGACGGCTTGCAGAATTTCCTGAGTAAACGTAGCATACATCCAAGATTTGATGCTACGATCAGTACGAAACCAGGAAGTATATGCGGGGTGACTAACAAGTTAACCCGATGAATTAAGAATATGAGGAGAGGGACATGGCAAAGAACCATTAATATATCCTAAGAGATCGTGACTCCCAAGTAAGGTTTCAAACTGAAATTTCCATAAAAGATAATTTTCAGAATTCAATTTCGTTGTCATAAGCTGTGGATTGGGGAGAGTGGTCGACGGTGGTGGATGTGAGGCCACGTGAGGTGACATCATAGAAGAGGAATTATGGTTTTGTGAGTCAATATAGAAAGTCGGGTTGAGTTGAGGGCTGTTTTGTAAACAAGAAGGGATATGGGGGCTGTTTTGGAAGGAAGGGAAAGTATTGGGGCTGTTGTGCGAGATAGGAGGAATTGAGGGGTTATTGTAAAAATTAGGGTTTAAGTTGTGGGGAATAAGAGAGGGGGCAGTGTGTATAGCTACCATTTCATGCCCGCCGCTATGAGGAAAAGAAGCAGCTGCGGCAGGGGCATTGAACCCGTCGACGGCGACTATGGGAGTGAAGCCGGCGATGACTACGGGAAGGAAGCTGGTGGCGATGGACGCAACAGAAGGAAGAGAAGGGGCTGAAGGAAAGAGGGCGAGGGTGTGTGGTGGCAGATGTGAGGGCTGAAAAGGGAGGACGCCGGCGGTGGAGAGAACGACAGTGGTGTCGTCGGAGGTTGCGGTCGAGAGGTGGGGTGATAGAGATGGGGCGGTGAGGATAGTTGCAGCGCCGGTAGGAATAGAAGTCGGGGCGGCAACACCTAAGTGAGGTTGATTTGCCGATAGAGAGGGGGCAGTGGAGAGGATATCTGCAATATCCTTTGGAGAGAGGTTGAGTTTAAGAGATGTTGAATGAAAGAGATGTTATCAGCCGTGAAAGAGGACGACGAAGGCACGACGGTGAGGATGGTTGACAGCGGTGAGGAAGACAAGAAGGAAGACGGCAGATGCGGGTGGTGGGAGAGAGAGACAGAAGATGAGTCAAGAGGTAGAATGGGTGGGTCCGTGGCGACGACGACGGCGGTGGTGGTGCCGGACAGAGAAGAGGAGAAGGCTGCAGATATGGGTGCCGTGAGGGCGGTAGGAGAAGCCAAAGGCTCGGTTGGCCCGGCGATTGATACCATGATAGAGTTCAAAGAATGTAGTAAGATTGAACTGTGTAATTTATGTATGTATATATGTTGTGTTATGTTACAATGATAGAAGTATATCTATATATAGAGTAAAATGTAACCCTAGGTAACTCTAATTATACAAATGGGCTGAGCTTATAAACTATACACTAACAGGTACCACCAAAAAAAAAAATGAATATCGTGTTCGATTTTTATTTTTATTTTTGTTTTCTTTGTTGTCTCCTTTTCTAAGGACATTATATTGACAATAAACTCAGAACTAGAGTCTTAACATCATCAAAGAGAAAAGTAAAAATTATAGGAAATTGATAATAGCAATACATATTCTTATACTGGCACTTCACTTGTTTTTTAATTTGTTTAATCGGATAAGAATACCCCTCAATTTTTAAAGAAAAATTCTGTCTATTTTATAAGATGAATTTATCAATTCGAATAATTCTCACATTTCTAAAGCATTATTTTCCCCCTATTGCATAGTACTAACTTTGAATACTTCCCCTATTATATAAATCAATTGAATGAAACACAACGTGGTGTATTCCAAATATGTAAAATAACCACATTAATGATAAATTGATAAGCAAATTTATTTTACGCCTCTAAGTCTTAATTGTGCAGACGCAGTAATTTTTAATAATATGTACTTGCTTGTCAAACTTAGTTTCTTATAAATTTATTTCGTCCAATAAATTTGATAAAATGCATAAAGTACATGAACAAATAAAATTCTAGCCATATTATTAGAACTCTATTATAATTCTAAGAAAATGGGATGCATGGTGTTTGCCATTGAGAGCTATAACATACCAGAAGTAGGGTCCTCATGTTTTCATCTCATACGTGAATGATAAAGTATTTGGGATGCAAAAAATTCTAGCAAAATTCAATTTGATCAAACCTAAAAAATTATATTTTTATGTGATTAGTCAGTCTCTCGTGAATTATTTTGAGTTTGACCAAATTCAATTTGAGCTAGAGTTTCTCATTTGAATGCACCATTATTTGGTGTGAAATAATTTGCTTAATTTATTCTAGTTAATCTTTGTAATTGATTATTTATCGTCTATTAAAATTAAAAAGTAAATAAAGAGAGAAGATGATCGTATACAAAAACACAAAGGAGTAAGTTGCCGAGTTCATCTTTCAAAGTTGATGGAATTAAAATTTTACATGGAAAGGCATATAGAGTGTCATTATAAGAATATGGAGTGCTAATATCAATTCCCAAAATTATATATGTACTTATTTCTTTTATGGAGTAATTAACAAATCTTGAAATAGGGGTTCGAGATATAACAATTATTTTTATTTCTTATTTTATTTTTATTGTTTATTCTTAATATCTAATAACTACAATTTTTATTTTGTTCCAAAGAAAAAAAAAAAACTATAATTGTTTACTTGTTTTTGCACTTTCCCCAGAAATTGGGGTAATAGCCTTGTGAAACAAGCTAATGTAATTTGTGGTCGGAGAAAAGTACGGAAAGTTGTAGCATACTTAATTTAGTGAAGTCTAACTTAATTCACAAAACGAATTAATAATATTTATCATATAATTAATTACTCTCAAATTACACTTAAGTTGGATCAGATCAAATTCAAATTAGAATATCTAAAAAAATAGATAGATCACAATTTGCACATATGCATTGATATAGCATGCATTTATTTCTCGACTCTCGAGCACTGAACGTTCTTGTGCGGAGTGTTAAATAATTTGACTAGAGCTGTACGATTTTATCTTGAGAAAATGCCTCATTCGTGACATAGGAATATGGAGCTTATTTGTCTCTAAAATCCCTGGCCTTCATCTAATGTAATATGATAATACCATATTAATACGTCATTAGTTAGCTTCAATTGCTAAGAACTCTTTGACTGAATGAGATCCAACACTTTTTGTGTCCAAACACCACTCCTTCATTCTCATTATTACAAATTAAATAAATGAAAAAGGTAATTCATTATCCTTCAATGATTAAAATATTATCTAATATCTAAGATACTAATTTCTCACTCGAAAATGTTGTAATCGGTTTAGGACAAAATCAAGTCATCCAAACATCATGACAAATTGTATTCTACAAAACAAACCCAAACCAAAAGCATTTTAGAACTACTTTTATCAAAATAAGTAAAAACACTACATCCAAATCAATTTTCATGATTTAGATTTTACACAATAAAACTTTAGAATTCCATTTGTAATACTACTTTTATTTTAGAAGATTCTTCAATACACCTTACCTGAATGCTAAAAGGTGTAGATTTTGTCACATCAACAATGACACACATTACTTTATGATGTGGCATTAATCTACACTATTTGGTGCACGGTGCACCCAGTGAATTTAAGAATTCCCTTTATTGCAAAGTGTTTTTAGTAAAAGTCAACCCAAAAAGCCCTAATTTTTTTTAAGGTTGTGTTTAGATTGAAAAATTGAAATTTGGAGAAAAGATTTCAAATAGCTCTAAAATAGGGTCATTTAAAATTCATCATAGTAATTGAAAAAATAGCTCAAAATGAGCGCCAAGGAATTCAAAATTCATTACAACTTGAAAATATCCAAACAAACTCAATGAATTTGTGGTTAATTTAAAAATTTATAGCTTTCAAATCCCTTCGTCCAAATAGGCCGTTACATTTTGCACCAGTGTAGAGAAGGTGGAGTTTTGGGAGGGTAGTCCGTGTAGTGGGTACCTCGTAGACTACGGGTTTATTCTATAGCCTTAATTAATGGGCAATTTTATCCTTTATACGCTCATAATGGTAATTAGGCTTCCCTCAAGTACTATAAAAGTTAATCTATTATATGTAATTAGATCTATTCGCCTTCTAAAATACCAATTTTATGAGGTTTCAAATCTTGAGATACCCCGTCAGTCACACAGGTTGGAAGCTCATTTTACAAGGACTTTGGCGGAGAATTCTTGTATACACCCAATATTGGGATTCAATTGCATGTACCAAGACACAAAAAAAAAATGTATATTCAATATAAAAATAAGTCAAATATTTTTTATGATTTTTTGTTGTGTCTTAGTGCATGCACTGGGTCCCACACCGTAAGTATACAAGAATTTTCTGACTTTGGCAATGAAAGTTCATTTATAATAAAGTTATTCATTTACTAGTCAAATATGAATGGATTTTTGAGATAAATCATATCTTCATAAGTTAATTTTAAAGGGTGTCGATTAGTGACCTTTAAAGATTCTTTTTATGCACTTTTAAGAAAGGATCACTTACTATTTACTTGCATTTCCACTAAACAGTTTAGGACTAAAAAATTATCCAAATTTCTGGAGACTTAATATCAATTGTTAAAAGTTCGATTTTTTAACATAACAAATAACCTTTGATCACTTTTGAACCTCGGTAAAAGTTTGATTCAATTAATAAAAAATAATAAAATCTATACAAAAAATTAAATTACTCGAGCTCTATTTGTGTTTGGTTCAGTAAAAACTTTTCGACCTCGATCCAATTAACAATCAAACAAACCCAATCACATACTTTAAAACTCATTAATTCAAACAAACTTAAACAATACTTTATTCGGCTCGACTTTGTATTGATGCAAGCATAAATTATTTATCATAATAATTAACTAATTATTTTTCTTTTTCTTTAAATTAAATATCATTTTATATCACAAAACAATTCTAGTTTCTGTAATATACATATATAACCCACATTCCATTCCTTCAATTCGGAAAAATCTTTGCTAGACCAAGTTCAATAATCCTAATTTCTATCTTTCTCACACAATACAGGTGTATTGTGTGTTGTTCTCACACACACTTGTATGAAACAGACACAAAATATACACTCGAACTATTAACTCGATCTAAATTGGGTTACCAATTCTATTCTAATAGGCAAGTGCAATAAACAAATTATGTAAAATCATACAAAGCCGGACCAATAATTTTTAATCATGAGTCGTGCAAACTCTATAAAACTCCAAAGTGAGAAAAGTCACAACTTGTGACAATAATTTAGAGTTAAATTCAAGACCTCCCACGTAAAAGTAAAAACTGATATCATTTAGCTAACAGGTCTCGGTACATTCCATTTCTTCTATTCTAATAGGCAAGTGCAAGAAACAAATTATGTAATCTATAAAGTATGTGGTCCTATCTTGTGCTTCCAACCCAATATCCCTTAATCCAAGAAAGGAATGATCAACCTCATTCCTCCCCACGCTTAAACTATTCCATGAATGTTTTATTACAGCAAGAGTCAAACAACAGCTGTCTGATTAGTCAAACAATTACCATAATCCCATCATCATCTCTACTTAATCAATCCCATGTACCAGATTTGTGATTAGCGCCATTAACTGACCACTCTCAAAGATTCCAACTCCTCTTTTTAAATAAATTAACAGGGAAGCAAACCATTTACTAGAAAAAGTAGACATCAAAAGAAAAAGGTTTCAACTTTACCTTTTTCTCTGTACAATTTCATATTTAGTACAGATATAGATCACAAATTGTGGATCAATTAGCAAGAAAAGAAAGGAAGTGAAGTGTAAAGGCAAATATTAATAAACCCTTTTTGCTGTTCAAAGCTGGTATGATTATTATCTCTTCTTAATTTCCATCAGATAGATTTCCTTTTATGTTAAAAATCATTTTTTAGTTTCAGGGATTTTTCAAGTTCCCCTGTTTTTGGGTTTTGCAGGTGCTCATTGACTTACATCATTCTATATATATATATATCTGTAAAGGTAAGTTTTTTATATATGTGATTAGTAGTTCTGATTATATTGTTGTGTTTACATAGTGATTTGCCTTGATCTGATGTTGAATTTTGTTGGGTTTTTTCTGAATTTTCTTGATATGGCAGATTTGGGAGGAAAGATTTAATTTTGGTTTTCTAGTATAGAAGAAATGGGAATTGAATTATTGGGGATTGGAATTAAAATGAGGGAAGTTATCATTTTTACAGTGAGGGGGTGTTACAGATCAGTTTGCAATCACCCTTTTCTTGTGGGTATGCTCTGTTTCTTGATATTTCTATACAGATCATGTCCTGTTATTTTTTCATTGTTGGTGTCTGCCTCCCCTGTTCTTGTGTGTACCGCGGTTTTGCTCGGTACCCTTTTGAGTTATGGTCAACCGAACTTACCCGAAATTGAGATTGAAGAGAAAACGACTCACGAGTCTGGCTCGTTGAAGGTGGGGGTGTCGGGTGATGCTAATGCTATGGTTGTTGAGAAAAATGAGAGTCATTATGTTGAGAGGTATAATGAGAACAAAAGCGCTGACCCCGAGAGGGTGGATTTGTCATTTGTTAATATTGGTGAAGAAATTCGTAGAGAGGGCGGTTTGGATGATACTGCACCGTTGATTGAGGAGAGATCACGAGAAGTTGAATTGGACGGTGGCGATTTGAGATATGAGCATAAAACCGAATGGAATGAAGAGAATGAAGAGGGATTTAGTGATGAGGAAGTTGTGGAGAATAAGTATGCTTCGGTTCCTAATGTGGATGATGATGAACATCTTGAATTGGATGATGACGAGAAAGCGGAAACGGATTCTTTTGATTCCGAGAGGGTCAATGTGGATTCTCTTGATTCTCCTCCTCGTTCTCCTTGGAAACGAATTGAGGAGCGTGAGGAAGAGGAGGAGGAAGAGCAAGAGGATGAGGTTTTGGATTCTGAATCGGATCGGGCCGAGAGCTCGTCCCCCGATGCATCAATGGCCGACATAATGCCGATGCTTGATGAACTTCACCCGTTGTTGGACGAAGATGCTCCTCAACCCATTCCTATGTCCCGTGATGGCTCTCCAAGATCAAGAACTGACGGTCATGATGAATCGGATGACGGGTCCGAAAATCACGATGACTTGGATGGTCAGGATGATGACAATGAAGATGACCACTCACAGGGTGACAAGGAAGAACAGACAAAGTCCGCCATTACATGGACGGAGGAGGATCAAAAGAATCTCATGGATCTAGGAAGCTCCGAGATCGAAAGGAACATACGGTTGGAGAATTTGATCATGAGGAGGAGAGCACGAAAAAATATGAGTATTATTCCGGAACGAAACTTGATAGACCTGGAAAGTTCCGATCTTCCATTCAATATTGCCCCTATTACAACAAGACGACGGAATCCATTTGATACTCCTCATGATTCTTATGATGATAACTCGGGGTTACCTCCGATCCCTGGTTCTGCACCTTCTATTTTGTTACCGAGGCGGAACCCTTTTGATATTCCTTATGACTCGAGTGAAGAGAAACCAGATCATATGGGAGATGGTTTTCAAGAGGAGTTTACAAGAAATCAATCACGAGATCCATTCTTTAGGAGACACGAAAGTTTTAATGTAAGGCCTTCGGTTTTCGCACCCAATAGGAGAGATGTCAAAATGAGGCCATACTTCGTGCCGGAGGGGACGGTTTCAGAAGAATCGAGCTATTCATCGTTTAGGAGACAATTAAGTGAACTTAGTGACTACTCCAAGGTGAGTTCTGTTCCTGAAACCGAATCTATTGTTTCGGTTGAGGATCTTGATGATAGGAAGCTTGATGAAGAACATAATCACCAAGAACTAGAGGAAGGCCAGGAGATGAAAGGAGAAAGTGAAGTGGGCCCGTCTCGGGACTCGGAGCTGATTTCCCAAGAAGTCACTAAAGAAGATATACCTCGCGAATTCCCCGAGCATGTTGGACACGGGAGTCAATATTCAGAAGAAGAAGATTCTTCAAAGTTGAGCGAAAAGGAATATGTTCTTGCATCTCGATTAGGGGATGTTTCTGAACAAGAAAACGAGACCCTGCCGGTAAAAGTCGAGACTTCGGGCAATCATTCGAATTCTGAAGCTGTTGAACAGAGGCATAGTAGGGATTCAAGCTCTTCATCACTTTCGGAAGTGAGTGAAAGGGTCTTCACCATGACAGAAGGTGACGAAGGTTTATCAATATTGGACGAAAGACGAGATTTTGTTGCTGAAGAGCCCATAATATCGGCCCATACTTCTGTTGAAAGTACAACAGTGGATGAAATTCCACATAGGGAGCCCGTCTATGATTTGAGCCCCCGAGAACTAAGGAAGAACTTCTCATCATCCTCTATTTCTTCTGATGTGCTTGCAGAGTCTGATCTAAGTTCTCCTCTGGTGTCGGTCAACAGGACAGTAACCGAGAGAGAATCTGAATTGTCAATCCTTGATCCAGTAGATGAACACGAATCTGGACCGTCAGATGATCCCTTGAAATCATCTCTTGAAGCTTCGGTAGAGGAAAATCTCGTTGAGCAACATAGGGATGTAGATATTCATACCCTGATCAAATTATCTGAAGATGAAAATCGAGTTCAAACGCATGAGGAAACAAATTTAGTAATTCGTCAAGGTGAACCACCATTTGAGGGTCGATTGACAGAAGATCATTCGGTTGACATCAACGAGACCGTCCAATCACCGAATTCTGATGCTGATGTTCATCATGGATCAAATGAGAAGTTAATTTCTCCATCTTCTGCTGAAGGAAACTCGTATCTATTCTATGATGACGCAACACATGAACCGACTTTTAAGCATCTTGATGAAGTTCAGGTTAGTGACATTATAAGTTTTTCACAGAATTGCCCTTCTCATTTTTGTCTAAGTTATTCTGAACTGAACCAAATGATTAAAATTTTTATGCACGACTATAACATTGAAAGTCTCGACTTCTATATTGCTGCTAATTGTAAATTTGTGCAATGCGCATCATAGAGATTGAATCTAGTTAAGAAAGTGTCGTCCTGAACAGCTGCTGTCGATGCATGTTAATCTAAAAGCTTCGTTGTTGGCCACGATTTTAAATTTCTAGTTTATTGTTTGTCTAAAAATAATAAAATTTAGAGTAAATTACATAGACACCCCCTACATGACACCTAATTATAAAAAGTACTCCGGGGTTTGAGAAATTACCATAACTTCCACTACCTGAAAAAACATAGTATGATATCACCCATTTCTTTCGAGTTATCAGGATGTGATAAGGGGCTCATGGTAATTATTGAGGGGTATGGATATATTTATCCCTAAAATTTACGCTGTTTCTTAGGCATTCAGAAACAATTGGGAAGAAATTATGCCTGTCTTTTCTTTTGGCAGCATTTTGATTTCCATCCTCTCTTCATAGATTCATATATTAACATGCATAATCTCGTAAAACATTACAGGTCTCCAATACTTCATTCGAGTCGTCTGAGGATGTTGGAATGCAGAACTCAAACATGCCAGAGATCCAAGAGCTCAATCATGACATCCCATCAAATATCAACTCGCCATTAAGTCCCGACTTTATTTCCGTTCCTTCCACTTCTTTTGAGACAACGATTTCTCATGTTGATGTTCAGACAATAGTTGAAGAGTTAGATGAGATTAAGGAAATAGACGAAGAACTGTTGTCCGAGTTAGATAACGTTGGGGACTTTAGTATAATATCAAGCTCGAATGTGTTCGAAAAACACACAGATTATGTTGAAGTGAACAAAATAGAAAATCAAATTCACACCGACAATTTGAAGGAGCAAAATGAAGCCCAGCCCGCTTACTCTGTGGTAAGTCAAATTGATGAAGATACGACTTCGGGAATGGCTGAATTTGAAGCTAAGACACTTGAAGAAATTGATTTGGCACTTAAGCTAATTAGTGATGAGGAGATTGAAAAGCCCATTTTTTTGGAGCCGTCTCAATCTGAGCTGGCAAGTGAAACGGGCTTGACTCACGAGACATCAATCCTTGAATTTAGACCAATTGAAGATGCTTCTCTGGATAATAAGGAAGTGAACTCAGTTCATCACATTCTGCATGTGGTTGAGCATGGAGAATCACGAGGAAGCTCTTCGGAATTGCATGTTGAAGAGCCCGTTCATGAAGAAAGGATGTTTTTACCCCCGGAAAAAGTGGTTGATGGCAAGACAGAAGAAGAGGTGAAGCCAAGTTTTGAAGACGTGTCACTAGAAATCGAGAAAGACAAAGAAATCAGTGTGATTGCAGCTGAAAAGACAGAGCACGGAGTCGAAGCACAAGGGATCCCTTCAGAATTATATGTCGAAGAGCCCGTTTTTATGGAAAGTACTCTTTTGCCCCCAGAAAATGTGGTCAATGATAAGACAGAAGAAGAGGTGAAGCCAAATTCTGATGATGTATCAGTGGAAATCAAGAAAGACAAAGAAATCAGTGGTGTTGCATCTGAACAGGCCGAGCTCAAAGTCGAAGCACAAGAAATCTCTTCGGAATTGAGTGTTGCAGAGCCCGTTTCTAAGGAAAGTATGAATTTGCCCCCAGAGGAAGTGATATATGGTAAGACAGAAGAAGAGGTGAAGCCAAATTCTGATGATCAATCAGTAGAAATCAAGAAAGACGAAAAAACCAGTGCTGTTGCGTCTGAAGGGGTTGAGCTCCAAGTTGAACCACAAGGGACCTCTTCAGAATTGCTTGATGCGGAGCCCATTTCTAAAGGAAGTACGAATATGCCCCTAGAGGAAGTGGTAGATGGTAACCCGGAGAATCAGGTGAGGCCAAATTCTGAAAATGCATCAGTAGAATTCAAGAAAGACGAAGAAATCAGTGTCATTGCATTTGAACGAGGGACCTCTTCAGATGTATTCGTTGTGGAGTCCGTTCCTGGAGAAAGTACAAATTGTCCCTCAGAGGAAGTTGTCGAAGATAACACAGAGAAACTGGTGAAGCCAAATTCTGATGATGTATCACTAGAAATTAAGAAAGATAATGAAATCAGCGCCATTGCGTCTGACAAGCCCGAGCACAAAGTTGAAGCACAAGAGACATCTTCAGAATTGCTTGTCGTGAAGTCTGTCCCTAGAGAAAGTACTGATTTGCCCCTAGAGAAAGTGGTAGATGGTGACACACAGAAACTGGTGAGGCCAACTTCTGAAGAAGTATCACCAGAAATCGAGAAAGAAAAAGAAATCAGTGTCATTGCAGCTGAAAAGCCAAAGCAGGAAGTCGAATCACCTCAAGAACTGCATTCGGCTTCGTCTGTTAAAGGAAAAGGTAAACTTTCTAAAAGCTCAAGTTCAAGTTCAAGCTCTAGCTCTAGCTCTGAATCTTCAAGTGATTCTGATCAAGAATGAGAATGCCAAAACTGGGGAAAAAGGAAGACGTTACGGTATACCATTGTGTGATTTACTTCATAGTATTGGGTTTTTGTTTACGCCGGCTTAATTTAAATAGACATATAGTTGGGGTTTTGTTCAAGAATGAGTTTTTCAATTTGATTTCTTGAAGTTTTGTGGGTTGGAGAGATTTTACTTTTGGTTTTGTGTGTTGGTGAGTTACAAACTTGTGTTGTAAAATATGTGCAGGCTTTAAGATTGTTGATTAGTGTACTGTATTTTTTGAGATGCTGCAGCAATTTGAGCAGAAGTTTTTATGGATTATGGGTACAATTTTCTCTATTTATAATGTTCTTATGTGAAATCATTTTTATTTTTTTTTGTTTCATAGCGATGAAAATGATAGGAGTTCAATTGTGACTATACCTGAATTTATCAATAATGATTACATCAGGATTTGGAGTCGTGAGACTTTCTAATAATTGCCAGAAATGATCGTTCTTAAAACTCATAGATGCTGAAATAATCACAATTATCTATTTGTTGATTCATCTAGATTCATCACACACCAATAGTTATAATTATACCAGGATACGGAATTCAAAAACTCCGTAACAATCACTATAGAGTGGTGGAAGTCTTAAGAATCACTAGGAATGATCATTCTTAGAAGCTCTCGGATGCTGGCGCTTACAACATCTATTTGATGATTCAAGTGAGTTTTAATAGCATAAGATGTTGATGATTCAAGTGAGTTTTAATAGTACAATTATACCGAGATTTGGAGCTTAATGAGTAAATTATAGTTTAGATTGATAAAGTCTTGCCCTCAGGAGTTAATTTCCAATTTTTTTCAATTAACTAGACAACTTTTTTTACTTAAAAATTGGGTATTCATGCCCAATAAAGATCATGTTATACACTTCAATCTTGTTTTGTTAGTTCTTCAATTCCCATTTGACCTCAATTTTCTAAGTCATAACACAACATAAAACACAGTCCCAATTACTGGGAGTTTAACAATTTTACAGATATTTCAAGTTGCCCATGGTTGATTATCACCGCACACACTGACTGTAACATATTTAACAAGGAAAAACACCTTTTGGAACGACAACAACAATAGATAGTTGCAAGATATCGATCATTTCTTTAAGAACAATTTGTATCGTAACTTGCAAGCCCCTGCAGCTCCGGGCCTTCCAGACGGGGGTTGTTTTCAAAGCTGCAAATACAAATGAAAAATCACCAAATATTCAAAAAGAAAACCACAAAATAGAGATCTGAGGAATTAACCACGTAAAAATGACGCGTAAAAAAGAGAAATTCGAACAACATGGTTTCTAGCCAAGAATGATAATAATATCTAAAGCACATAGCTTAACCATTAACAATTTTAACAATTATCAAAGAAAAAGGAAGTTCTAAAATAGAAGCATAACATTAAATTATGAAATCAACTTAGCAATATTGACAATTCACAAATTCATTTTTTTTTCTTTTAGAGGAAAAATAATTCAAAAATTGTTATACTCTAAATAGGAAAGTTTCATTCCTTCAAACATTAGAAACTGGTTTCTTTAAAATCCCATAACAGGATCGCCATCCCGTAACTAACTACAACCCCCCACCGCACAAAAAACATAACATAAATGCCACACACACACACACAAGAGAGAGAGAGAGAGAGAGAGAGAGAGAGAGAATATCTTACTTGTTCAAGGGGATGTGCTCAAATGGACCAGTAGTAGGTATTGTCCCGCACAAGTTGTTATTTGAAACATCTCTACAAAGAAACAAAGGCAAACAGATCAGTAACCTTATTACACCACATAACAAATAGTGCTAGTAAATAAGAAATACATACACAACTTTCAAGGTAGATATACTAGATAGCGCTCTTGGAATTGGTCCATTTAGCTGATTATCATTAAGACGCCTGTCAAAGTAAAGAGAGATTTGTTCACTACCCGTAAAATCCTAAAGTAAAGTCTGTAAGCAGGGACGGGAGTGTGATAACTACAAACTTACAGAAAGACGAGGGATTTCAAATTTCCAAGTGATGGAGGTATTTTGCCAGATATATTGTTGTTGTATAGATCCAAGCTTATTAAGCTCTTTAAGTTACCAAGCTCGGTGGGAATAGACCCTTGAATGTTGTTTTTGTAAAGTTCCCTGCAATATAAGTAGTCAGGTTTTAGTGTGAAGCAAAATAATAAAGGAAAAATGAAATACACAACATTTATTCATAAACATGATTTGCATGAAAGACGGGAAAATATTATGATGGCTGCAAGCAGGGACAGAGCCAAGATTTGGGATTCGAGGGGGCGAATACGAGAAATAGGGGCCAAAACTTGATATCTTTGGATTTGGGGGGGGGGGGGTTTCGAATTTCAAAAGTTTATAAGGCAAAAAAATAATTTTCTCGAAGTTGAAGGGGCACAGCAGCCCCCCCGGCTCCGTCTCTGGCTGTCAAGCAGTCATAGATCACTGTAGATCACTGGCACTCTTTTATGCGCTAATACACGCAATGGACAAATAAGTGCATCTGTAAAAAGAGAATAAAGCGGACGAGTTACTTAATACTCACAGATATTGTAGATGTTCAAGTTTCCCAAGCTCAGGCACTAGGTGACCAGACAAGTTTGAATTTCCAAGGTCTCTATACAAGTGGTAACAAAATGGTAAGTTTTAGATCCACAATCATACGAGAGCATATAAAAAGAAGCTTATAATACAATAACAAAAGAGGGATATTTGACAAGAAATATTGAGCATCAAAAGTGAAAACATGAATGCAAAGACGGAAGTGTAAAAGAGTGATAAGATACGAATCCCAAGCACTGGAACGGGCTTGTTGAGAATCCTTTACTCTAACAGCACCTATTACAGTATTACTTCTAAAGTGAAGTACATGTCATACTAATCAAACCCTTAACCATTATAACCTCAATTGTGATCACTAAGACTCACGAATGTGGAGCAAAATTGTGATCCATAATATAATTGAAATGCCTAAACCTAATAATACGCTGCCTTCGTTACATAGTTCTCTAGTTTCAGGAATTTTAGCTCCTGAAGTTTCTCCAAATAATTAAGAGCTTATTTAATTTATTTGAGCTTATTAAAAGTAATAATTTGACAGTAAAAAAGAGCCCACCAGTCTTTTTTGCAATGTTTACTTTTTCTATTGAAACTTTCTAAGTTTTACTTTTTTGTTTAACCTTTATATCATAAAGATTAAAGAGAAGAGCTCGATGGCCTTAACAAGAATCTGATACTACTAATTTTTTATTTAAGTCGTCATTCCCTTTCCCCCATTACCCATTCCCCATTCCTAAGACCATACAATGTATATTCAATAACAGCTGAAAAGTAAACACAGATAGATACTTTCTTGCATAAACGAAAATAATAGTATTACAATCCTGAAATCCTTTTTCTTCTATCGAGGGCTGGACTCTGCAAGCAAATTTTGCTGCTGTCTCATAACCTGAGATCATGGTTCAAACAGAAACGAACACTCTAATTTCCAAGGGAAAGCTACACGTATATATAGAATCCCCTTTTAAGTCACTGAAGTGTACAGTGAAAGCTTAACAGTAAATATAAAATACAGGCAAGTAATGTCACATTGACTTGGTTAATCTTATAGTTTTCTTTTCTCACATGTACTCAACATTGAAGACCAAGTTTCCGGAGCAATTATCATGAGAAGAAGGCAATCGAGAAACCTGTTTTCTGCAGAGAATCTTCCAAATGGTGAAACTAAGCAACTATATGTAGAACTTAGATGATGGGGTTATACATAAGAAACAAGGCAGCATATGAATGACCTCTAAAATACAGTTTTAGACACCTCGAGCACATGAAAAAATGTATACTAGCCAATTTTCTAATATCAATTAGCATTTGTACCTATAATGATAAGAATCGCCTAGGTCAGACACGTTACGTATGCTTGAACACAGCCATTCACTCAACCAAATATTAGCGAACATTATCCATAATACAGTCCCTAAATCTCAAGAAACTTTTCATTTTGTTTTAGTTTTGTAGCTTTTCCTTTAAACCTCTTAACAGCTGAAAACAGTAAAAAATCATGAGTATCCTGTTGGACATCATTAAAACAGACGATCATGGAAATTGTCCTTTTCCTGGATCCAGATGTATCAGTATCCCCTTGAAAATGTTAGGACAACGCCCCGAGTCCAATTGAAGAATAAATCATACTAAATTGCTCTGGCCCAAAGGAGAAAACTTTATCAAGTATACCAAACACAGAAACTTATAGGTTAATAGATGAAATAATCAAATTCCTCGGTGATACGCAAAAAGTAAACTGAAAGCGAAAATTCAATTGGAACAAATAATCTTCCGAATGACAGTTAAAACTAACTCCCCAACTGAAGCAATAATAATTGAAAAAATAACAAAAATTTAGCTGTGTATTTTTTCCAAAAATTATTAATACAGACCGCTAATCCTACAATTTTATAATACTAGAGCTGTAAATGAGTAGAGTCGAGTTGAACAAATTACTGTTAAAGTTCGTTCAAGCTCGTTTGAATTATACTATCAAATTTCAAGATTTGTGTTTGAGCTTGATTTAATTGTTGATCGAACCGAGCTCGAATGAACTTTCATCGAGCCAAACACGAGTTGAGCTCGAGTAGGTTGATTATTTTGCACATATTTTATTATTTTTTACTAATCGAATCGAGATTTGAGTCGAATTTCATACTTATCGAACACAAGAAGTTATTCAAAGTTATTCAAACTTGACTTGATATGTAAACAAACACAGCTCAAAGAAGCTTTTACCAATCAATCCTGAATCGAATATTAAGTAGCCTCGTTCATCTTTCATCCCTATATATTACTAAAGTGGAAGATTAAAAAAAAAAAACTAATCCTTCACACTTCCCTCAACTAATGAACATCAAACATTTTTCCTCAAAAATTCAAACAAAGTGAAACCCACAAAAAAACAAAAAGCAAAAAATCAAACAAACCCATAAAAGATAATGCACATATATGGTCACAAAAACATTTCAAATATTTATATATGCATATATATACATACACGCGAGTGACGTGGTTGTCTTGGTTGCAGGTGATGTGAAACCATGTACACGGGTTCACAAGGTTCGGATCCCAGCTCTGGAGCACGTTATCCGGGTCGGACAAACTCCGGCGAAGCGCCGACAGCGCGTCCCCCTCCGAATTCCCACGCGCCGTCGGCAGAACTAGTACTGACGAAACAATCGTTAGGGCTACAAAAACCAGTAAATTTTTACCCGCCATAGCTAACCTCGAATTAAATTAAGCTCTTCTTGGGGTGTGATTTTTAGTTTAAGTTTATGGGGTTTTGAATTTTTTTTCAGAAGAATTTGTTGATTGATTGATTGATGCAAGAGAGATGTCAGCGGAGAATCGGCTTTGGGAATGGTAGAGAGAACAAAACTATATATATTGAATTTTTTGCACTTTATATATGTACTTCTTGATAAAATGGTGGTTAAATACTTATTATTAAGGGTATATTTTTACTAATAGTTACATATTATTTTAAGTTAAAAACTTGTTAAAAGTAATGATATATTAAAAACGAGATGGGAAATTCTAGCCCAGATCCAATTCGGTCGAATTCAAGAGTAATTCACTTAATATTTTGACCAATCATATAGCAAGTGTAATTACAGTTGGGTTCGGACAGACCGGATCTGGTTTAGAATTTTTTTGAGATGTAGACATTATGATCATTGGACTCAATGTAACATAGATTTTTCATGCTATATAACACCGATTATTGTTCACCGTTTATAACTTATTTTAATTTTGAAAAAAATGAATGCAATAAATGTATTTAATTTGATTTTCGTGATTTATATTTACCATTATAAATAGATATGTTATCATATCAATTATTGATGAAAAATGGTGAATAATAAGCGGTGGTATATAATATTTTTCATAAATACATTTGATACATTGAAAAAATGTTAATATATTACTTACCATAAGTACAATTAGTGTTCAAACTCTAGGTATATTTGTCGCAATTTTAGGAGATATCGTAAAATGTTAATATTCTTGACAAAATAAATAGAGAATTTTACTTCGATTCTTTCTAGTATTTTTTTTACGAGATCATTCATAGTGAGAATAGTATTTATATATTAATTCCATCTATAATAAATGTCCCAACTCTTGTGATTTGATGTTAATGGTGTGATTTAGGAGTAGTGGATTAGATATTGTTGATTGGAGTCGTTTACTTTGTGGTTAGGAAAAGGAAACTATTTGCCTTTTGCTAAGTCAACTAACACTATTTAATCATATTTTTATTTGGTGGGCTTTAGGTTCCTCATTCCAATGGTTTCCTTTACCCCATCCTTTTACTTAATTATTGCCCCACTAATAATACAATTTGACTTACACAAATGATGGATGTGATTGGTCATCACAAACAATTAGTGGTAAAGGAATAATAATATTCCAATCTTTGTGGTGGATAATATAACAAGTTCTTACTTTGTACTTAATTTCTTGTCTTATTGACTCTTATCTTCACGATAATAATAGCTATCTTCACTATCACTAAGTGTTCAATATTATATCTTTAAAGTATTTAATTTTTATGTTTCTTGAAGACAAGAGTATTTAATTTTTATTACATTATGCAATTTTTTTCAACACACAAGCACACTTTTATTTATTTCATAATTATCGAGAGATTACGAAATTTTCCTATTTTAGTACATCGTGCATGCGTTTACCATGAGTCATTATAAAACTTCTTCGAATTAAGTAGGGCAGGCATGCCAAAAGGCCTTCAACTGGGGTGTTATAGCCCCATACTTAGCTAGCTTCTCAGCTGACATGTTAGTATCTCGATAAGCCAAAAAACTCTGTCAAGCTCTGTGAACTATCTCATATCAACATCCGGCTCGTAGGAGGCCCCTTCATCATCATGTTAAAAAAATTATATGAAAAAACATGAGTCTGCCTGATGAGTGTTAAATATTCCTCCTCTTATTCTCCCATGGTCAATGGTCAACAATATATGGCTATTGTTATTTTAAAAATATTAGTAGCTTAACGGGTCGGGTTACCACCCGACCCGGTTCATCGATCCGGTGACTCGTATGACGTGGATCCAGTCTTTATTTGACACCTGCTTAGTCTTAGCAGGTCTAATTGTCATGTCATGAATAGTGGTTATCTTATCACTTATAAATACCCCCTCTTGTTCATTTATGAGGGGGACAAGCAATAAATTCACTCTCGATACTGTTTATCTAGAGAAGAATTAAATTACACTCGGTATATTTATAAGGAAGCTGGCCTCGTACGATACGAAGCCATTGCATATAGTATAACCTATCTCTTTGAACTACGTTTATATTTGATTCTATTCAACTAGGTACGTAGGTAATTTGATCCTATCAAATCCAGTCTATAATATAATATATTTATTCTTCGGTAATGACCCCCTGGGGGTCGTAGGAAATGATTAAGATTTAGCCACGAGAATCAGGCTAAATCACTGCGCATTGTAACCAAAAAAGGAAAAGAAAACCTGAGTCAGATTGATTGAAGTGTAAACAATTTATATGCAAGAATGAAGAGTAAATTTGTCCGAATCGAATCTTATGCAAGTATGTTCCTAATACTATATATATGGGTTGGGCTTTGTTGCATAAAATAAACAGTTTTTAAAATTTGGCCCATAACCCATTGGATATATTTCTCACTTTTTCGGATTGGGCTCAAGATAAAAGGTGATTCGGTTTTATATCCCTTTGATGTAACAAATTGACAATTCAATTCTCATATAATTTTCGCATCTCCAATTATTGAGGAAATGTCAATTAAGAATAGCTTTATTGACAAAGTTGAAACTCCAAAATATTAGAGGTTTTAGGTTCGACTCTCACCAACGGTATATGTGCCTTTCTTAATTACTTTCATAGTAGTTTTTCGTTGATTGTAATAATTGTTAGTTGATTATAATTTATTCTTATTTGATATTTATGAATTGTATCATATAATCGATTCAAAAAAAAAATAAAAATGGAGTAAATCTTAAGTGGCACTTACCCCCTGAATCTCATCTTGAATTTTCTGCTGTAAACCTTTTAGAATTTTTTTTTATATATTACGGTGCGGAATATATGATGAAAAACTAAATCGAAGTGGATGTTCAAAATGGGATCGGTTAATTAAATTGGAGTGGATGATTTAAATGGGATCGATAAATTAAATTGGAGTGGATGATCTAAATGAGATCGAAAAAATAAATTGAAACGGATGATCAAAATGAGATCGATAAACTAAATTGGGGTCGATGATCTAAATGGGATTGAATAATAAAATTGGAATGGATGATCTAATGAGATCGAGAAATTAAATTGAAGTGAAAGATCTAGATGAGATTGATAAATGAAATAGGAGTGTACGATCTAAATGGGATCGAAGTAGGCATGCAACCTATATCAACTGCACCTTGTTCCTTTAGGTGTGCCACAATTACTTATTTCTTGGACTAACGTGAGCCGTTGAAAGTCAGGATCATGCTCATCGACACTGTAACAAAAAGAAATATTAGTGACAAAACTTGAAGCGATAATGCTAGAATTATCATTAAATATACACAATGAGTGACAATAATTTTTGCTTTATTACAATAAGAATTTTAGTGACAAAGATTTTTTTAAAATTGCCACTATATATACTAGTGACATATGTATAATGACAACACAAATATAGTAACAACCATAATTTTTGTCACTAAAGGTGTATCACTAATTCTCAATACTGACAACAATTTTCTTGTCATTATTATCAAGAACGACAACTTCTTCATAAATATTATCACTATTAAACAGGGTTATTTGCATCCACCTCCTTTGAGGTATTGCACTTTGGCAAGGACCTCCCCTCATGTTTTAAATTTTGGCATCCACCACCCTTATGTGTAAAAACAATTATATACTAACCTGTTTTACCCTCAATTTTTATTTCTTTTCTATTTTCTACTTTCCCTTTTATTACTTTCTTCTTATTATTATATGGATAAAGAAAGAAATAGAAATTAAGCTTGTGAATAATATTTTCTATTTCTTATTTAAGAATAATTCTAATTAATAATATATTTTAAATAAAAAAAAGTTATAACAAATAATATACTCAACTTATGTTAAATAAACTTTAAATATTTGGTTTTTCAGTTACCGTTTTGTGATTCTCAAATTATATTATTAATGTTTCAAATAAGTTTTAATAAATTAATAGTGCTTTATTTTGTTTTATATTTTTGTAAACAGCAAAAAGTTTTTATCTTTCTAGGTTTGTATTATTGACTATTGCAAATAAATTTACAAAAAGTTTTTACCTTTCTAGTTTATTATTATTGACTTATAGCAAATAAAAAATCAAACTTGAAAGAATAAATTCGCTTTAATCTCTTTGCTCATAGGGCTATAGATGACTCTGGAGTAGATGGTATCATTAGAAAATAAAGATGTTCTACGTGAAAACTTAGGGAACTTATTATTTGTGTTCAATGTCAGATTTTTCAAATCATAATATTTTTTCCAGACGTGATTGTTTAAATTTGTTTTTTAATATTTATTCTATTTCTTATTCATGTTATTCTACTTAGAACAAAAAATAAAAGTAAAAAGAGACAAATTGGCTAAATAGAACCGGAGTTTGAAATTAAAAGAAAATTATTCTTTCAATTTTCAGATTTTCATTTATAAGCAATAATGTAAATATATATAGATATCATTTTCATATTGTTATAAACGAATACTACTAACACGTTGAAAGCTTGTTTGAAATATTAAAAATATAATTGAAGAACGACACAAAGGTAATTGAGAAATCAAATGTATAAGATTACTAAAATAAGTTTAATATGTTATTTGTTATACCTATTTCTTAATTAAAAATAATTTATAATTTGGATGAGTTGTAAATAAGAATTTTCACGAGCTTAATTTCTATTTTTTTCTTTCCCAATCTATTAGTAAGAAAAGGAAAAAAATAAAAGGAAAAGTAATAAATATACAAAAAGGAAAAATTAAGGGTAAAATAGGTATTATATAAAAAAAATATAGATAGGGGTGGTGGATGCCAATACTTAATACATTAGGGGAGGTCCTTACCAAAGTGTAACACCTCAAGGGAGGTGGGTGCAAATAACCCCTATTAAACATATAAAATTTATTGTTGTGACAAAACAAAAATTATTGTCACTAAAAACTTATAATTAACGACAATTTTGACATTGTTAATTGGCATTTTGCCACCAATGTATTAATTTTTTGTAGTGCGGGTGTAAATTTCACGACATCACAATTGTCAGCAACATAGGTCCACATATAAACAGTACATGGACGGCCGTGATTTCTCGAGAATTCAATATAAGACGATCAAGAATTAAACATAGAATCAAATAGTTGCAATTATCCAAAACCTAAAGTCCAAAACTTCCAAATATGTAATCAAAGTATTTTATACATGGGCATTAATCAATCAACTATATTCAAACCCTAAATGTTCCCCAAATTACACTTCCAACAACACATTAGAAACGAAGCCTCTTCTTGCATGCCTCAAGGGGCAATGGTTGCATATAAAACACATTTAACTCTTTAACAAGCTCCTCAACCAAGTCTTTGCATAGGTAATCTTGCAAACCTACCCCTATTTTTCCAATCTCTCTCTTTTCTCCCCAAGCAATGTCACTGCACACTTCTTCTACACTCTCAACCATAGCCCTGCTAGTCCAAGGTGGCGATGCAGCGGCAGCAGTGGCTCGCCGCCTCATCTCAAGCGATGACTCCGTTGTCGTGGACTTGTTGAGTAGTTTGGTAATTGGTTCGTCATCTTCTCCCGGCTTCTTTGCTGCTGTGGGCTTGCATTGTTGTGAAACACGTTTTGCACCTAATGGCATGATAAACGTTATGACATTTGTGATTGATCATTTCTTGTGGAGTGTATCCTAATGATAAGGCAAATATGGTTTACTTTCAATGTAGTTGATCTGATTTGGTTCGGCTGCATGATATGAATTAGAATTTAAGGGAACATATTTTTGTACGTTTAAGCTTGCTCCTGTTCAATGATTCTTAAAAGATTCCAAGAGCCGGGATCTAGAAACAATCATTCTGTGTGATCCATGTGATGGGATTGATAATATGAAATTCAAGAAACGAGAATAATTGTGATTGTTTCAAAACTTGAACAGTTGAGCTAAAAGCTTTCAAGAATGACATGCTCCTAGTCAATGAAAGAATTTTTTTTTTATATATATAAATTAATGAAAGAAAAGTTACCTAACTTATGAGTCATCAAATTATAAAGGCTTAAAAGTAATTAACTAAATACTACATCCATCTAGCTACATGAACTTTAATTAGGATATTTTTATGCCTGTCTATTGGGATTTTTTTTTCATTCATGAATTCCGCTACTTAAAACGCCCTAGGACAATTGCATTTTTACTTCAAATGAATATGATTATGCATTAGTAATCTCGTGCATTACATGATTTTAACTTAGTCCCAGAATTTATAAATTGTTACACAATCAATCCTTGTTTAATTGTTGGTATATGTTTATAGCATAGATCAAGCACTCAATGTTTTGGCTAAATTTCCATAGTCCTAAAACTTCTATTTTTTGGACCATAAGTGTAGTTTTGGGGAAATTTTATTCGGAGTCTTGTTGGTCGAACTTAAGTGTAATTTAAAAGATCAATGACTAATCATATAAGAAAAGTAATTTATTTATCTTATGAATTACAGTTGAATTCAATCAAGTCAGGCTAATTATTGAAAAAATGTCACATTCCAACGCCCCCTCTTAAAAAAACAATTAAAATCTAGTTTCACAACTCGAGATTAGTCTTGAGAGCTCCTATTTATACTCTATATATATATATATATATATATATATATATATAAACTATCGTACAACTAAAGGAACCGTTGGAAAGATTAATTCAGAAAAAGGACTAAAGTGAAAATGGATGAAAGTGGAGGGGTGGACCCAGAAAACAAAAGAAAGTGGTGTGTCAATAATGATGTATCTTCTTAGCTGCAGCCCACAAACATTCATTCTGTTTCACTTTTTTCTTCTTTTTTTTAACTTTTGACTGCGTCATCAGAAATTCAGAATCACCATAGCAAATATTTTTATTTATATTTTTACTTTCAATAGCAATGAAAAATTTCAATATATTTTTCATCTTATTAATATGCATATTACCTAATTAATATATTTTACTCTTTGTATTATTTGAGTTTCTTCTTCTTCTTCTTTTTGATCATAGAAGATAATCAGAACTTTTTGTATGGATAATAAGCATCACCAGTTTCTTTGTATTTATTTTCTCAAATTGGCGAAAATGATATAGTGTATATATATGATATACAAAACTAATTTCTAGAGAAATAAACAAAACGGTTATTTATACATTCAGGAGTTTTTAATTAATAAAATAGGATGTAAAATGGTAGATGGATGTTTAACATAATGAATGTCTTCTATGTTAAAAATACTTATGAAACAACAAAAATGTTATTCAAGTGTAACTAAAAACCAAGAAAACAAAAACACACACACACATATATATATAATATTCAGTAATCATTATAGTTATTTTCCATCATCAGTATTCAGAACTCAGAAGGCATTACATTTTTACAGTAAAGAATTACTTTATTTATGGGTATAAAAATTATATCGGTTGAGTAAGATATAATGACATTGTGCACGCCTTTAGGATATAATAGCATTGTTTTCGATATTCCAAATCAAGCTTCAAATCTACAAGTTATTTTTGAAAGGTATTTGGACTTAAAATCTCATCATAGTGACCTTTTAGTATGTAACACACATTTATTCTTAAGATGACTTATGACCAAAATTAGTGACCTTTTAGGTAACAATTCACGACCACAACATCATGCGTACCTATGTATAACTCGAGGTGGTTGGGCTAAATGATAAGTGAAGTGTGACATTTAGAGGCGTTTAATGTTCGAATCCTACAAGCAGACACCACACCAGGGAGGACTAATCTTTGCACAATCTGACTCGAGAGATTGGGCTTCACCGTATAACTTTTCTTTTTTTCAAGTTAGGCGGGTTTTTTCCTTAATGCATTTTAACCGCATTGATATATATCATTTTCCTGAATTATATATGTGAATAATTTACTAAATCTATTATGGAATTTTTATCCTTAATAGAAAATAGGAATATATCAATTAAGCAGCAATTTAATTTAATTACCAATATAATTACCAGGCTGAATCATCTAATTAATTAATTAATTATCACTAGGCCCCTGAAGTAATATACATCTCTTTAATCATCTTCTCTTTTTGGAAAGACTCAAAAAAGTCAAAATTTACTTAACCAAATCAATCTGTTAATTATTAACACACCTACTTAAAACCCCACTTTAATGATGAATTAAGACCAAATTCTTATGACTAGTAGATAATCGCTAAAGTGATGGTGTATACTACCCGTTATTTTCCAGCATTTTGTCACTTCTTTTAATTTTGGTAAAAAATGAAGGGATAATTGCATATTTTCCAGCATTTTGTCACTTCTTTTAATTTTGGTAAAAACTGAAGGGATAATTGCATATTGTACTTGTGAAACACGAAACTTGCACACATCCCCTGTGTTAAAAAAATAATCTGAAATGCCTCTATGTTTTTCAAAACCCTACACGAAACCCCAACCCTGCTTCAAATACAATGCGTATGGATGCTACCTTTCGTGAATTTAACACTGATTGGGGGTTTCGTGCAGGGTTTTGAAAATTATAGGGTTATTTCAAGTTATTTTTTGCAGATTATTTTTTTAACATAGGGGATGTGTGCAAGTTTCATGTTTCACATGGGTATGATATGCATTTATCCAAAAATAAATGCAATAAATGCATATCTTACTGTATCAAAGTGAAAAAATGGTGAAAAATAAACAGTAATTTATAGCATTTTTCTAATGGAAATCATTCTGAAATAATTTACTAAATTCACAGAAAAATTAAATAAAAAAGAAGCTAACCTCCAGTAGTATTATTCTGTACTTTGGAGAAGCTACTGAGTGGTGAACGAGTCAGCTCCGCCGCCGCACTCGCCGGAATCACCTCCTCCGCCACCTCGTCCAACGCTGAATCCCCATTTCTTCGGCCGGAATGAACCCTATCAACCGCCACCTGCGGCGGCTGCAGCCGCACGTCCGCCTTCTGCACTTGCACCGCCGTGATGATCCTCTTCAGAGACTCCAAATCCTCGTTACATTTCTCCAGAGCTTGTAACAGCCGCCGCCTCTTCTCCGTAATGGGATCTTCCTGATCAAATAATGCGGGCTTTTTCACGCCGGCGGCGCACATGTCCTCCAAACCCATAAGTTTCGCCACCAATGACGACGGAGTTCTAGCATTTTCCGGCAAGCTCGCGGCGGCGCTTGATAGTCTGAGCTCTGGCGGAAGGGTGGGGCTCCTCGGCACTTTAATGTCGCATGTTAATCTCTTCGCGTCATGAATTTGATTCTCAGTTTTGTTTTCTGCGGTTGAGGCTTTTACGGCGGCTTTTGCCGGAGATGTTGGCTTGCATTTTTCTTGTTTTCTGCCTGAAAATGTGGGTGGATTTATATATAATGTGTGTTTATATATATACGTATATATGTTTGTATAATTGATTTAATATGAATCTTGTTTTGGAATTGAAGAAAGAATCAAACTACTTCAGACTCGGCTCGTGATCGATCGTTAAAAGCCGGTATGAATTTGAGTTTGTTAGCATATCAAATCAAACTTGAAGAACTCATTGTGTTCGATAAATTTGAAGCTCGATTTGATTAGGAAAAAACTAAGAAAGTATGTGCGAGAATATCAAGCTACTGGCTCGAGCTCAACTAACTTTTGACTTGATTAAAGCCCTTGTGAGCTAGAGTCAGTTGACTATAATCAATGCAATTTAAAACATAATTTTGAAGCTCAATAATAATTTAAATAAACTTTAACATCAACTTGTTCGGCTCGGCTCCACTAGTTTTCTGTCCTATTTTTACCAATTGAAAGAGGTTAGGAATTAAGAAAATAAGGAGATCATGTAATTGATTTACAAACCAGATGTGAGGCGTTTTTTGTTGGGCTTTTGGTATTTGGAGAAGAGTTGAATGATGCCTGACATGCAACCGATGGCTTTTGCATTGTGAGTTTCCGGTGGTGGTGTGGCGGAGACGACGGTGGCCTGGCGGCGGGACGATGAGAGTGAACTATCTTGTCTATTGAGCATTTTTAGAGAGAGAGAGAGAAAGAGACGCGAAGAAGAAATAAGAGTTACTTTTTTTCTTCTTTTAACACTTTCACATGAATATGATGAGGTGATATGAAACTAGCACGCCTCATTATTTATTATATCCACAAACCAAGGGATTGTGGTGGAGTGGTAGGGGCTCTTTCACCTTTAACCAAACGTCAAAGGTTCAATCCTTGACTTTGGGAATGGAGCAGGCTCCCTTGGCCAGCTGTCCCACCCCTTGAGGTGCCGGCAATTCAGCGAGGGGAATAATCACCGCGATCGACGGTGGAAATCCTGGAATTAATCCAAAAAAAATTTATTATATCCACTTTGTTCTTTCTTTGTATTTCGATGTTTGGATCTCTATTGCAAATCGTATTGTATTTTATATATGAACATCTTGTAGTTTGGATTTTTATTGCAAACAGTATTGCAATTTTTTATTGTATTTTATAAAATTTTTATTGCAAATCGTATTGCAATTTTTTATTGCATTTTATATATAAACATCAAGTTATACAATATTTTTTTAATATAATTTATATGAATTATATACCGTTGTCGTACATGCATAATGTATATAATCCAAGTTGTAATAACATTTTGTAATGGAAGATCTCGTGTGGTATTTTTGTTTTTCCAAACCTAGTTAGTTACCATTCGTAATTTTGACAAAAAAATAATTACGATCATTTCATTTAGACGAGTTCAATACATACTTTTTGAATTAAAGAAAGGTACAAAGAATTGACCGATAATAAACAAATAATATATAGTATTTCTCTAATACATTACAAGATAACCTCATTAATATATACAAGTATATTATAATTTTTTTTAACTACGACAATAAGTTTGGTACCATAAGTACAAAAATCAATGTAATATGAATTTTGTAATTTAGAAAACTCCTAATTTTGAATAATAACAATCACTCATGCGGATGGACTCAAATGAAGTTTCCGAGAATGATTATGATTACGGGACTTAAAAGTTGCTAGACTTTGAAGAGCTTGGTTGCAAAAAGAATTAACTACTATTCATGTTCCATTTTATACACAAACATTATGAGTATAAATTTCACGTTATTTGTACATTTAAAAGAAAAACAATTATACAAGTATCACCCATATAAAAAATGAAATACAAGATGAAAAACCCAACAAAAGATCTGAGATTGCAATTTGAGGTTATTGTTTTACCTTTTTAACAAAGTGGGTATTTGATGCGTAAATAGCAAGTAATTATGCAGTCAAATTCCAATTTAGAAAAACTTGATTACTTAGAGGTGAAAAAAATTTGATTACCATGATGGTAGTAGAAGTAATGATTAAGAACGAAGTCGTGATTTTTATTTTATTTTAATTCTAGATGACCGATAAACCCAAACTAATAGTTTTTAATTATGTGTCACACAGACTCTATAAGACTCCAAATATAGATAAAAAAAGCCATAATTAGTGACAGTTTGGAATTGAATCTAATACCTCCCACATGAAAATAAAAGCTGTCTTGAGTTAAAGGCTAGACAGGGAAGTCTAATCTCTCTAGTCTGGTCGTGCAAACAGAATTCCTCCCCAAATCATTTTTGGAGGTTACAAGTCGCTTATCACTTGACCCAACCACCTTGAGCTTAATAGTGTGAAGTTAAACATAAGTACATAACATAGTCAAAGTGGTATGGGCCCATATCTTCACTCGACCCAGGAAAGATATTATATGGGCCGTCAGTAAAGCCCATCAAATTACATGTTTAAACCAGTCTGAATTTTATGTAGCCCATAACCCATACCCGCAGTAACAAGCCCATATACAAGAAAGGTGGAATAAAAAGTCTACGGGGAGTGACCGTGTAAGAACCGCGTATTCGTGTTTCACTAATTAAAGCAATAGGGAAAAGAAAAGGGAAAACATGAAAGGTCCATTTAATTTTGATTTGATATTCCGATAAGATTTTTTATTTTATATATATATATATATATATTTTGAATTTCATATATTATTCGAAATAAACAATAATATGCATATCAAATTTATGTTTTATTTGTACATACGAGAAGTTTGGAAAAATTATTTTTTTAGTCCATTAACTTGATCTTCCTAGTGTTTTAGTCTTTTAAGTTGAGGCGTTGTTAAATTGGTCTGTTATTTTCTGATTTTTTTGTAATTATAGTCCTTTTGTGCTTAAAAAATTGGTAAATTTAGTCCGTCGATTTAGTCAGTGGCATAGTCAATTGGTAAAAATTGAAAAATCTGATTAGGAAGATTTTCACTGCAATTTTAAGTTTTGAAATGCGTAAAGTTATCTCCTTCATACAATAAAAATTTTGTGGATTTATGCTTTTTAGTTTCTAATTAATGATATCTAATAATAATGTGTGACGGTGGTATTGATGGGTATCAACGGACTAAATTTATCAATTTCTTAAGTACAAAAAGATTAGCATTACAAAATATCATAATATAACAGATCAATTTTGCAACACGTCAACTTAAAGAACTAAAATGCAAAGGAGACCCAGTTAACAGACTAAAAAAACAATTTTTCCCGAGAAGTTTTGTACCCCGAATGTATATTCGCAAAATAAAATACGAAGAGTTAAGTATCATTTTGAGACAAAAGATCCGAATGTCTACTAATTATGAGATCAGATATATATATATATATATATATATATATATAATTTTTGATGTCAACTATTCACTTATTATTTATTTATTAATTATTTGTTATCTCCGAGTGCAAAGAAGTGAGAAGTGGGAAGAATGAACGAATAAGAAAATGCAAAATAACATTAATGGACTTTACGTGGGTTGGACAAAATAAAGATATTGTCAAGGTGTTTTATATTACCATTATGCCCCTAATCTAAGAGGATAATTTAAATAGAGTTATTTTTTATGAGATTATTAAAATGACACCTTCGCATGCCTATATTATTTTCTTGATAATCCTTTTTTTCTTGATAAATTTTGCTTCTTAACATGGAGAAAGCAATAAAGTTGGAATTAGATTCCATATGAGGTAAGATGTTTTTTTTTTTAAAATATTTAGTTGCCTCCAAGCATGAAAACTAATATAGGTTACGGTTAAATATAATAGCATCTAAACGATAACTTAAAATGATAAAATATCGAGTTCGATTGTTTCTGACTCGATTAAAACTCAGTTCAATTAATAATTAAATAAAACTCATATCCAAAAATTTAAACTCCAGATACCTTACTCGTTTCGATTAGGAAAACTATAGGTAAATATATAATTCCAACAAAAATGATTTTCACAAAACAATAGCCAAACAAAGGAAGCAAGGGCAAAGCAGGAAAGAGGGAAATTAAAAAGTGTGTTTAAATCAAATTAAATTAAACTAAATGTGAGAATATTTAGCAAAAAATAAAAATTAAATATGAGAATAAAATAAAACATGAAATTACACACACATATATATATATATATCAGCTGAATAGTCTGTCATTTTCTCTTTAAATTTTTGTCTACTTTATTAGCTGATAAATAACGCTGCCCTGCGTTATTCTTCAAAGAGCCCCATTTTCATTTTCCAAATTAAATCTCTCTTCAATTTCGTCTTCTCGAGCGATTTCAAGCAGTAAGAGACGAAGAAATGGCGGATCAATTGACAGACGATCAGATCTCTGAGTTTAAGGAGGCTTTCAGCCTGTTCGACAAGGACGGCGATGGTTCGATCTTCTTCTTTTTCACCGTTTTGTTTTGCTTAATCATTGCATATATACACGCATGTTATATGTATATGTATATGTGTATGTATGTGTGTTGTGGTCATATCGTTCTTGTGGATTTTGGATTTTGGTTTTCTGTTTTTTATCTCAGATCTGATTGATTTTTAGTCTTTTTTAATTTTAATTTCTGCTTGATCTTGAATATTGATGCGGATTAGGTTAATTGATTGGAAATTCTCGGTTAATAACATGGGAGATTCTTTTGGTGTTTTTATGTGATATGATTTCATTTAGCTCCATACGCCCCCTCCAGAAAAGGAAAAATATTTTAAGTTTGCTGTTGAGTTGATGATTTTGTGGTTTGATGTAATTAAATGTTTGAATTTAGGGAATTTATTGAAACATTGATGCTTATATACATGTCAAATATAGTAGTTACTGGATTCGATTTGCATTGACGTGCACTCTATTAACAGTACTAGTATGAATTTGCTGATAATGGATATAAGATTATAGGTTCTTTCTTAGGATCACAGATTGGTTAGGGAAATGAAGATATTTACATATTTATTTTCCTCTTTCTGTAAATATATCAGGAAAACGTTGGTTCGATAAAGGGAGAAAGTTAAGAACTATATTTAACTCGAAAAAACAATTTGTTGGTTTTCTTTCCTGTGATTAATCCTTGTTCTGCGTATAGTTGGGAAATAAGGCATATAATCTAGCTTGATATAGGATTGAATGATTGGTCTAGTGGAGAAAGGTCACGCTTACTAGTTTTACATATGAAATTCATGACCCCAATCATGTGATAGTCTATAAATCCAGCCATAGGTGATAATGTTAAGTGAATTACTCTTTTGGAAAATGCAATTCCCCTTTAAAGTATCTGGTTATGGATTTTTGGTTGTTGCTTACATCTGAGCATGGATGATGATGCATCACTTTGTGACTGATATAGTGTTACCTCATATGTTTTGATGAGGTAACTTAAGGACAATCACGTGGTCCATAAAACCTAATATATCAATTTTTTTCCTATATGTTTCTCTTTATTTCTCATCACTTTTTTTTATCCATTTCTTGCATCTCCTTTTACATAAACTCAACTCTTTTTAATTAAAAAAAAATCCTCGTATCAAATTTTATTTTCCGCACATGCATCCAGTGTGCTTTTCTGACTGATATAGTGTTACCTCATATGTTTTGATGAGGTAACTTAAGGACAATCACATGGTCCATAAAACCTGATATATAAATTTTTTTCCCTATATGTTTCTCTTTATTTCTCATCATGCTTTTTTTTTTTCATTTCTTCCATCTTTGACATAAACTCAACTCTTTTTAATTAAAAAAATCCTCTTAACAAATTTTATTTATGGACCATGTGACTGATATAGTGTTACCTCGAATGTTTTGATGAGGTAACTTAAGGACAATCACATGGTCCATAAAACCTGATATATGAATTTTTTCTCTATATGTTTCTCTTTATTTCTCGTCACGTTTTTTTTCCTCATTTCTTCCATCCCCTTTTACATAAACTCAACTTTTTTAAAAAAATCCTCGTATCAAATTTTAATTTTCTGCACACGCATCCACTGTGCTTTACTGACTAGTTAAAATTACCCATGGTTAAATGAAAAGAAACAGAAAACCCCTGTTTTGACTTTTTCTGTTATGTATTTTTATGACCCTTTTCAAATAATTACTACAAAATATCACGTGCAGGTTGCATCACCACCAAGGAGCTTGGCACTGTAATGAGATCCCTTGGGCAGAATCCCACCGAGGCTGAGCTCCAAGACATGATCAATGAGGTTGACGCGGATGGCAATGGAACAATCGACTTCCCCGAGTTTCTTAATCTCATGGCTAGGAAAATGAAGGACACCGACTCGGAAGAGGAGCTAAAAGAGGCGTTTCGTGTTTTTGACAAGGATCAGAATGGATTCATTTCTGCTGCTGAGTTGCGCCACGTGATGACAAATCTAGGTGAGAAGCTGACCGATGAGGAAGTGGATGAGATGATAAGGGAGGCTGATGTTGATGGCGATGGACAAATTAACTATGATGAGTTTGTTAAGGTTATGATGGCTAAGTGATATTTCCCACTTCTAAATAAATTAGAAAAAAAATGCGATATGGATATAATATTTGGGAAAAAAATCTGAAAAAGGAAAAACGCTGATGCAGAAGGTCGATTAGTGTTGCGTGTTTTTCTTGTTTTGTTTTTAATCGTTTCGTTTCTCGAGTTTAAGATTTTAATGGTCTGTTGTAATGGTGGTCGAAGCTTTGTTATGCTTTTTTTGTTATGTATTTTGCGACTCGTATTTGCAGAAATTCTAGTTTTTCCTTCCGGTCTGAAAGTTCTTTGCCTTAACTAGTCAAGTGAAACTTTATCATTATTGATTGGTGGCCTTGGGGCTCATTCTATAAGTAAGTAACATCTTTCATCATGTATTGCCTTGGAACTGATTAATAAACAAGCATTTTTGTGGATTGTATTTAATAGTTGAGAATCTGGGACAGCTCTAGGTAATATTGGATACATTAGGGCTAAAGAATAAATCAAGTTATTTGATATTCGACTCGGAATTAAGAGATACAAGTTTTAATTTTTGAGTTTGATTTGTTTGATAAGTCAAGTATTTTGTTGTATAAGATTTGAAGTTCAATTCAAAAACGATTTGATTAATTAAAAAAATATAAAATATGTATAACTTGTACGAAGCTGATTGTTTTTTTTATGGCACTTTGGACAAGTGGTGCATGTCTATTTCTCCCACTTGGAAACTAGGTGCCTTTCTTTCATGAATAACATTTGACTGCTGCTTCTCATCTCTTGACAAAGTCTTTCTCTTCGCAACCAACCACTCGGAATTTTCTTCATTATTCTTCTTAGGCACTTGTTCAACCTTCTTCTTAGGTAAGTAAATGTTAACAGGTTGCTTAATTTCTTTCTTATCACTCGGACAATTCTTCATATCATGACCAAAGGAATTACAACCCTTACATATTGCCGGCTTCCACTCATATTTTATATCAATTCGACAAGTGCCATTGTGCGCAGATGGCAAAAACATCATAATCTCATTTGGAAACGAAGCATTAACATTCATAAGAACAAATACTCGTGCATAATCAATCCGTTCCATTGATAAAGTAAAGGCATCAGGATAGAGGGGCTTACCCACTGCGCTCACCACCGTACTCAAACCATCCATGTCCAGTATTCAGCTGGCAAATGACGAAGCTTAACCCAAACTGGAACTTCTTTATGAATCTTTTTTTCGAGAGTCGTACCTTCACGCCGCTTTTCGAGAAATAAGGCTTGACCATCAAATAGCCATGGTCCTCCTTCGAGCACATCACACATCATTTCATTCGGTTCAAACTTAAAGAAAAAGAAGCCATTACTTGTAGCTTTGACCTCTATTAGACCCTACCATATCGATAGTACATATGTTTTTACTCCCATGAAGTACGGTTTCTTTCCGATGAAGTACCCGACACTTGTGTTTGCCCAACGTTGCATACCAGCGCGTACATGTTCCCATTTTGGTAGAACATATATTTTTCCATTAATTACTTCCGGCGGCACGTAATGAAGTGTGGTTCGTTTGGATGTAATGTATATGTCTTCAACAGCAAGTTTCGGCTTAGGTTTTCCTGGATAATAAGAGGAACAAGATCAGGATCACTCATGCTAAGGTCGATTCTCTCATCCATTCGCAACTTCCCACCATTGAATGCAAATAGCTTATCAACAGTTGTGAAGGGGGAAATATCTTCATCCTTTGAACTGCTTTGAAGGCGTTGTTTGATGTCATCGAATTTAATTACCGACATTGAGAGACTCATATACTGCAGTTGGTTGAGGGCCATATGCATATCTCCATTAACTCTTTCTGCAAGTTCCTCCAGTGCAATCTCATTAACATGAAGACCTTCTGAATTTGCTATTTGTGATAACCTTTTTATCTGCTGCTTGGTCGACTTCCGGAAGCTGAGAAGTAAGCAGTAGTTCACGAGGCTCTTAAGTTTCTGACTGTATTGGTCATTACAAATGCATATTATAGGAATTTTGGACATCTTGATGCCGGCAATGAGATCAGCTACCCCGCCTCTATCTCCAGCAGACATACCATTGACCTCATCCATAGTAAGAATAGTCTTCTGATGTTGCGAGCGTTCCATATTTTTAAGAATCAGTGATTCATTGCTCACAAGTTTTTTTTTATAGAATTGGAAGTACTTCCACCAATTCCTTTTTCAATTTTGACATCTGCCTTTCCGCGACTATCACTAGCATTAACCTCAATTGTATGAAAACCAAGCATCTGACTAACCAACTTCGTTGAAATAGTCTTCCCAATGCCAGGTGTTCCACTTAATAGCACAACTTTCTTAGGGGCAGAAACACTCTGTTTCTTCCCCTTTCCCTTCGTCCCTGTGTTAAGGAAATGATCATTCCAATTTACCAACCAATCATGGAGCTGCTTCACCAGTGATTGATTCCCAACAATATCATTTGGATTTCAAGAAGAAATCCTACAGTTTTATCAGGGCCTTATAGGGGCAGCAAGCCCTGCACATCTAGAGATAAACCCAGAGGTGGTGGCCAAAGGCTATATTCTCAATAAGGAGGATAGGAGCAGTTTGTTAAAACCAGTAACAAGGGATAAAATCAAGAAAATAATGTTCTCCATCCTTGAGGACAAGGGCCCTGGCCCAGATGGGTTCAACTCTTGTTTTTTCAGAAGCTCATGGCACATAGTGGGGGAGGAAGTAATCACTGCAATTATAAATAGCTTTACAAAGAGAAGGCTTTTGACAGAACTAAATCACACAGTGCTCCATTTGATTCCTAAGTGCAAGACCCTAATACTGTGGGAGATTTCAGGCCCATTTCCTGTTGCACAGTGCTTTACAAGGTAATCTCAAAACTCCTCTATAATAGAATTCAAAGTGTGTTGCCAAAGCTGGTTGGACAAGCTCAAGGGGCCTTTGTCCAGGGCAGATCAATAGTTGAAAATGTGTTATTATGCCATGAACTAGTTAGGGGATACAATAGGAGGGGTATATCTCCCGGAACAGTAATTAAAGTAGATATCCAAAAAGCTTATGATTCTGTTAGTTGGGGTTTTTTGGAAAAACTCTTACTGGCTTATGGATTCCCCCCCGAACTCACTAAGTTTATAATGGTGCGTGTGTGTCTTCTGCCACTTTCTCAATAATGCTGAATGGCTCTATGTTTGGATACTTCCCTGGTAAAAGAGTATTAAGACAAGGGGACCCACTCTCCCCTTGTCTGTTTGTTTTGATAATGGACTACCTGACGAGAAACTTAACTAGATTACACTTTGAACTTGAGTTTTTTTGTTGATGATCTGATGTTGTTTTGCAAAGGAGATGAGAAATCAGTTAGCCACATTAGGCATGTTTTTGATAACTTTACTGAGATCTCTGGATTGAAAGCAAATTTAGGGAAAAGCTAATTGATCTGTGGAGGTGTCACTGAGGGCAAGAAGGAGCAATTGTTGAAACTAACTGGATTCATAGAAGGTAAGATACCAATTAGATACCTGGGAGTCCCATTAGTCTCTTCCAGAATCACTGTAAAAAACTGTCAAAGCCTCATAGAGAAGATAATGGGCAAGATCACTTCATGGACATCAAAACATTTATCATTTGCAGGGAGAATATTGTTAATTAACTCTGTGTTTTTTGGGGTGCAACTCTACTGGAGCCAGATATTTCCAATGCTAGTCACAGTTATACAGGACATAGAAAGGTTATGTAGGAACTATTTGTGGAGTGGCCAAGCCACTGGTAAGAGCCCAACAGCAGTGAAATGGGCAGACCTGTGTCTACCAAAATGGGAAGGAGGGTTGGGCATTATCTATCTGATGAAATGGAATATAGCTGCAGTATTCCAACAAGTCTGGAACATTGCAGCAAAGAATGACTCAATGTGGATCAAATGGATCCATGCATATTATCTGAAACAATAGAGTGTTTGGGAAATAACAGCAAAAGTGCATGATTCATGGTATTGGAAGAAGCTGTTGGCTATCAAAGACCAATTGTTGGATGCAGTTGATACTATGCAAAAGCAGTGGAAAGATGGGAAGTTCTCCATTCACAAAGCCTATACACATTAAAGCATTTTGAGGAAGTAGAGTGGAAAACACTAGTGTGGGGGAAGGGTCCAGTAGCAAGGCACAGATTCATTATTTGGTTAGCAATGCTTAACAGGCTCAAGACAAAAGATTGAATTAGCAACTGGAAGCAGCTGGAGAATACCAATTGTTTACTGTGTAACAGACATGAAGAAAGCCGGAACCACATATTCGTTGATTGTGATTTTGCAGGAGAAGTTATGAGGAAAAGTTGGATGAAGTTAGACATCCGAAACAAATATAGTAAGTGGGAGGATTGTCTAAAGTGGACCATGAATATTAGCAGGGGTTAGACCATGTTGAGCCGAAAGAAGAGGGCACTATTTGCAACTATTGTCTATTGCCTATGGAGGGAACATAATCATCGTCTATTTCAAGTTGAACAAAATGATGTGAATAGTTTAGTAGAGAAAATATGAAATATAATACAATGTAAATTTCATATGAGTTAGCTCCCCGAGTATGCCTGGGTTTTATGTAAAGTTGATTGATAGTAAATGAAAAAGCTTACCGCGTTCCAAAAAAAAAAAAGGTTTCGTCTTAGGGCTAACACAAATATTTCCCACCATGAATGCTTGAGGAGAAGACAAATCTGGATTTGCCTTCGAAGTCACTACATCCGAGTTACTTAAATTAGGACTTTTGAGTAGCTCTTGCTGCGTCGTCTTTTGATTAGAGGCCTCCAATATTTTTGGAGAAGCTGATGGTTGTGACGCTAATGATTTGACTAAATAATTTGTCGTTGTATCATGATCAATGATAATTAGAAAAAGGTACAAGATTGACTTAGTGAGATTCTGCTCGAACTTTGTACTAATTTTTGTTGAACCAAATAGGACCTCACTTCGGGTCGAGTCCTTGCTGGGCCTTAGGGCTTTCAGTCGGTCTAATGAGCGAGGCGGTTATACTGACTCAGGCTTAAATATTGTTGAACTTAATGAGCGTAGGCTCAAATTCAGCTCAAAACTTTTCTTTTGGCTCGAGTCAAACTCGACTTGCATTTAAATTACAAGCTTAGGCCTAATGCGAATTTGCTAACCTTTTTCTTATTAAAATGAAATTTTCACACTAAAATAGGGAAAAATATTATATTAGTCCTATAAGATGGGGATTATTGCGAGTTTTAGTCCCATTTTCCTAAACTTGCGAAAATACTCCCATAGGATTCTTGTTTTTTGAAACTTTTTGTTCCATCCATTAAGAAAATGGAACTAACGGGGGTTGGTCCTAGTGGTAAGTAGCTCGATTTCGCTTAAGCAAGGTCTTGAGTTCGAAACCTTGTGAATGCAGAAAACCTCTGCTGGGAGACTGACCCACCACTACTAGGTGTGCGACTTGGGTCGGATCCGGATGTAGTCGGGGCAAAACTCCTGTGAACCGGGTGGGCAACAAAAAAAAAAATAAATTAAGAAAATGGAAGAAATTTCATGCGCCAATAAGGATTTAGAATAAATTGAATAGATTGCCTAAATACCGCCAAACATTTACAACACCAAACCCTAAAGTCCTAAACTCAACTAAAAAAAAGAATTTTTCCATTTTTTTATTTTATTCAAATTTTACATAATGTAGGTGTTCAAATTAAGTAACGTCCATCTACAAGACATGTGAGGCAAAATTTCAATTTTAGTCCCGGATATCGTGATTCTAGTATTCGCCTCACGTTTTACGAGCTTTTTAAAAAAGTCGCAATATTCCACATTAGTTGCAAATTTAATCATTTTTCCAGGCGGAGTTAGTCTCATACGAAATTTTATGTTAAACTTTGACGGAATGGGCAACTGAAAATTGCATTTTGCCCCCTGAAACTATATACCTTGTACCAAACACCCCCTAAACATATTTTTTTTCATTTACCCCCCTAAACATATTTTTTTCCCTTACCCCCACTAAACATATTTTTTTTTCACTTACCCCCTAAACATATTTTTTATTTCACTTAATTCTTCAAGAGATAAGTGACATTAATATTTGTTTAGGGGGTGTTTAATACATCTTGTATAGTTCAGGGGGCAAAATGCAATTTTTAAAAATACATTTCGTTAGTGTCCCTTAATTTTTAACAGAAAAAAAGTATGGGACTAACGTTGTTTAAAAAAGGACTAATATTACAACCTTTTCAAATTATTGAGACTATTTTTATAATTATGTAAAGCATGAGACTACGATATCCTGTGGGACTAAAATTGAAATTTTGCCAGACATGTGATGAAACTAATGATTTCCATTCATTTGTTAACAATTGGGACTAGAAATGCCAAAACATGTCCTGTGGGACGATTTTTGTAAGTTTGTAAATATTTGGGCTAAAATTGCAAACGAACCTACCGTACGGAACTAATATTGTAAAATTTCCCACTAAATTATGTAGAAAGATACTAATCTCTCAATGCAGAAGCTAAAAGTTTAAGCTAATAAAAATAGACAAATACCAAATCTGTAATCAATTACATGCATAAAACATTAAGAAACATTTTCAAAAAATTAAAAAGATTTAAGAGTATATGTTTCTTCTCCATTATTTGTGGACAAAATACATATTTTAAGGTTACATTTATGATTGTGGTCGAAATCAACAAAACAAAGCAAAGCTATAACGACGAAAGAAAGATGCATACATCCTCGTTGCTTATTCATAGTATAGTAGTATATATGTGAATATATATATATATATATATATATATATATATATATATTCACATATATACTACTATATATATATATATATATATATATATATGTACGTAACATAGATTGAGGTGGAGAAGAATCGTCTAGGGTACTGAAATGACAATTAGACCGCCGAACGGGTAAATCGCATTATGGTGGCATTTTGAACCAACCCAATTGCTTTAACAAAAAATGGGCCACCCACTGTTCGAATGACAGATGTAAGGGTATCATTGGTGGTCGAAAGCTCGGGGCAGACGGCGTCATCTAAAGGAAGTTGAACACTGGCGACACATGGGAGCCTTCGTAGCAAATTAAGAAGAGGTAGGTTCGGAAGAACCCTACCAGGGAGATTGATAGTTATAGACCCGTCAACATTAGTGGTGTTCTGTCCAATTGTGTTTGATATACCGAAAAAATTTGTACAATTCACACGAACAACTGCTCCACTAACGCCTTCACCGGGCCAATTTCCGGTGGGCGTGCAACAAAGTTGGTGAGGATTGTAGAAACGAGGAAAAGGGCAAAGACACGATTATAAGCCATTTTGGAGGTTTGCGGTTTATGTGTTTTGTGTCCTAATGTAAGGAAAGAAGCTCTATTTATACATGTTCCTTGTTTTTAATTAGTCCTTGCAAATTGAGTCCTTTTTGTTCAGTGTGAATATATGAAACCCACTAGCTAGGTAGAGGAGGTAATATAGGAAGATTGCTTTATACTTCTTATTGATGGTAAATGCCTAACTTGCAATTTTTTTTAAGTGAATCAGGTATATGTAGGGTGGAAACAAGTCGAATAGAGCAGAATACGTTGATGTTCAAGCTTGTTTGAATTATTACCGAACTTCAGAGTTTGTGTTTGAGTTTGATTTGGTTGTTAATCAAGTCGAGCTCAAACGAGCTTTAATCGAGCCGAACGCGAGTAAGCTCGAATGACTTGATTTTTTCCATATATTTTATCATCTTTTACTATTCGAGTTGAGTTTCAGCCAAATTTCAAAATTATCGAACACACAAAATGTTTGTTCAAGTTTGGATTGAGATGTTAATGAACCGATCTCAAACAAGCTTTTAATGAAAAATCTCAAGTTGAATATCGAGTAGATTGATTTGTCTTTCATCCCTAGTTATATGATATATTTCATGAGTATCAATTACTATTATTCAATATCTTAATAGTTAGTAATTATTTACTTTTATTGACAATTTATTCATTTGAAACAAGTATCTACTAACAACTATTAAAATAAACTAACAACTATCAAGAAAGTAAAGAAAAATTTGTGGAAATATAAATCCTAGACTTATAATATTATGGGACTTCAATTTCACCAGTAAAATTTGATTTCATCAACAGTATCCCTTTATACTTAAGATTGACAACTTGTTTTTATTATTATTATATAAGTCATAGCAAGTCTATGTACCTTTTTAAGTCTATGCATTTGCGAATTAGCAGGCGAAACTCTACATTTAGGAACTGCACATTAATTTCCCTGTCAACTAGCTAGACGTCTGATTTACTGAAAAATGTTAATTAATTTATTTGCTTATTTGTAGTCTGATTTACAAAATATATTTGAACTCAAAAAGGCAAAATGGCAAAATTCGTCTGTAATTATAGACGTTGTTGGATTTAGTCCTATGACACTGATATTATTAAGATACTATTCAATTCATGGATTGAGAACAAATTTTGTCAAAAATTGAAAAGTTCATTGGAAATTAGCATATGTGTACTTTTCAATATGGGAAGAAAAATCATCACATAAAGACAAAAAATGTCACTTAAACATAATCTATAGGATTAACGGTGAGTTTCGCCCAACTTTTGCATAATAGATTACGGGATAATTGATTATAGTAAAAACTAGAATTTTTAGCTTTTTCAAAATGTGATTTTGTAAAGCAAAAGTGCCCAAACGAAATCATAGGGAAGGCGGCCAAATGCACCAAAAATTGTGATTAAAAGTCCAAACGCTATTTTTAGTGTTTCAAAAGCGGGCCTGGGCCGGTTGGGTCAAATTTTAATATATTTCACTTTTGTGTTTCGAAATGAAGAACTCAAATTGGGGCCAAATGGATTTGAACCTTGGTCATAAAATTGAGGCAAAGGTATTCAAATCACTTAGTCTAGGAAGTTACTTTTTTCTAAATTTAAGTGTAAACTAATAAAGAAAATCAATTTAGTGTAACTGTTTACACTATGTTTAATATTTAAGCCTCAATTTAAAATTTAAATTAACTTATAATATTCAAAATTTTTTGAACAAAGACGATTCACTTAAACATAGAGTAATTGTTTACACTATGTTTATGTGTATCGTTTGGTTCTAATTTTTAAATCTTATAAGTTAATTTTAAACTTTTAATTTTATTCTAAGTTTATTTATGAATCAAGTTGATATTTAATTTAAAGAGACAATTAGAAATTTTCAATAAAAAACCCCAAATTTATTAAGAAAAAGTCATCTAAAAGTGTATAAAAAACGAGGCAAGAAATATTTAGTTCTTGAAATATGCATGATATGGGCTTGAGCGAGGGAGGAAAAATGATATGCGGTAGAAAAAAATGTTGTGTAAATCCATCTTTTGTCACGTGTCATCTCGTGTGATGAAGTCTTTTTGAGCCAAATTTGTTAGCGTTTTGAGTCCTTAGAATTCTGGAGGTTTGGAATAGTAGTACAAGTCTTAGTTTAATGAATAGGAGTCTTGCTTTCTTTTCTTTGATATAATTAGCATCAGTTTTTTAGTTTCTTTTCATTATTCAGTTTTCCAATTAATTAATAAAAGGGTGAATTACATGCACACCCTCTTACGTTAGTGTTAATTACCAAAATCCCTGCTGACTTTTGATAAAATTACAATGAGACCCCCCTCAAGGGGTCTACTTGTAAGGTTTGTAGGGATGAAATTGTAAGAACTTTTAAATACACAATGAGTGTAATTGTTAGAATATCTTAACATGAGGGGGACTTTGTGTAATTTTGAAAACGTAAAGGGTTTTCAGTAATTTTTCACTAAAGTGAGGGGTGTAGATGTAATTTTTTCTTAATAAAATTGCATTTTGTTATCGAGAGATTTAAAGACGTCACTATTAGTAACCAAACATATATAATTTGTAAAGCTTGATAACAAATTTAACAAGCTTGAATCTTTTTTTACGATCGACTCATGTCATTTGTAAGTTTACACACGCATCTCACTTAAGTTCACACCGTAAGAGTTAAACTCCTTTCATTATATTATAAGTCATAAGATTTTTTGCATCATTTTGACGTACAGGGTGATTAATGAAAAAGTGATATATATATATATATATCAACAGCTCAATACACCACTCTATGTGTTATAAAAACCATAAACAAAATAGATTAGAAAATAATTCTCCTCTTCAATGATTTGCAAATATAGTTTACATTTTGATGCCCAAATCAACAACATTCTTCTTCTTTATTCATAAAAGTAACACGTAGAATGAAGCGGAGAAGCTCAATATCGATCAGATATGTTAGGGTTATACACGGACAAATCCAACTATAGTCGTGATTGAGTACGAATTTTGTTGGATAATTTGGACTAAGACAACGACCTAATAGATATTTAATAACTTTTAACCCGTTACTATTATTTAATAATTTTAAACCGGCGGTTTTCGGGCGGATCGGCTCGGGTTGAGGGTTCGGACGGGTTGGGCGGGTTTATGTACACCCCAAGTATGGATAATTACTGACACGTTTCAATATAATTGTCTCGATATTTGTGTTGTCACTATGTCATCACTAAACATGTGTCACTAATTACTGACAAGTTGAAAAACATTTTTGTCACTATTAAACAATATAGTGATAAAAGAAAAATTGTTGTAAGTCATTATGTATATCTTGTAATAACTTTGGTATTGTCACTTTATATATTGTCACTAACATTATTTTTGTCGTAATGAACCATACGACGATCAAAAGCCAAGCCTAAGTCCTGTTTCCACATGAACTTCACAGTCACTTAAATCTTCAATTCTGAAATGTTTTTCATCTTGTTTTCCATAATATACGTATACGTCAATTGTATATACTTCATGTCAATTTTATAGTTTAGAAAATATTTTACATACTTGGTGTGCATATATGAAATACAATATACTACCATTTTTCTACAAATGATTAAATTGGGACCAAAAATATGTTCGCTAAACCCAATTCTGAATTAGGATTATATTTTCCTAGCTATTCCTTCGTCTTTAATTTAACTGTTGAAAGCCCTACAGAGAGTTGCTCTGTAATTATTTATTGGAAATGGACAATGTTTTTGACATTTTGTTAAAAGTTAGTTAAAACTTAAAACTTAAACAACTAACAAAGAAATTTAAAGATGTAGACAAAATTTTATTTATGTCAATAAATCTATTGAATCAAAATTTATTTCTAAACCATATTTCATATTCGTGATGATATTGTAACCGTATTCGAATATCATAGCTTCCGTGAATGAATTCAATCTGTTAGCATAAGGAATAATAATGGACAAAGCTAGCTATATATATGTACGCTTGTACTTCACATTTTTTTGGACATGTTGACTATTTGTACTTTAATATTTAATTCATATTTTAAAATGGGATTTAGTGTTATAAGTCAACACGTACGAATTTTTTGTTAATCAAACTTATCCGAAATTATAATACAGAACTCAAGATTTTAATCATATCTCTTTGAGTTAAACCACATCAAAGACCATCGCAAATTCTTCTATATATTCTTACACGGAAGTATACTATTCTCCGTGTCTATTATGGTGGCAATTATTTCTCAAGCCGATAAAGACTCTTACGTTTAGCAAAAGCAGTTCAAATTAAACTTATATTAATGATTTGGAATTAAATAGAGTTTAATTCAACTAATCAATCTCAAACTGAAGTAAAATATGAACAACAACTTGGCCTTAACTAACAATATTCTTTAACTTTCCTTAGTTGAGTTTACTAAATGTTGGTTTCTTTACTAGACTAAAAATTTGATTGTATTTTTTTTTATTTACATCTAGGTCTATTATGTTAATGGATATATACTGGACTAAATAATTTGTAGCTATATATATGATGATATGTAGGAAAAATAATAATACAAGATTGACTAATTAGTGAGATTCTTGCTAAAAGATTGTATTAATTTACGTGGAACTAAATAGAGCCTCACTTCAAGCTGAGTTCTAGTTAGTAGATCATAGAGAAATACAACTTCGGGTTGCCAGGTTTATAGAGATTTCAATGCTTTATGACCCAAGCTCTGGCTTAAACTCAAATATAGTAGGTGAGCTTTACGAACATATATAGGCTCAAATTCGACTTATAATTTTCTTTGAACCATGTCAAATTTGCATACTTTTTACAAGCTACGGACCTATTTGGAGTTTGCTCACCTTTTGTTATTAAAAAGAAAGTACTGCACACTAAAATATGTATGAATAAACTATTTTCACGGTATATATAGATGCTTAAACTAATAAAAGTATTAATAACAAATTCGTAACATAAAAATTAAGAACCATTTGAAGCAAAAATGAAAAGAAAATAATTGGAGTATATAATAATTCATCTCCATTATTTGTAAACATGATACATCTATATATTAGGTTACACTTATTGTTGTTGCCGAAATCAACAAAAACGAAGCAAGCTATATATAAAGATGAGAATAGGATGCATGCATCCTTGTTGCTTATTCATAGTATATATAGTATATATAAGTTATATATAGAGACTGAAGTGGAGTCTTTGGGGCATCGAAACATTGATTAGGATGCCACACGGCGGACAAATCTCACTATAGTGCCGATTCGAACCAACCCGAACGCGGAAGTAAGCACTGGGCGGCCAACAGGTCTAATGGCGGATGTAAGGATTCCACTGGCAGTTGAAAGTAATGGGCATGTCGTGGCGTTTAGAGGAAGTTGAACAATGGCAACACATGGGATCCTAAGTAGTCCGATAACAAGCCCTGTTATAGCAGGAACAGTAATGTTAAAGGAGCCATTGACATCAGTGGTGTTCTGGCCAACTGTGGTCGAAACACCGAGAATAGTGCAGTTCAGGCTGACGACTGCCCCGCCAATGCCTTGGCCAGGACAGTTTCCGGTGGACGTGCAACAAAGTTGGTCGCTTACGCTCAGGCCAAGGGGCCAATTTCGCCAAGCTCCGTGAACTTGTGGGTTTGAGGCTGCAAAGAGGAGGAGAGAAACGAGGAAAAGGGCATAGAAACGATTATAAGCCATTTGGGGGTTTGCGGTTTATTTGTTTTGTTGTGTGTCGAAATGTAAGGAAATGACCTCTATTTATACATGTTTCCAAATTTGCTTAATCCTTGCAAATTGCATCTTTTTTGTTTATTTTCGATATAGGAGGGTTCCTCTATCATTCTTGATAATAAATGTCAAGTTGCACTTAGAGTTGGCAAGTTAATTCTCTTTAACAATGTATGTATTATTGCAACTCTATGCATATGCAAATTGGCGGTTAGCTATAATTAAGCTCTACATTTAGAGACTATACATTAACTCCACTATCAATTATATTTTTCTAAAATATATGATCCTTTTGGATTATATGGAGAGTGAAAAATGTCCACAGACCTTATGATAGGATATTATATATATATTGTAGTTTCATTGCAAATTTTAACAAGAATTTTCTCGCATAGTATCTTGTAGAATAAAAATAAAACACTTTTTCTTTCTTTCTCATGAGTATCTAACTAGTTGAAAATAATTAAACCCCTAAAATAAATTTTCATATTAGGAAAATAAATGAAATTTTCAATACCAAAAACCCATTTTATAAACTTTTCATTAAAAAAAATCCAAAAGTTATGATTAACAATTTTTAGACTAAATTAACATTCATGTCTTAAATTTAAGCATTGATAAATTGATTTTTTAAAATCTTTTTGTTTTGGGTTTTTCTGTTTGATAAATTGTATGATACAAATTTATTTTTTTATTATTAAGTAGGGATAACTTCACTTCTGGTCTCTCAATTATACACATTTTTCACTTGGAGTCCCCTAATTACTCTCCTCATCAAATGTAGTCCCAAAACTACCACAATTTCATCAAATGTGGTCGATCCGTCTAATTTTCTGTCAAATTGATAACCATTGGGGTTAATTGAAATATCAAAAATTTCATTTTGCACCCCAAAACACACTTTTTGATACTTTCCATCCCAGAAAAGAATAACTATGAAAATTCACCCTTTCATCATAATTTTGTTGACAAATTACACCACAATCCACTTTTCAACCATAACTACTGCTTTACTACAACATTCAAAACAACAAAATGCAAAATAAGATGCTAAGGAGAAAGAAAAATGCATTGCCTGAATTTATGTTATGCATTGCCTGAATTTATGTGCATCCATGCAAAAGACATATGTCACTCACAATATGTATATACTATATATAAAGATGTTCATGGTTTTGTTTACTATACTCACACTCAACCTGAACTGTGATCTATCGGGTATAATCGGATTATACTAGATCAGACTCAGATTGTTGATTAGTCATTAGATATCAAATTATTCATTGATTAGGTTCACTCATTTAATGGATGAACAAAGAAAGGATAGTCAATCCAACCTAAATGAGTCAACCCCAACAGGATCCATAGCTAATACATTAAATATAAATTTAATCAATTTGATCGAGTATAGACCCGAACTAATTTTTTTTGGTATGATTTTGTTTGTTCGAATTCATACTTTATTGATTCAAAACAAATCTGTAATTTTATGTAATTTTCTCCTACACCAGAACAATGACTAATTCAATTTGATTCTACAAATCATAAAAATTGAACCCTTTACTTATTTTTTATTTTGAAAGACTCCAAGTTGTATGAACGTAATGATAGAATTAGATAAAAGATTTATAATTTAATTTTCAACTCACAAATATATTTGTTCTGGTTCATTTGTAAATATTAACAAGGCCTATTTTTCGTACTAATCTTCATTTATATTCTTTTGTTCTACCATACTTGACTTGTAGTAGAGTCAATTAATACAAACAATATAATAATATAATCAGACCCTTAGAATAACTTTACACACCAATATAGTTATTCTAGGGTCTCATGCTTTATATAATAGTATAGATAGTGTGTTTGTGTATATATATATATATATATATATATAAAAGTGACACTTGTACATATGGTGCATGGCCGGGATAGAGAAAAAAAAATTGTTTTTAACTTTTCTTCTCATACCACAATTTTTTTTCCTTTTTCACATTTTAACCATCATATATAGATATGTATTGGACTTTTGTCACACGACATCTTCGGTTGCAAAATGGTGTTGTATTTTGTATTGCATATCATGCCTGTCAACAAGTGTAAATAATCAATATTAAATTTATATTTAAGAAAATATTTTATACACATATTATTATACATGAAGTGCAATAAGAGATTGCAACATCATTACAATAAAAGATCCGAATTATTTGTAAGTGTAACAGATGATCTAGAGTGTGTGTAAAAAAAGATGTGTGATACTGTGTTACCAATCACTTGGAATATCACACTAGAGACTTACGCCAAAAATATAATGTCTCTTTTCGTCCAATTGTATCATTCCCTTGAACCACTTGGCTTGCCACTCTTATGTGAAATATAGATTTCGCATAAAATGGAATATCAAAATTGAAAGAATTAGTTGGACTAATGCAAGCGAAGAATGAAGAGTAGCATATATATTGATGCAAAATTGCAATATTGTTCCCATAAGTTGGGAGATTGTTCACAAAACTGCAATAGTACTATATATGGGTTGCTTGTTGTTGCAATTTTGGTCCTATTGTTAAGAAAACGGATGAAATTTCACAAATAGAATACACACACCTTTAAGCATTTAGGACAAACTAGACAAATTGTATAAATACCCCTTGACTTTTACAACACTAAAAACTAAACATTAATAAAAAAATGAGTTATGATCACTTGCAAGTTTTACATTATATAGAGGATTTGTTATGAAATTTATGTAAATTAAATAATGATCACGTGCAAGGAACGTGGCAAATTAAAACTAATGATTTTCATAAATTTTAAAGTAAAAATTTAAAAACATACGTCCTATGGAACTAATTTTATAAGTTTGTGGACAAATAAGGTCAAAAGTGCAAAGAAATCTACCCCATAGGACCTATACAACAATTTTCTCTATCTTGATCCACATACAATTTATTTTGATCCGCATACATGGACGTCTATATTTTTGAACAAAAAGTATATTAGAAGAAACAAAGAACAAATTATTTAGAGTATAAATTTTCTTTACAGGGAAAATTGCATGTTTTGTCCCATAAATTTGGTTTTTTTCAATTTTGATCTTATTCCTTTCAAGATTTTCACATCGTGTCCTATAACTTTTAAAAGATTTCACATTTGGTCTCAACCGAATTTTTCGCTCAATATCTAATGGTCAACTTGGTTAGTCAACAAGCTTTTTTTTTTTTTTGGGAGAATTCACGTGTGAATACACTCACACACGGATTATATTTAATATCACGATGTTTCTATTCAATATCAATTCGTGTCACTCCCACACAACTCCCAAAAAAGCTGGTCAAAATGTTATCTAATGGAATTGACCGTTAAATTTTGGACTAAAATGTGAGAATTTTTAAAATTATGGGACACTATGTGAATCTAATAACGACCAAAATTAAAAATGGCCAAACATATTAGATGAAAAATGCGATTTTTCCTTAACATAAACATAGTGAATAAAGGTCACATATAATTTACTTTTTATTGCCAAAAAAATTAACAAGCTAAGAGAAAAGAATAAGAAGTGTGCCTCTTTATTGCCTTTTCACCATATTTGTGGATTATTCATACTACTATAATGGAGATTAAAGTGAAAGAAGGATTATAAACGACACACACACATCACACATATATAAAGGTTTTTCAAAAATTGAAAAAAAAAAAAAAGGTACAAAGACAACAATAAAACAGAAAATTCTAACCCAAACCCGATTTGACCATTCAAGGAGAGTGTGTTACATTTGCAATATAATGAGTAAGTTATTTTATGAAATACACATAGATGTGGCCGATGCGGGAGAGGGCTAGAATTTCCCCAATAAAACACATGCATGTGTGCTTTATTGTTTCTTATTCATATATAGTAATTAATAACATTTAACATACAATTAGTGGTACTAATTGAACTGCAATCAGGCAGGCGCAGGCAGTGGCACACGGATAAATCCCGTCAGGGCATAGTTTCGAACCAACCCAAATACGCCCGACAACCTCACGCCAACAAATTGAATAGGGGATTCAAGCAAGCCGGCCGGGCCGGTGGCAAGCGCGGGACATCCAGCAGTACGTGATGGATATGGAACAATGACACGGCACATTGAGAATCCAAGGATAGTGTCCATAAAAAGAGGAATATACATTTGAAAATTTCCAGAGGTATTAGTCGTGGCCTGGCCAGCCGTGACATCGGAACCAAGAACGTCGCAAACCAAGCTAACAAGCACCCCAGGAAGAGCTGGGCCGGGGCAGGTTCCGGTGGATGTGCAGCAAAGTTGTCCGCTTACATTCGCAGGTAGCAAGTTGCCTTGTTGGCCATTCGCTAATTGGTTTGCAGTTGCCAAGAGGAGTATTACAATGAGGAAAAGGGCAGAGGCGGCATAACTATAACTGCCCATTTTATTTAATTTGGAGAATATTTGAAACTTGAAATGATGGGAAATAACCTCTATTTATACCGGTTTATTTCCCTCTATTCTTGCATTTTTCTCTTCAATGTATTAGGGAAAATTAATTGCATTTTCAATCCATAAATTAGGTTATGTGTGCAAGTTTGGTCTCGATTGCATCCTATATAACTTTAGAAAATATGTGATTTTGGTCCCCAAGCCCAGCATCCGTTAGTTCTTGGACGAAAATAGCACGTGCTGGTCACGTGCATGCACGGCTAATTGAGTTATTGTCCCATAATGTTGGCTTAAAATTGCATATTCACCAAGTTTCTATACAAAAATTGCACTTGACTCAAGTTTATTAATTTCTATTTAAAAATTCTTGAATTATATAATATTTATTTTAGGGTTAATTACACTAACTACCCCTCTTATTTAGTATAATTACATCTTAGTCCGTTTATTGTGGGTACATAACAAATTAACACTGTTCTCTTATAATAAAATCTTACAATTGTCCCCTTCCGCTAGAAAACTAACCGAATTTGTTGATGTCATCAACAAAATTTTTTAAATTTCCTAATTCGCCCTTTCCTCATCAGACTATTTTTCTTAACCAAACCTATGAGCGGTTGAATATATTTTTCAAAGTAAAGAGAATGTAATTGTAATTTTCATTCTTTAAATACATGTTTTTTTTAAAAGAAACTCGTTAACATCTTAAGAATGAAGTGCAAATTTGGAATTATGCTATTTGAGACAATTCAAACAAATTTAGCTAAGCAAATTAAGGAATATTTTGATTCCGCAAGATTGTTTTAGAAAATTTATTTTAGTTTTTGTTTAGGCTAACCAATAAACAATCTCTCACAAAAATGAAAAAGAATAAAATAAGGAGTCAAAATTTATTTTAAAAAATAAAAAATTGTATAAAATTAAATTTTGGATTTGGTCTAATACGGTACGAAAAACGGGCCCAATACCAATTCTCTAAATGTCAATTTTCTAAGAAAATGGAATAAATACTGAGTTTCCGATAATTTTAAGAGCAATATCATCATGTTTTACTAATGATATCGTTGTAAGGGGCGAATGTATGCAGGTTGGAATATAATTATATTAAATAAGGAGGGTAGTTGGTGTAATTAACACTTTTTTAAAACGAAGATAAGATTGTCATTTTATATTTTTCGTCACGCTTGACTAACTGTAGTTAGTCAGAGGGGGATCAATGTAAAATTTTATTATAAGAGGGTGATTTCTGTTTTGTGCCCAAAATAAGCAGGTTGAAGGAAAAATTGCGAAAATCATCCCATAACTTGCCCCAATTTTGATCCCCTTAATTATGGTGCCACATTTGGTCCCATAAGTAAAAAAAATCTCAATGTTGGTCCCATTAAATTTTGCCGTTAGAAATTAAATGGAAGAAGCCACGTGAGTAGCACGCTCCGTAAAAAATCATGTGAGGGACACGTGAAGGTCCCCAACTCCTACTACAGAGTGTTTACCAACGTAACACTTACAATCAAAGAAACACAACCCTAAACCTGTCCTTTTTGCTCTTAATTGAGGAAAACCTAGATATTAATATTTAATCAAATTCACACCATTCTAACTGAAAATAGCCAAAAAATATGTAAAGCTCAAGGAACATTGGGGATCCTCCCAAAGCACAAATCGAAACCCACCTTCTACTTTACAACCATAGAAGCACCTACCTGACTCTTCCTACTTCCTTGAAGTCTTCAAAGATGCTTGTTTGACACAAAAATACAAGACTTCTCCATTAGGACCGACTTGTTTCCTTGAAGATTGCATGGTAGAGCCGAAATTTGAAGAGAATTATAGAAGAGAGAAAAACCCTAATTTTTTGTGGCAAATTTTATTTTCCCTCTTTTGTAAGTTATTTTTCGCGCTCAATTCAGTTCAAGACTTTGTCTTCCCTTCAGTTACTGTTCTTAACGAAAGCATACCACTCACGTGCATATTTTAGTTTAATTTCTGACGGTATAACTCTATGGGACCAACATTGAATTTTTTTTAGTTACCGGACCAAAATGTGGCACATCCGTAATCAATGGGAACAAAATCGAAATAGGGGTAACTTACAGGATGAAAACTGCAATTTTCCCGCAGGTTGAGCTGAAGTAACTTAATAAGAGTGGCACTTAGTGTAATTAACCTTTAATTTTATGTCTTAAAATGATATGACACATATTTTCATTTATCTTTATATACTTTCATATTTCATTTTTCTTTATATATGCCCGTGTATTATATTTTACACGTACGTCTACATCATAACTTGTCTAGTAAACACAATAAGTAGTTTTTTTCATTCAAAATTGAAATTATCATGCTTTGTTGCTTATTTAATAATTTGTCATATTTAGATAAAATAGAGGAAAGTGAACTAAAAGTCAAATAAACCAAAGAAAAGAAAAAGAAACATTTTTTTAAAAAAACTTAAAAGTGGTGTATAATTTTGGTCCCATAAGTTATGGGACCAAATGACAATTAATGGTTCACGTAAGAGGCACATGTTAATTTCCGTGTAAATAAAAACTAATAGAAGGATTAATGGTTCACGTAAGTGGCACGGGTTATTTTTCGTCTAAAAACTAATAGTCACGTAAGAGGCACGGGTTCCATCGAAAAACTAATAGACATTAGCTTTGTGACCAAAATTGCACATTTTTTGTTTGGAAGCTACATATCTTAGATTTTTCATATTTTATTTAAACTTGTTTATTATTACACTTTTTTATCTGAACTACACGAGTTTTTATAAAATTTTATACTTTTAGCATTTTCCGGCGGAATATTCACCGAAATTTCATTATAACATTGCATGTGACCCTTTTAAGGATAAAAATGATATTTAATGGCACTTGTGGTTCATTATTTTTACCCTTTTAAATTGAATTGATATTTTGAATAGTACAATTCAAAATAGTGAAACCACAACAAATTGTTGTTTCAGTTGATAAATTGTCATATCTATCCTTAAAAGGGTCACATGTGAGTGTAGTTCAGATAAGAAAGTGCAAAAAAAAAAATAAAAAAAAATAGTTAGTTTACGAAAATGCAAACACCCGAAAAGTTTGAATGAGTTAATGTCATTACCCCTTTAAGTAATGAGAAAATTTCATTTATGATCTCGTAGAACTTCACTCGTTTCAGATTTAGTTTAACTGGAATTTCAGTTGCACTTTTGGTCTCAGCCATACATTAAAAAAAATGGATCAAAAAAGGTGATTGTAATAAACGTGTCGTTATCTCAGAAAATACAAAAAAATGGTGCGTGTATGACTCACATTTTTCCATTCATTTTTTGACGGCCGAGACCAAACGTACAATTTTTCAGTCACGTGGGACTAAATTTTAATCAGATTAAATTTAAAATGTGCGAAGTCAAGTGGGACCAAAAGTGAAAATTTTCCTTTAATTAATGCTCAAGATTTATCCAACACATAAGTTGTTTACTTGATACATGATGAGTTTCATATTGGGAAGTCTTTAGTGGTTTCTATCTTAAATTCTTACAATGACCAATAAGTCCTTTCCAAATACAAAAAAGGAAGACCCTTCAGGCTTTATTTGGTTCCACGGAAAATATTATTACATTAAAGGATGTGATCTTTTTCCCTTGGTCTCTATTTCCTAAGTACACTAAATCATTTGGTTAATGAAGGTGATTCTCATTCTCCGGAATATGTAGAAAACAATTAGACAGTGTTTTAATTAAATGACTTAGTTTCTATATGAAAATCTTTACCATATAGAATGACTTACTGATCTTGAAGCTTCAATATCAGAGAAGGGAAGAGATTTTTTCATGTCTAACACGTCTAGTCGTTCATGAGTAGACTGTAATATTGAATTTTTTTTTACTTTTAGTCCCATTGGATTTGCCCATTTCAAATTTAATCCAACTTGTGGTCCTATATGACTGAAAAAACTACACTTTTAGCCTCAGTCGCCAAAAAATAGATGGTAAAAGGCGAGTGTCATATACGCACAATTTTTTGTATGTTATGAGATAACGATGCTTGTATGACACTTGTCTTTTTCCATCCATTTTTTGACGGTTTGGACTAAAAGTGCAACTAAAACTCCAATTGACTAAATCTTAACTGGGGGACGTCCAATGAGATCATAAATAAAATTTTCTCCTAGATAATAAAGGACAAAATTGCAATTTGGTACCATAACGATGGGTGTCGAACCTACAAAGATAATTCATACTCATAAATTTGCAAATAGGAGTGAGCAGGGTGGAATTCTCAGGGATTGGTTCAGATTATTTCTCAAATTACTAAAATTAAAATAAAGAGGGGGGATTTTTTATAATTGATTAAACTAAAAATTACTAAAAATAAACTAAAAATTAAGAAAAGTAAAATTAAACAAGTAAACTAATTCAATAGATGGTGAGATTCTAGCCTAAGGAGTTATCTCCGTTTTGATTCCAAGAGTTGATCCTTGATGCAAAGATACTTCAATGTTCATGAATAAATTGGCTATAGTTATTAACAAGCTCTGGCAACTTAGTTTCTCCTTATTAATTTATCGATAACCAAAACAAACTCTTTGATTACCTCTCTTATTGATTAAACAACCCTAAATAAGCTCTTAGGATTTAAGTTAACAATAACATTAAGAAATAGAGAAACACCAATTTTAACCAACAAACTCGCAAGCTCGGTTCATTTAGATTAGATCACATATTCTTATAACAACAATCGAAAACTTGTCCATAATCAACGTTATTAACTGCCACAAATATTAGAATTGACCAAACAATTACGGATTTGAGATTCTAAATGGTTAATACCATTCCGACAATCAAATAACGGGCCCTTATTATTCAATTAATCAAAATATAATATCAACAAACAGAAAATATGCAAATACTCAAGAACAAAGAAGAAAAGAAACATAAATTACATCTCACAACTTTTGTAGAATCAAAACTTCAATAATCCTTTACTAGAAATAAAATCTTTAGCAATATATCTTGAAAGAAAGAAAAACGCAGGAATTCTTTTTCCTCCAAGAGGGTAAAAAACGTGTATGCTATTAAAGTCTAGGAGAAAAGGAATTAATTCCAACTATATATAATAAAATAAGCCTAGCCAAAAAGGACTCCTAACAAAGTAAAACTCTAATTCTAATATAATAAGGAAATTAATTTCTTACTAAGATAAAACACTAATAAGACTCCTAAAAAATAGGAAAGACTCCTAAAACTTAGGATTATTCTCTTCCTCTTCACACGCTTAAACGCCTCTTCTTCTTTTTCTCCATCTTTTTCTTCCTTTTTCTTCTTCATTGAAATTTCACCTATCAAAATTAAAATCATAATAAATATCTATGATTTAAACTCAAATAGCAATAAAAGAAGAAAGGAAATATATGAAAAATATGCATAACATGCACACTAACAAATTTCCCACACTTACTCTTGCACGTCCTCGTGCAAAGACAAAAGACACAAAAATAATATAAAAAATAAATAAATAAAAACAACTAAAACTAACCACTTTCGTAGGTAAAACGATTGCATTTAGCGTATGCAACAAGCCTTTAAACCCCTAGGTTACCTTAGGGGACGAGTTAAGTCTCATGAGGGTTTGCAAAAGATATATCAACAAAATCGTTCTCCAAGTGTACAAACAAGTAAGTCAAAGAAACTTGTTTTTCCAAACATCAACCCTTATCATAAATTTTTTTAACAAAATTCTTTAAAGATGTCAATCATGCCTCAACTATCACTTTCGTATCCATACAAACTCTTCAAAAATTCACAAAAAAATCCATGACTGCAATATCACGTGTACAACATTCAACTCGCGTCATCCCCTTCTATCTCCTTAAGCATTTAATAACAAATTAGAACCAATATTACACTTTCATTTACTTAAGCATTTACTTGTCTTTTTACACAAATACAAACATTGGTCATGAATGCATCCGATTACTCAACAAGTTTATCATTTATCATTAGATACCCTCTTATAGCCCTATTAGGATACTAACACAGTAGCAGGTTTGGGCCAATACATCCCAGACCAGTTGGCCTTAGGTTACCAAGCTTGAAAACTCCTCATGCTTAATCCCTTCAGTGTAGTTAGCCCAAGGTGCTACATGAGGTTATATCACACACTCTTTAAGCACTAACTATTTCTTTGGGTTTTTACTACCCATGTATTCAATTCATCATCAATTTTATTACACCAAAATATAAACTTAAGAAAATATCAAAGGATTTTTGCGAGTCAAATATCACATACATAATTATGCTTGATTACAAACTTCCATAAATTTTTCAAAGATGCTTGTACTTTAACAATTGTAACGGTTTAAGCATGCTTGACTTCTCTCATGAATTTCATCAAATTTTCAAATCAAAAGAATTGATAAAAGGAAAAAAACAAAATTACACTAACTTAACTCGTTGCACACTAGGAGAATTATAACACACATCACGTCTTTAACCCCCTCTGTCACGCCCCGGGCTCACGAGCCCATTGGACCAGAGAAATTCCATCGAACCCACTGAGCGTAGGCATTTGAACCACGGCCCAAAATGGATATCCATTGTTACACTTGAATCCTAGGGTTCTCTTTATAAATTATTTCATTTTCCTCTTTTTCCCGATGTGGGATCATTACACCCTCCCCCACTTATTAGATGCATTGTCCTCAATGTATAAAAATAGAAAGCATAAGAGGAACAAAAATGGAGTTAAAAGGAACGGGACTCCCCTGAATTTAGATGTGTGAACCCGAGATCAATCCGGTGGTGACCGATTGTAATTGGGCTCGAAGAACTTGACACGAAAGAATCGTCTGAGAAGACGACCGAGAATGGTCGGAATTTTCAGCAGTCGTCGGCGGAGGATGATCTGGACTGTGGTGGTGAAGCGGCGGAGAGACCTAGTGAAGGTGAGGGTGGACTTGCGGTTGGTGGTGCGTGTTGTGGGTGCCGGAGCTTGAGCTCTTCCCATGGTGGTTTGTGGAGATTCAAGTTCTTCAATGGTGAGTTTTCAAGTTTTGCTGCAAAAGAATTTGAGAAAGAAAGGATTAGGAATTTTTGCTAAAACGGGAAAGAAAAGAAAATGAAAGATAATTTCTGGAAAAAAAATCGATAAAAGAAAAATATATTTTCAATTTTTTTAATTAATTAATTACTTAATTAATTTTTTTTAAATTGACTAAGGGGTGAAGTGTTTTTTTAAGGCAGAGCGTAACTTATATTTAAGCGTGGGCACGCATAATTTGAAGTCTTAAATTGTCAAAATTTCATACAACTAGACAGAATACAACTTTGAATTGAGTGTGGGCACGCCTAATTTGAAGTTGTAATCTGTCAATTCAACACATTTTTTTCTTCGTGACTAAGTTTAAAACGTGGCCCAGTATTACTGTGGGATATGTTTTACCTCAAAGAAAAAGACGAAAAATATATAAAAACATAAAATAAAGAAAAAGGAACGAGAAAAGGTAAAATCCTTGGGTTGCCTCCCAAGCAACGCCTTTCTTTAAAGTCTTTGGCAAGAAGAGGTTATGACTCAAGTTGCATAAGTAGGAGGTTCAAAACCATCATTATGCCAAGCTATCTTTAGTAGATCATCATCATTGAGTTTAAGAATTCACTGCATCAACAAGTCAGTAACATCTTTGACAAACATGGAATGATCATCATTAGGATACTTCATGGAATCATAAATACTAAATTCTATGATTTCACCATTTGATTCCATAGTAATTGTCCCATCATGAGTATTAATGTTAGTTCTAAATGTTTTAAGAAATGGTCTTCCAAGTAAAATGGGAGCAAAATCACAAGAGTTATTTTCACCCATATCAATAATATAAAAATCAGGAGGAAGAACCAAATCATTAACTTGAACTAATATGTTTTCAAGAACACCATCAGGATATGCATTAGACTTATCAACTAATTGGATAATCACATCCGTTCCTTTCAATTTTCCCACATTCAAAGATTCATAGAGAGAACGAGACATGATATTAATAAAAGCTCCTAGATCTAACATAGCCTTCTCAATTCGCACATCACCTATCTTACAAGGAATAGTAAACATACCTGGGTCCTCGCATTTTGGAGGTAATTTCTTTTGAAGGACTGCAGACACCTTTACCTCAATTTTTTGGGGAGTCTCTAGAATTTCCTTTTCTTGCTCTTCTTTCCCATATTCAACAAACTCACTAGGAAACGGGGGAGGTACCTTAATTGGCTTGACTTGCTCGCTATGTGTCTTAGTCGATTTGATGAGTTGAGATTCCACTGATTTCTTCTCTAACTCTTCTTCTACCTTACTTTTTGAGTTATCAAACCTACTAGGAAATGATGGAGGTATTACAATGTTCTTGAGCTCTTGTAACCCCTTTTCACTTCTCAAAGTGACTGCACTAACATTCTTCTTTGGATTCACTACGGGCTGAGAGGGTAGTTTACTCGAGCTTTGGGAAACCAACCTATTCACAGTTGTGGCTAACTGACTCATTTGACTCCCTAGGTGTTGCAGACTAGTTCTTATCTCCTGTTAAAATTGTTGTGTGTTAATTGCCAGTGATTTAACAATTTCTTCTAAAGACGGTTGTTGTGGTGGAATTGGTGTTCTATGTTGATAAAAAGGTGGTGGGAATCCTCCAGTAGTATTGGCTTGCTCGAATGACTCGTATTGAAGTGTAGGACACACCTCAGAAATATGACCGGTGTTGGAGCAAATTCCACAAGCTTTCATCTGGTGTGTATTACCTACAACCAACTTTTGCACAAGAGAAGTTAAATCATTCAATCGCTGATCAATTGAAGATATATTCACCTCATTCATCCCTTTGGATGCACAGTCTTGTCGAGTACCAAACTATTAGTAATTGGCAGCCATGTTGGAGATCAAATTTCTTGCTTTAGTGGGAGTTTTGTATACCAATGCACCTCAACTTGAAGCATCTAATATATTCCTCTCCATTGTTGATAAGCCTTCGTAGAAATATTGAATGAAGAGTTGTTTAGGGATTTGATGCTGTGGACAGCTGGCGACCAATTGCTTAAACCGTTCCCAATACTCATATAATGATTCTCCACTGATTTGCCTTATCCCGCATATCTCTTTTCTGATGTTGGCAACTCGTGAGGCAGAGAAGAATTTCTCCAAAACTTGTTTCTTCATTTCGGTCCATGTCTCGATTGAACCAGAGGGTAGATAATAAAGCTAGTCCTTAGCTCTGTCAGCTAGTGAAAATGGAAAAGCACTCAGTTTGATTTGGTCTTCAGTGACATTCCTTGGTTTCATCGTTGAATAGACCACATGGAATTCTTTCAATTGTTTGTGGGGATCTTCTCCTGTAAGACCACGAAAAGTAGGAAGTAAGTTAATAAGACCAAATTTTAATTCAAAATCGACCTCAAGGGTGGGATATTGAATGCAAAGAGGTTGTTGGTTCATGTTTGGCATGGCTAACTCCCTTAAAGCTCTCTCGTTGGCGTTGGCTATGAATTCAAGTTCCTTTTCTGAATCACTGGATGTATCACTCAATTCCAAAGTTAAGTTTAGTTTGGGAGATGAAGTAGACAGGACTCCTTGAGCACGTTGCTTGGCTTCTTTTCATAGTCGGCGAGCTGCTTTTTCAATTTCAGGATCGTATTGAAGTTCACCTGCATGAAGAGATCGAGGCATAAAACAGAACAAACAACAATAATTAACTCTATAATGAGAACTAAATCTAAAAACACCAGTCCTCGGCAACAGCGCCAAAATTTGATGGGTGTCAAACCTACAAAAATAATTCCTACTCCTAAATTTGCCGATAGTAGTGAGCAGGGTCGAATTCTCCGGGATTGGTTCAGATTATTTCTCAAATTACTAAAATTAAAATAAAGAGGGGGGATTTTTTATAATTGATTAAACTAAAAATTGCTAAAAATAAACTAAAAATTAAGAAAAGTAAAATTAAACAAGTAAACTAATTCAATAGATGGTGAGATTCTAGCCTATAAGGAGTTATCTCTGTTTCGATTCCAAGAGTTGATCCTTGATGCAAAGATACTTCAATGTTCATGAATAAATTGGCTATAGTTATTAACAAGCTCTAACAACCTGGTTTCTCCTTAATTTATCGATAACCAAAACAAGCTCTTTGATTACTTCTCTGATTGATTAAACAACCCTAAATAAGCTCTTAGGATTTAATTTAACAATAGCATTAAGAAATACAGAAACTCCAATTCTAACCAAAATACTCGCAAGCTCGGTTCATTTAGATTAGATCACGTATTCCCATAACAACAATCGAAAACTTGTCCATAATCAACGTTATTAACTGCCACAAATATTAGAATTGACGAAACAATTACGAATTTGGGATTCTAAATGGCTATATACTATTCTGACAATCAAATAATGATCCCTTATTATTCAACTAATTAAAATAATAATATCAACATACACAGAAAATATGCAAATACTCAAGAACAAAGAAGGAAATAAACATAAATTAGATCTCACAATTTTTGTAGAATCAAAACTTCAATAATCCTTGGCAAGAATTAAAACCTTTAGCAAGACATCTTGAAAGAAAGAAAAATGCAGGAATTCTTTTTGCTTCAAGAGGGTAAAAAACGTGTATGATATTAAAGTCTAGGAGAAAAGAAATTAATTCCAGCTATATATAATAAAATAAGCGTAGCCAAAAAGGACTCCTAACAAAATAAAACTCTAATTCTAATAGAATAAGGAATTTAATTCCTTATTAAGATAAAACACTAATAAGACTCCTAAAAAATAGGAAAGACTCCTAAAATTTAGGATTATTCTCTTCCTCATCACACGCTTAAACGCCTCTTCTTCTTTTTCTCCATCCTTTTCTTCTTCTTTGAAATTCACATATCAAAATTAAAATCATAATAAATGTCTATCATTTAAACTCAAATAGCAATAAAAGAAGAAAGGAAATATATGAAAATATGCATAAAATGCACACTAACACATAACTTGACATGTTCGTTGTTTTCATACTTTAATATGGGGGTAGCTATTTAAGTACAATATTTATGTAAAAATTGGCACATTTAGTACTTTTTCTGAAATTAGCTGACTTGGTATTTAGGTACAGTAATTATGTAAAAATTGGCACATTTAGTACTTTTTCTGGAATTTGCTGACTTGGCTGTCAGAAAATGTCAAATTGGGGATTTTTCAAATTGGAAGGAACATTGTTGTTGGAAAACGTGTGAATAACCCAATTAAGCACAGTGAAAATCTAAAATTTTAGTTTATGGGATTAAGCATATGAGATATATTAATAATATGGGCTTATCATATATCAAAGGTTGCATGTCTCTAACTAGTATTTGAAATACTCGAATGAGAATATTTACTTTATTCGACTTTTCGTAAAAATCAAAAGTATTTTTCTACCTATGCGTAAGCTCCCAACCTTGCTCCTCGTTCCTCTAAATCGACCGCCTCGTTTTTCTTCCTTTGAGATTTTCGAGCTCCTCTTCAAAAATCACCATTGTCAGAATTTTGTTCACTTTAGAACTCAAGTCTTTCTCCTCTAAAGTTGATCCAAATCCTGAATACACACTGTTTATAATCTTTAACTAGGTAATCTATTGATAAGTGATTTATATGCCTAGTAATCTCATCTAATTCCAATGATTTTATTCGACATTGATACTAATGTTTTTCCTAAACTCTTGATTTTATGTTGTAGGATCATCCAAAGATAGGAAAATGAAGAAAATAGCATGGAATTAAGAATAAACAATTCTTCAAGCGCAGGGTTAGCATTTCTACCATAACTCTCTCCACGGATATCCAATTAACTTCACTCTTATGCCATTGTAAATCTAAGATATGTAGCTTTATTTCATATGTTGAAGACTACGATAAATAATGTACAGGCAAAGGCGAAAAAGACAATGGAAATGAGCAAAGCAAAAGAGCAAAATGAAGTCTCATGTTGTGATGGATTTTATGCATCTTTAACGGATGCATTGGTTCTTGGGTTTTTCTAAAGCATTGTAGATCTATGTCTTAGTTATCCATAGCAACTTCAATCGTCTCAATTTGATATCTTTAGAGAAAGATACGACCAATTGACCGAAACCTGCCATGAGGCCATGACTTGTGATCTATGTTGTGATAAATTATTTTAAGTAATCTTTCCCTCCATGACTTGTTCTAACTTTGTATTTTGCATTTTTGGGATATTTTATCTTTGAAAAATGACATTTAGAGGCTAAAAACCGCATCCGGATAATGGTAATTCAAAATCATCATCTTGATTTATGAGGTTATTGTTCTTAATATAATTTCTATTTTGAGTATTTGATTTTCTTGATTGCATGCTTAGTGTTTGATGAAATGCTTGGTTTAGATGTACATTTTGTTCTTGTGTTTCATTGATCCATTGTTAGTTTGGTATCAATTAGGGCCTTACTTAGCAGCAACTAGAGATTAATATTGATAAATGATTGATATTAGTTCCTTAGGGGAAAATCAATTTCATTAGATTTAACTCATGCTAGGTGGATTGAATCTTGATGTCAACATCTTTTCGTGATTAATAGTTCTTCTTAAATGAATCGAAAGCCTAGTCTCTTGCTGCATTTTAGGAGTTATGATTTATCGATTGGTTATCCGTTGGTGAATTACACTTAAGAAAAGAGCAAGAGGTTCATATGCTATCATTGTTTCTCTTAGTTGACAACTTGATTAAAATTAATCTTATGTCTATAATCAAATCGAGAAGATGATGGGTAATTACAATTGACCGGGCTCTCCTTTATTGTTTAAATCTTGTGTTTAATTGCTTACTTTACTTTTGATTGCGTTTAGTTATCATATAATTGCTATCAAATCCCCCTTGTATTTAAGTTTCATAAGTAGTTGACAATTATAATTTATCTACACTCTTTTGGATCCAACCCTTGCTTACCACTTTCAGAAGGTAGATATTATTTTTGGTGTGCTATGAGATGCATCATCTATAAATGCTTATTCTAATCTAAAGGCTAGTGTATGGGTTAAGGTGAAAGCAAATAATACATCTCTAAATATTTTGGTTAAGTTCTTGAATTCAAAATCTTGATGAATAATCAAGAACTCAAGAGCATATATGAGAGAGAGAGGGGAACCGTTTTCTAGCACAAGGGAACAAAATTTTGACTTATAATGACTTGTGATTTTCGATCCCTACAAATCCTATTTATAAGGTTAGTAATTTTTGCAATTCTTTTCCATGTAGAGTTCTTCTACATTAGAAATTTTCCTTGTAGGAATAGAAGACTAATTAATTCCTAAGTAGAATTCTTCTACTTTAATTATTTTCCTTATATGATTTACTTTACAAGGTAGTTTCCTATTTACTAGGGAGCATGTTAATATTTTAACTCTATAAATAAGTTTCCTCATTTTAAATTTTAATTAAATTCATTCTCTACTCATGTTTTCTTCCAAAAGAGTTTAAAACTGACTTTTGCTGGCCGATTCTTGGGATTTGTAGTGCTACTATAACGGGAAATAAGTTGTATCTTGAGAGATCATTGCCACATTCCGCAAACACCGAGTGCGGGGTAATATCGTCCTAAGGAAAAAGAGTCAAATTCTTGTCTCAACTTTTTCTTTTTAAACGTTCATAACACAGCCAGATATGTGAGATTGAAGTGAAGAAGAATTATCTAAGATAGTGAAATGGCAATGGGAGCCCCCATAGTAAGAAATCCTACTAATTAAGATAGAGAGATAAAGCAACAAAATCCGGTGATATCGGCCAATACATATCCGAATTTGGCATGGCTGATCCGACAACATCGAAGATATTTATTATTATTCGAGGTTATATGTATCACCGATAATATCGGATGCAGGGACCATTATCGGGAGCCTAAGTACCATTAAAATTATTATTTTTTGAATGGATTAACAAAAAAAATTATTTAATATTTGATTATAGTATATAGTCAAACTTACTTTATTTTAATAGAAAGCGTGTAATAAAGAAGCAAACAAAACTAACTTTTAATAAATTTAGTAGTTTCAGAAAATACAAGTAATTCCTCAAAAAAATTATCGAAGTTGTACACGACGTTCTTTCATGTCATAAAATTTATCTATGATATACTCTGTATCAATTTTCTTTGCGATTATTCTCTCTATGTAAGTAATCAAACAATCTACAAGGTATTTATCTTCCATCTTGTTTCTCAGTCTATTTTTTACTAATTTCATGGCTGAAAATGACCTCTCAGTCGTTGCGGTGGTGACAGGAAGAGTCAATGTTAAACGAATTAAATGGTCAATTAGAGGGTACACCACATCCTTTTTTGTCATCTTCAATTGTCGACATAATTCAGAAATTGTTGATAATTGTTTAATTTTAAATCCTTTCTCGTCTTTAGATTTCTTGACGTCTTGTATATTTTACTTGTCAACAATCCTTATATAAGTTCTAGGAAAAGTGTTTGTTAATCTAATCCTAATAAGTTTAAAAGACAAGTTCAAAAGGAAATAAAATTTGTTACTAATTCTAATAAGTGTAGAGTAGAAGTTCAAAAAGAAAGTTAAAGTTGTTAATAATTCTATATTTTTTTTATGGTAGTTTCCTTTTTAACTAAACATGTTAAACATAAAACTAAAACTTACACATGGTGACCAAGAGTGGTGCTTTTAATTTAAAATAATTTATAATTACTATAACTAAGAAGTTGGTTTTTTAAAAAATAAAAAGTTCATTTACCTGAAAGGAATTCGAACCCTAGGTCACCTGCTGCAAAACCTTACACATTGCCTTTTACCATATTGCACTATCCTTTTTCTTGTTTTGTATATACATGATATATTATATATTCTTGGTCGAACCATATCATAAATTAAAATTACATTTACCCAGTACAAAAAAATTGAAATCTTGAGGGGGCCTTGTCCTTGATCGGATGATATCGCTGCCGTATCAGTGTAATATTAGATAATATGAGGCATCTCAGATGTTATTTCCAAAATTAAAATTTTCATCTATTTTTTATATTATTATGTATATACATAATAAATGGGTGTATTATTATGTATATAAATCGAAAAGTCATGATATAATTGTCAATAAACTCTTTTCTATTATAAATTTTGGTTCGATAATAATATTATATTTAATGCAATTTTTTTTATAATGTACCAATTAATGGAAACTTTTGTTTTCTATATTTTCAACAATTTTACACCTTTTAAAGAATTTTTTAGCATCTCATCATTCACTTATTTCGTATCGCCAGATAATATCCCGATACGCTGCGATCGATATAAAAGAGCACTTGCAGATATTATCTCTGACACCGCGACTCTGAAGTTCTCAATTCAAATGATACATCTTTAATTAGTCATATAACTAACTCTAAACATGATGGGTTTGGTGGATTCGGATCAAAATATGGTCAAGAAGAGGAGCCAAAATAGAGCCAAGAAGGGTCGGGGTTGACCGGGATTGCAAAAAGATGAAAAGGAGTCGAAAAACTGATCGGGGTGACCCCAGACGCTGCCGGCGGCGCCCAGGCGTGGGGCTAGCGGCGTCCAGGAGTGGATGTGCGCAGCTGTACGCGGTTTTGACGAGTTTTGGCAAGTTTTTGGCATATTTGAGTCCTACTTTGATTGGAATTGTTTCCTATTGTGTTAGGAATTTTCCTAGTTGTTTAGGAATATTTTTCCTAATTTGTTAGGGTTTAGACTTCTTCACCATTATAAATATGAGAACTCCACTTGTAATTGATTGATGTACTTTGAAAGAAATAAAGATGTAGTCTAGGTTGGCTCGTGGATGTAGGCAAGTTATGTCGAACCACGTTAAATCCTCGTGTTGTTTATCTTCATGTTTAGGCTTAGGTTTTCTTGTTCCTTGATTATTTTTCGTGCTCTGATGCTACCATCCCTAACAACTGGTATCAGAGCCATAGGTTGTAGATTTAGGAGACGTCTTAGATCTAGGTCTATGGGGAAGCGTGTTTGGTTGAACGCGGATTTCATCGTGGGAATGATGGTAGGAGATGGAAGAATAATCAAGCTCGACAATTTTGTTGCAGGGAGCATGAATTGGAGTCGTGGTGAAGCCGGAGAAGATGATAGAGGAGGATGAGATCGGGTAGATCATCAACTAAAGAAGAGTAATCCCGTTGAACGTTAACGAGAAAACGTTGAAAAATCGTGGTGCCAGCAGAGGCAGATCCGCAGCAGGAGAGGCAGATTTGTGTTACTTGGTGGGTAGAACACGAAGCCAGTGGGAGCAGTTGTGGTGCCAGAGGCTGATCCGTAGAGCCAGAGGTCAGAGAGCAAATTCGTGTTACCAAGAGGGAGCGAACGAGTTGCTAGAGATCGAAGGGCAGAGCTATGGTGCCAAGAAAGCAAATCCACCAAGCCAGAGGTCAGAATGATAGAATCGGTAACCGAGAGGGTAGAGCCTTGTAGTTGAGAGACCAGAGGGAGGCAGGGTTGTGGAGGCATGACCATGTAGAGAGACCATGAGGACAGGAAGCGGTGCCGAGAGGGGTTGACCATAGAGTCGGAAGCCATGGAGGTAGGATGCGAAGCCGGGTAGGCAGAGTCGCGGAGTCGTGGTGGTTTATTGGCAGAGGGATGTGACATAGCTCGTGGAGTGGGAGTTTGAGCAGATGTGTCAATGACCCGAGTTGGCCATTGAAAACTGAGTTGGCGGATGGATCAGAGATAGCTCATGTAGGGGCACAGAGCAGATATGTGAGGGATCCGAGATTGCCGTTAGAAAAAGTCCTTGGTGGAAAGATGTCAGTGGACGGGTAGACTGAGGCGGTTTAAGTGTGACATGTTCGGGTTTTAGAGTAACCTATATCCGAGGGTCAGTTGGACTAAGATGGATATGCCACGGTATTCAGGAGTTGGTTGATCACCAAAAAGAATAGTGTAGTGGCGAGGGTTCAAAAGGGAGAACGATGTTCACAGAGAGAGTTCGTTAAGTTGGTGACACTAGAGGACGAATGAATTGAAGAGACATGGAGAGGTCTTGGGGTTTGATCTCCATTGGGTTTTGGGGATGGGTCGAATAGACTAAGGTTCACTTGGGAAAAGTGAAGGGATGATTCGAGTTGAGTTCGGGTTATTTTGATCAGTCTCCAAGTGGGAGATTGATGGGTTTGGTGGAGTCGGATCAAAATATGGTCAAGAAGAGGAGCCAAAATAGAGCCAAGAAGGGTCGGGATTTTCTTGTTTCTTGATTATTTTTCGTGCTCTGATGCTACCATCTCTAACAACAGTATCCCGATGAATTGAATGGCAAAACCGAAATGCAGACCATAAAACTAATATATAACTTTCTTCTCGATCTCAATTCAAATCAGACATCTTTAATTAGTCATATAACTAACTCTAAACAGTATTCCGATGAATTGAATGGCAAAACCAAAATGCAGACCATAAAACTAATATATAACTTTCTTCTCCATCTTAATTCAAATCAGACATCTTTAATTAGTCATATAACTAACTCTAAACAGTATTCCGATGAATTGAATGGCAAAACCAAAATGCAAACCATAAAACTAATATATAACTTTCTTCTCCATTATTTGTAAACGAGATACATATCTATATATAAAGGTCTTTGAAAAAGTAGAAAAATATATTAAAAAGAAACTATAGAAAACAACAAATGACATGGATGTCATGTGTTTTTATTGTTTTCTTACTTAATCATATGTAGTATAACAACATATTACGTACATATGAGTAGTAAACAGTAAAAGAGAGAAGAAATTAATCTTCAATCCAGTCAGGTTGAGGCAGGCACATTGAAAAATGCCAAGACAGGTTGAAGAAAGGACACAAGCAAGCCCCCACTGTTGGAAAGCACGGGACATTCATCATTCTTTAATGGAAGTGATGTAGGTGGAATTCGGATTTTGGGCCAAGCTAGGGAAGTCCAAGGCTTAATGGGTCAAAGCCCATTAAGATGGTGAATTCAGGTCCATTCTGGAAGACGCCCGACCTGAGCTAGAAGAGCTGGACGACCTGGAAGACCTGCCAACCTAGACCTGTGGAAAAGCGCGTATCTATATAAGGCAAGGCTGGGGACAAATATCAATCAAGACAATACTTACCTTAAATGAAGATCTGGCGGGATTAGGCAGCCGAGGGACATTAATGGTGATTGATCCATGATTAGATACATTCTAAAATTAGAAGGATGATGATTGATTCTCTTACCATATGTATAATTAGTATAGTTGACCTTCTATAATTCACCCCACCCCCTCAAAAACGTGTATATATACCCCATCTCAAGCATAGTAAAGACACCTTTTGAATCTCCATGGACGTAGGTCTAATTTTTGGACCGAACCACGTTAAAACTCTTGTCGTTTACATTATCACATTCATATTATTATTATATCTCACAAATATACTCGCATTATCCCAAGTAAAAATATAAATACATTGTTGGTGTGAAACCCACACACATCAATTGGCGCCGTCTGTGGGAAATCTGAGTCAAAGACGTGAGGTAAGCTTAATATTCTTTACGTGTTTTTTCTGTATAACAAGTTGTGATGGTAGATCCAGGTATAGGGGAAATGATGAACGTTGAAGGAAATGCTGGAAAGAAGGCGTTGTTGTCCCCGGAGGAAGGAGATCGGGCAGCCCCAAAAACGCCGGCCCTGTTAGCTAGGTGTTTGGGGGATGAAATGCGCGATCCCATGGGCGAAAACTCACCAGGGGCACAAAATGGAGGGGGAGAAGGATCACCTGGCGAGGTGGTCATGGTAAATCTGATCGTGAGCAAGCTGAGAGGAATTGTGGACGAAGCTGTCACAGCTGCGTTCCAATCTAAACTGGCAGGTATGTAGGATTTACAAAAGGAGGGCAACTTGGCATCCCTACCACCAAAAGGGATGCTTAAGGCGGGAGACGAGAAGGTAGGGGGTAATGGCGACTTTACCCCTGAAGGAAGTTCTGGAAAAAGAGCAGGAAGGCGAGATTTCCTGGAGCAGGAGGAAGGCAAGGACGAGAACGAGCCCCAAAAGAAATATCGGGCTCCTGAGGGACGCCAGATATGCCGGATGAACCTGGAAGTAGCAGAGGAGCAAGAAGGGTGGGTACTTTCGCCTAAGGTACTAGGTCAGTCGCCTCAGGTGCGGCAGCAACGTCCTGAGGCAATAGGAAAGGTAGATCTGCAGGAGCGCCAGCCGCAGGGCTGGGCAGGCAAAGCTGGAGAACTGGAGGATGAAGCCAGTAATTATGAGTCTGCCCAATCTCTTTGGGGAAATCAGGAAGCAAAGCAGAGAGCCTGGGACAAGCCAAATCAGCTTGAACTCCTGGCTAAGAGAATGGGGGAGATAGAGAAGAAGGTGGCAGCTGGGAAAACCCAGTTGGATAGGGAAATTCCGTTCTCGGAGTCCATTATGAAGGAAAAGCTACCACGTGACTTCAAGAGTCTTTCCATAACACCTTATGATGGTACTACCGATCCCGAAGAGCACCTATACACTTTTTGGAATTATACCCTGCTGCATAGGTTTTCCGATGCAATCAAGTGTAGAGTGTTCTTAACCACGCTGGCTAGGTCTGCCCAGCAGTGGTTCAATCAACTACCTGAAGGGGTCATTGGATCCTTTGCAGAGTTTAGCTCCGAGTTCATGCATCAGTTCGCCAGTAGCAAAAAACATGGAAGAACCCCGCTAAGTCTGTTTAATATCAAACAGAGGGGGGATGAAACTTTAAGGGCATTTGTTAGACGATTCAGCACGGCTACCCTAGGAGTGCCCTCTGCTACGGCAGACTTGAAAGCTAGTGCTTTCACGCAAGGACTCTGGGAGAGAGACTTATTTAAGTCTTTGACCAAGAGACCAGCTGGGGATTTCGATGAATTATTCAGCAGAGCTGAGAAATACGTCAATATGGAGGAGGCTCAACGGACAAAGCGAGTTGAGCAAGGCCATTAAAAAAGGGATAAGCTGGGAGATGAGGGACAGGGTAAGGCCCACAAGAATGGAGGAAGGAGCTGGGTTCTAGGACCTGCTCCTGGACCCAGCATAAGAGCCAGGACTGCGTATATACCTTTGAGGGGCTCCAGAAATGAACAATTGATGGCCGTCGAGGAGAAAAACTTCGTACAGTGGCCTGAAGAAACGGACAAAGGGCCATAGAATCCAATTTGTCGGATGTATTGCCGGTACCATAGGGAGTATGACCATGACACAGATGCCTGTCCCGAACTGGAGGAGGAGATCCAATGACTAGCCAGGTTGGGCTACATGAAGGAGTTTGTTATCCAAAACAATAATCAGTATGGAAGGAGAGGATCAAGCTCAGCTCAAGGAAGAGGAACCTTGGGAAGAGGAAGAGGAGCCCCTGGAAGATGGCAAGGACGAGGGGCAGGTAGAGCTGGCCCCGCAGGAAAAGGAAATTTTCCTCAGCAGGTCGGTAAACTACCTGAAGCTTGGGGAAAGCAGGACCAAAAAGAGGTTAACAGGATAGGTCGAGCTACAATACACATGATCGCAGGTGGTTTAATAGGGGAAGAAACCAAAAGATCACTGAAAAAGCAAGTAAGGAAGGTAGAGAATACACCTGCCTTTTTTATGAACGTTAACCATAGTAGACCTGGACAGGAAATTTGCTTTGGACCAGAAGACGCCAGGAGCGTCTTAACCTCGCATAATGATGCTTTAGTCATTACGGCAAATATAGCCAACTACGATGTACAACGAATCTTCATCGATAGTGGCAGCTCAGTTGACATCCTTTTTTATCAGGCGTACCAGCAGATGAGCTTGGGACAGACCAAGTTGGAAGAAGCGAAAACCTCGCTATTTGGCTTCGCGGGAGAGGTGGTACAGCCTGTGGGACAGATCACTCTACCCTTATCCTTAGGAATAGGGCAAAGGAAAAGGACTATGTTGACTAAATTCTTAGTCGTAGACACGCCATCTGCATATAACGTGATACTAAGAAGACCTGCCTTGGTCTTATTTGAAGCCGTCATCTCCATACCGCATATGAAGATTAAATTTCCCACATCCGAGGGTGTAGGGGAAGTATTGGGAGATCAACATCGATCCCGGAAGTGTTATGTGGCTTCACTCAAACAAGTGGACAAGCCTCCGGAAGACAAGAAGCGCAAACCTGATAAAGCTAGTCTAGAAGATGGCGGAGCAGAAAAAAAGATGGTCCCAGCCCACGTCAAGCCAATGGGGGAACTCATGAGTATAGAGCTCGTGCGAGGGGAGGTGGATAAAGCTGTCAGGATAGGATCACATCTAAACCCAGAGGTGAAGGGGGAGTTGATAGCAACGTTGCGCAGCTATGCAGATATATTTTCCTCGTCAGCTAAGGACCTAGTAGGGATTAACCCAGCTGTCATACAACACAATCTGAACGTGTATCCAGATGCAAAGCCGGTCATACAAAAGAAGAGGCACTTCGGACCAGAGAAGGATGCTATAGTCCAGGCTGAGCTGGATAAGCTCCTCAAAGCCAGGCACATTGCAGAAATCTAATTCCCAGAGTAGGTCTCCAATGTAGTCTTGGTGCCTAAGGGGGGATCAAAATGGAGGATGTGCATTGACTTCCGCGATCTAAACAATGCCTGTCCAAAAGATCACTACCCATTGCCGCGAATAGACCAGTTGGTGGACTCCACAGCTGGATTCGAACTGTTAAGCACCATGGATGTACAAAGTGGGTATCATCAGATACCCTTGGACGAAGAAGACCAAAGGAAAGTTAGTTTTATAACTACCTTTGGAACATATTGTTACGTGGTCATGCCCTTCGGATTAAAGAATGCGGGAGCAACCTATCAAAGGTTGGTGGATATGATGTTTCGTGACCAGATTAGGAAGAATATCGAGGTATACGTTGATGACATGGTGGTAAAAAGACGAGCTACTAGCAGCATGTGCAGGATTTACAACAAACCTTCGAGACGTTGAGAAAATACCAAATGAAGTTGAATCCAGCAAAGTGCGCTTTCGGAATCAAGGGAGGAAAATTCCTCGGATATATGGTTACAGAGAAAGGGATAGAAGTTAATCCTGAGAAGATCAAAGCAATCCAAAACATGACGGAACCTCGAGATGTCAATGAGGTGCAAAGATTGACGGGGCGGATCACTGCCCTAAGTCGTTTTATTTCTAAATCTGCCGAAAGGAGTCTGCCATTCTTCAAGATATTGCGAAAAGCTGAAGGCTTCAGTTGGACGAAAGAATGTTAGCAAGCCTTTGCTGACCTGAAGGAGTATCTAAGTCAAACTCCGCTGTTAACCAAACCTGTGCTTGGTGAACCCTTAATATTGTACATAGCGGTAGCTGACAAAGCTGTCAGCACGGTCCTAGTTCGGGAAGAATGAAAAATTGAGAAGCCGGTATACTACATTAGCAAGGTCCTTAGTGACCCGGAGACGAGGTACTCCGAGATTGAAAATATGGCATTTGCCTTAGTTATAACGGCAAGAAGGCTGAAGCCATATTTCCTAACATACAAAATTATAGTCAAAACCAATCAGCCACTCAACGCTGTGTTGGGCAAAGCTGGAACATCAGGGAGGTTAGTCAAGTGGGCGGTCGAGCTGGGAGAATTCGAGCTAGAGTATGCGGCACGAACAGCAATAAAGTCACAAATTTTGGCTGACTTTGTCACAGAAATGACCAAACTTGATGTGGCGGAAGGGAAAGAAGAGAAGGTGTGGCTGGTGCACGTAGATGGCTCAGCTACGCAGAGCGAAAGTGGCGCAGGTGTGGTGCTCACCACGCCTGAAGGTGACCAACTTGAGTATGCCATCAAGTTCGAGTTCAAGGCAAGTAATAATGAAGCAGAGTACGAGGCTTTCATCATAGGCCTCCAAATGGCACTCAAGGGAGGAACTAGGAACCTGATAGTATATTCAGATTCGCAGCTCGTGATAAAGCAAGTAGAAGGAGAATATGAATCCAAGGAGAAGAGAATGATGGAGTATCTAAGAACCATAGATACATTGCGGAAAAACTTCGATAAGCTGGAGGTACATCAGATACCTCGAGCTGAAAATACCAAGGCAGACTACCTGTCAAAGCTGGGTAGCTCTGTCACCGATTGCAAGACACGGCAAATTACTATCCAATCTATAACAAGATCCAGCAGTGACAAAGAGGTCATGCAGGTGGAAGAAGGAGATGACTGGAGGACCGAATTGATCCAATATTTCACAAGTGGAATATTACCTGAGAAGCGAAACGCCAAACAAAGATTGCTCACACGAGCGTCTAGGTTCACCATGATCGACGGTATCCTCTATAAAAAGGCATTTGTTCAGCCGCACCTGAGGTGTGTATCCAAGGAAGAAGGACATTACGTGCTCAGGGAAGTCCATGAAGGGTGCTGCGGCAGCCACATAGGAGCGGCCGCCCTAGCAAGGAAAGCCCTCAGAGCTGGATACTTTTGGCCTACCTTAAAAGAAGATGCGGCTGAGCTGGTGAGAAACTGTGAACAGTGCCAGGTGCATGCCAGCCTCATCCACCAACCTGCGGAAATAATGCGGACGATGAATGTCCCTTGCCCATTTGCAAGGTGGGGCATGGATATTGTAGGGCCTTTTCCTATAGCAAAGGCCCAAAAGAAGTTTCTACTAGTGCTAGTAGATTATTTCAGCAAGTGGGTGGAAGCTGAAGCTCTAGCCCGGATCACGGAGGCAGAAGTTATCCGATTCTTGTAGAGAAACATAGTGTGCCGATTCGGCATACCTAGAGAGATTGTAGCTGATAACGGACGACAATTTAGCGGAGCGAAGCTGAGGAATTGGTGTGAGGAGATGGGAATCCAGCAGCGCTTCAGCTCGGTAGCCCATCCTCAAACCAATGGTCAGGTCGAGGTCACCAATTGAATTATAGTACAAGGTTTAAAAACCAGACTGGAGGGAGCGGGAGGGAATTGGGTAGATGAACTACAATCTGTATTGTGGTCATATCGGACCACTCCCAAGTCCACTACAGGAGAGAGTCCTTTTAACCTGGTATACAGAGCTGAAGCTGTCATACCTGCGGAAGTCAGAGTACCGATCCACCAGGTCAGGTACTTTGATCCAGAACAGAATGAGGAGAGGATGAGAGAAGATCTGGATTTGATCGAGGAGAGCAGGACGAGGGCATACCTACGAATGGAGAAGTACAAGCAGAGAATCCAAAGAGCTCAAGGAGTAAAAGTGAAGACCCGAGCTCTCCAGATAGGAGACCTGGTTCTAAAGAGGGTGGATGTTGTCCGTACAGTGAAAAAGCTGGACCCCAATTGGGAAGGTCCCTACAAAGTGGTCAAGGTGGTAGCAGGAGGAGCTTATGAGCTGGTAGATGGCAAGGGAAAACCGCTCCCTCGCCCTTGGAATATTCAAAATCTTAAAAAGTTTTATGTCTAAATATTCTTTACCCTGACTGACGCTATTATGAGTTGAGTATTTTTCAGGAATACCTAGAAGGAATGTAATATCCCATCTGCAGAATTGGATGCAGAGCTCCACTCGGAAATTTTAGTAAGAATTTGCTTTGTTATTATAAAATTTTGCGAATGTTGTACCTATATTTTGCTATGCGAATAAACGTGGATATGCTTATGAAACTGTGAAAAAAAGTAAGGGGGAGTTGGTGGAATGGGAGGTAGCCGGAGGTAGGATGCACCACCTGGATGGGTAGCCCAAATTCGTATAGCCAGGCGGCCTACGGTTTCGAATCCGATGGCCCCATACCAAGAGGATATAAGGGTGGGTTGGTGTGGAGTTATTCTGGGAATAATTTTGTGACTAACTCGCATTGGAAGACCAGGGTTAAGGGAGCTACAAGGTTGGCTGGAGATATAAGGCTGGAGGAGGGGACTAATTCTCCCACTCCTGGCCAAAATAAGGTGGGAAAATAGGGAAAAGAGAGAATAAGGAAGGATGCTAACGGTAGCAGGCTGGCCAGCTGTGAGCCCGTTGATGAAATATGTAGGAACGGAGAGGAGAAAAAAGGGAAACAAGGAAGGTGAAAATTGAGAATGACAGGTCTCCACGACTGCCCATAAGAATGGCAAGTCTCCACGACTGCGCATAAGAATGGCAGGTCTTCAAGACTGCATGAGAAGGGCAGGTCTCCATGACTGCGTGAAATTAGCAGGTCTGCATGACTGCACGCGGGAAGGGCAAGTTTCCACGATTGCATCAAAGCTTTTTAAAGTAAAAACTAACAATGTGATCTGTAGAAAGAATGTTTGTTTGTTTGATATCTTTCAGGAAGGGTTCCTATGCTAGAAAGGAAAGCACGTATATGGCTTTAGAAAGTTGTAAGTACTGTCTCACAATATTTAACGCTTTAAGCTTTATTTATACGTTAAGTGTTGAAAGGAGATTGTTAATATCATTTGGTAACCAAACGGTTAAACCAACCTGCAGAGTTGACTAACCTACCTCCCGCAAGGGAAAAAACAAGTTTTGTATGTTCAAAATTTTCAGGAAAAGCAGCAGAGATCCTCAGAAAATGGTATACAAGGCACTCTAATGAATGAGCAAGTAAGTATAATCACACACATCAAAAAGGCTATGAAATAAACTATGTAAAATGCAGGGACAAGAAAGGAAACACATTAAAGCATATTTCTAATACTCCCTTAAGGGGAAAAACCATCATAAAATATCTCTGCCTAAAGCTAGGCAGGCGGAACACAAAGACAGAAATTAAAATTGTCCATAGGGGCTATATATGCCTAAAACAAAACGGGGAAGGATCGTACGAGGGGCTACATATGCCCCAAACAAGCACCAGCACCAATGTTCTTAAAAGATTATGCTGCGGGGTTAGTCTCAACCTCTGCAGGTGTATCATCCACCTGGCCAGAAGGAGTTGTGTCCGCAGCTGAGGGCGGTTCCACCACAGTACCTTCAGGTTGAACAGCCACAAGAGAAGTTATAGGAGAAGCTGGAAGAGGGTCCTCTGGAGGAGTAGGGGCTCTTCACCCTTGGAGTGAGCCATAAAAGCTGCGGCAGAATCCAGGAAGGAGGTAGAGCTGCCGACAGGGGATAGCCCTGAGCTCGGAATTGAGAAACGCACCAATCAAACCCCTTGAAGAAGAATTCCAGGGATTGGTCGTCCACTTTAGCAGCAAATTCATCAGAAGTCAGGAGGGCTGCTTTCTGAGCAGCAAGCAAAGCTTGACCCTCCTCCGACTCAGGAAAGGCCTCTAGCCAGGTTTGGCATTCTTTGCTCAAGGCCTCCCGCAGCTGTGCAGCTTGGCTATCCAGGATAGCCTTCTTCTCCTTGGCCAGCTCTTTAGCTTTGGCTGCAACCTTGTTATAGCGAGATTCTATAGCCTGCAGATCTTTGAGCATTTTTTGCTCTTTCTCCTCCCAGGTCTGCTGGGTCTGCTTGAGTTTGTTCAGCTTTTTGTCCAGCTCCTTGACCTCATCTGAGCGGTCCTGGTCCAAGAAGGATTGGACAAATAGCTGGAAGAACTGCCCATGCGAAGAACAAATTAGCAAACATGAAAGTTTAAAAGACAGCAGAGCAGGATAAACCAAGATGAAGGCGTACCTTTGGAGCGATTTCTAAAGTCATATCCATGACTTCTTGGCGGGGAAGGGAGGATATGATGGCGATCCAGAGGGTTAATCAAACTTTTCAGGTAATCCCGAAGGGTGGCACGATCTTTGGTCTTCAAAATGGATTGGGGTGGCATATCCTGAGCTCTAGAGTGCGTCCGCAAAGTTAGTGGATCAAGAGTAGCAAACGAAAATTGAGGCAGAAAATCTCTAAGATTTTCCTCAGAACCACGACGTTTTGCAGAAGGAGCATCAGAGGAAGCGTCCAGGTCAGCCGGACGTTTGCCTGTGGCTATTTCCTTAGCCAGGGCTAGGTCCCGACCTGGACGACCTGTGGCAGCTTGAGCCTGGGAAGCGGGGACAACCACCTGAATCGCACCTGGAGGTGGACCACCTGTGGGTGGGGGAGGCAGAGCTGGAGGTGGACCTCCAGTCAGCTTCCCTTTACGCTTCAAGGCCTCGGCAGCTCGAGTAGCATCCATTAATTGCTCTGCCCAAAGAAAACGAAGCCACCATTAGCACATAAAAGGCGAAAACATAAAATAATCAAGATAAGCGCAAAGCTAGACTACCTAAAGTCTCGCCCTGCATATCAACCTGCACAGGGCTTAGTCCGAACAGATAGAAGAGACGAGGATCAGTCAATTTCCCCAAGTCTCTAGGCTGCCAATTCATGTGTTCTAACAGACTTTTATAAATGACGGGCAAGGCACGAATGCGATAAGAGTTGGAACCCTCAATACGGTCAAGGAACTCATGGCGGAAGTCCCACTCTTCATTCTTGGGAGGGGCTATGAAAAGGTAATTTTTCTTCCACTCTTTCTCGGCAGTAGGATATGAGCCTATGAAAGATGTTTGCTTGCGAGAAGTAAAATAGAAGACCCCTCCCTCAGTAGAGGAAGCGCGGGGAAGAAACAGGGCGTAAAAGAAGTACGAAGTGGGGGTGTGACCTAAACTCTAAAGAAGCACGGAGAAGCCCGCCATTATGCGGATAGCATTGGGGGCTAGCTGGTTTAGGGGAAGCCTAAACTTGTTAACTATGGAGACGAACAAAGGAGGTATTGGAAAGCGCAGACCTGCGCGAAATTGAGCTACGTAAAAGCATGTAAAACTTGGAGGTGGGCGATGGGGCCTATCATTCACAGATGGAACTACAATTTTGTAACTAGTCGAAATACCATAGTTTTGACGTATAATTTGGCCCTGCCTAGGTAAACCTAGAGGTGAAAACTTCCCAGAAGGAGGTGTTCTGGGCTAGCAAAGCCTTTTCCCAGCTATTTAAAATAGCTAAGTCTACGTCCCCTAGGGCGTCCGGATCAGGAAGGTTCAAATCCTCATTATCTGAGGGAGAACCAGCCTGCCCCGCCCCAGAGTTTATGCTAGGAGTTGGTGAAGGGGGTCTTTCCCCACCACGACCGTCCGAGAGAGTATCGGAGGAAGAAAGATCCACAAAATCCAGGTTTCTCAAAACTTAGGTAGCGCTAAATGAAGCTTCTACCGAAGGAAGAGACGAGGAACTCGCGGCCATGGCCATGGCGTCAGGTTCCAACAGATTCACAGGATTAGTATAATTTTGGGAATCTGAACATTGTTGGCGATATAGCCATCATTTTTGGTGGGAAAATTGACCCTCCGTTAACTATTGAATGGAGTAGTTAACGGAGGGACCAAAATCGATGAAATCAAGATAATTTAAGGGTCAATTGGATGAGTGTAAATCTGGGAGACCAAAATCGATTTTGGTGACGAAAAATGAAATTTTTATGATTACCAATATTCAAGTATTCAAAATCTATAACTAATATTTTATAGCATTATCAATTTGTCAGTATATAAATATATATATATATATATATATATATATATACAATTGATTATGTATGTCAAATATATAATTGTTTTATCTATAATTTATTATAATATATGCAATTATTTTAATTAAAATCTATGTGAATAATTATATACTTTGTATACATATTAGCTCTTATAAATCTTTAATATGTATTAAATACTTTTAATAAGTATCGATGTATAAAAAATATAAATAGTTACATATGTTTGTCGTATTTATGATAAAAATTATATATAAGAATATACGTACATTTATGTTAAATATAATATTTTTCTAGGAAAATAATATTGATAAATTATAGGGAAAATTTTATTTTTGGTCCCCCAGTTATATGCCGAATCCGATTTTGGTCCCCCAGTTACACCACTCATCAAATTTAGTCCCTGAACTACCATATTTTCGTCAAATTGGTCACTTCGTCTGATTTTCCGTCAAATTGGTAACTATTGGGGTTAATTAAAATCTCCAAAATTATATTTTGCACCCCATAAGCACAAATTTTGATAATTTTCACCCCTTAAAAGAATCAATAACAAATTTCACCCTTTTAACATAATTTTTCAAAGTTGAAGATCTAATCTGCAATTCACCATTACTTTATAATGATTTCTTGCCTTGATTTAACACCAGTTATATACAATACGGAATGCAGATTACTAGCTAAATATAATTATAGAAATATTTTTCTTTCTCCTTAACAAATTATTTTTTGCATTTTGTTGTTTTCAATATTGTAGTAAAGCCGTAGATATGGATGAAAAGTGGATTTGTGATGTAATGCGTGGATATAATTACGATTAAATGGTGTAATTTGTTAATTATTTTTTTTGGGGTGGAAAATGTCAAAAGTTGTGCGTCTGGGGTGCAAAATGTGATTGTTGACATTTTAATTAACCCCAATAGGTACCAATTTGACGAAAAATTAGATGGTGAGACCACATTAATCCAAGAATAATCAAATTTAGATCCATATAATTCAAAAACTAATAAACCAACAATATAGAGAAACATGGCATTTCACACAAACAATAACCAAATCACATCCATAATTCCAAATTTACCACCTTTATCAATACGTTATTTGAAACAAATGGATAAGGGTTTTTGTTGAATGACTTGGATTTTGATTTCAAAATCCTGAATTAAAATTATAAATTATGTTGAAAAAATATATTCAAAAAATTATTAATCATATTGGTGGAGCGCGTTACGGGACGGGTTGTACTAAACCAGCTACTTGCCCTGAACCCGAGCAGGTTAGAATTTTCAAAATTCTTAACCCGTCCCGTAACTCATTTGGGGAACCCAAACTCGTTCTAAACGGAGCAAGTTCAGGTTAGATACTCATCTAATTCTGCCCATTGCCATCCCTAGTGAGATCCTTATATTTGTACAAAATTTGGCAAGATCTATGTGAGCTAAAGGTACTTCAGTCTAGATTCAACTATTGCTTTGCCAAGTTGGTCAAGTTGAACTTGGCCCATTTACACTCTAACTCAAGATTCTATCCAAGAGTCTAAATTTGTATAACTTTTGAATTTTTTTCCCCATAAATTTTGGGTTTGGTTACACCTAACTTATTAGGTGACAAGTGTTATAATATTTATTTTGTGATAATCTTTTCTCAATATAACATATACCAATTACATGTCAAGTACAATTCATTTATAAAGTACTTGGCAATGATCCGTCTGTACCCGATTTTTTACTAGAATTTTCCATATGTTTTTCAAACACTTTGTTCAATCACTACTCGACGTATCCAAATTAAGAGTGTATATTCACATACTTACAAGTAGAAGAGAATGAGAAAAGAAGATTAATTTTATATATTAAGCAATAATAAACCAAAACAAGTCCATTAATTTTCTTTTAATACAAGTGAAGTTTTGATTAATTGTTTTTATAAGATGTAAAACTAACAATTTTATGTATATAAGTAATGTTATAATCATTTTTTTTGAAAATTAATCATATGTAACGTGTGGAGTATGGACTTAATTTTTGATCTTTCAAACAATGAACAGTACCATGTATAGCAAGGTAAGTATAACTTTTAGATTACGCATTTTTATTTTTTTTTATAATCCACCATTTTTTGATTTATTTAAGAATGAGGGTGCTCTTGGCTCGACATTGTTTGTTCTGTTAAAATTGTATTATTTGTATTTTAATAAACAATTTACGACGTTGAGAATAATTATAATTAACTGCATTTAATAATCACTAAAAATAATTGAAGAACCAAATCATAAAATTGGTTATTTTATTTCATTTATTTTAATAAAAGAAATATGAGAGGAGGGCCACAGTTGTTAGAGAGAATGGAGATAATAATTTAGCAAGAATCCAATATCAATTTCAGGTTGCATTTTGGATCTAAGGATTTAGAGGTGAGTAAAAGATTTGAAGTTAATAATATTATATGAATCCAATTAAGTATATGAATCCAATGTTAATGAATTTGAGTATTAACGAAAATTGAAATTCATCAAAACTCAAATTTATTTAAACAAACTAGTGAATTCATTATTATTTAGCCAAAATCATAACTCACAAATCCTTCGATTCAAACACATCCTTATAACCCTCTTACTGAGAAGTTTTCCTATTAATTGTTTGTAAATTAAATATAGACATTGTTTCATGCTTTTAAGGAGATTTACACCTTTAGTCCCTGAACTTTACCACTAAAATATTGTTGGTCCCCCATGTATCAGACTCGACAAAAATGATCCTAAATGTTCCAATATCCACTACTACAGAAATGACCTATTACAGCGGTTTTAATTCAGGTACTGTTTGCCCGTTAACCGCTGTAATAGATAACTGCGGTCCAATAATACCCTATTACAGCGGTGCTATTAAAAAAAAAAATTTATTTTTCCGGGGCCTATCCAAAACCGCTGTAATAGGCCTCGGAAAATTTTTTAAAAAAATTTTGACCGTGTCGGAATGATACGAAATTCGCACGATCATAACGAAACGGCATTCCGGAAACTCATTCTAGCCATTTGAGATCGTCTCATTTGCATTTTATTACAAAAATACCCTATTTTCGTAATAAAACGCAAATTTTAAACGATCTCAAATGCTAAAATTCCGAAAACAACGTCCGTTTTGTTTAAGTGTCTTACGAATAAATCCGCAAAATTCAACCGAAAATACACACATTACATACACAAATATACATACACCCATCCACACATACACAAAATATATATACCCATCCACACATACATAAATATACATACACCCATGAACATATACACAAATATACATACACCCATGAACATATACCCAAATATACATACACACATCCACATATACACAAATATACATACACCCATCAACATATACGTAACACAAACCCATCCACATATACAACATACACAATACACAAATATACCTTCAAATTACACCCACACATACACAAATTTACACCCACACATATACAAATATAGATATATATATATATAGAGGGAAGAAGAGAGAATTAAAGAGAAGAAGCTTACTATCGTCGTGGCGGCGGCGGCGGCGGTACGTGGTGGTGGCGGTGGCGCCGGTAAGTGGTGGTGATGTCGAGCTTTTTTGGGGAGGGGGGGATCGAGAGAGAGAGAGAGACCGAGAATAAGAGAGAGAGAAGCTTGGGTTTTAAATTTTGAATGGGAGAGAGAAGCGGAAGATAAAAATATCCCTGGCCTATAATTTTTTTAAAAACCCCTGTAATAGGTATACCCTATTACAGCGGTTATTTTAAAAACCCCTGGGTTTAAATTTTTTTATTTATTTTTTTAGGTTGCGGTTCAGTAGTGTGTAATAGGCACAATCTTCAGAAAGAACCGTTGTTAGGTTATTACCTATTACAGCGGTTCTTTCACGAACCGCTGTAAAAGCCCCCTCCGTTCAGCGGTTTTTTGAAAAACCGCTGTAATTGGGGCGCTGTAATAGGCTCTTTTTGTAGTAGTGAATTTTTAACAAATTCAGTCGTTGCCCGTTAACTTTCTGTCCAAAAACTAATGGAATGAGCTCGAATTGGGGAAAATGGGTGGAAACTCACTTCATTTTGTTATTTCGGCGAAAACTCCAAGTGTCTCGATAAATCTTCCCAAAATACACCATTCGAAGAGTAATTCAACCCAAATTCCTTCAAATTTTTTGTAAAATCTTATTTGATAAAATCCCTAATTATGAATGTTTCCCTATAATTTGAATAAAAAAGAGGTTGATTGTGCAAATCTAGGTTTTCAGCGCTAAATCCGACTAATATCCCCCAATTTGAGAGGAGTTTTGGACCAAATATATTTAAAATTAGAACATTTAGGCCAATTTTTGTCGAGTCCGATAAATGAGGGACCAAAAGTGCCATTCTCCCCATGATTTTCGAAGAAATAGGAAAGAATTTCCGTATTAAGATATCATGATATATAACAATATTGAACAAAAATGCTCAATTTAACATGTACAAAAAGTAAAGACCACATATAGAGCAACCCACCCTAACCCTTATTTAATAAGTATTAAGAAGATGTACAAAAAAGTCTTATATACGAAATACAATGAGAGAAAAATGCAGTGTCTCACATATTTTGTTATACATATTATAATATAACCATGTAATATTTTCTATTACACTTGCATGTGGGAGCCACCTCTTGAGTCTATGGTAGCCACCGCTAAAATCCAACGCCTGGATGGGTCTTAGACAAAGTCACCACGCGATGAGGATTGGAAGTCGAGCCTTGAAAGAGGGGTGATTGTAATGTCCCACATGAGAAAAAGAGGAAAAGTAAAAGTTGTTTATAAATAGTTGTCTAAAAATTCAAGTGCAACAATAAATATCAATTTTGGCCCGTGGTTTAAATACCCAACTCCATGTTACGCTCAGTGGGTTCGGAGGCACACCACACATCTAATGGGCTCGTGAACATGGGATGGGCAATATGTTCTTATTATTCTACAATAAATTATCTGAGAAATTTTTAGGTAACTTTTGCAATAAAAATTCAACATATCCTACGTATGAAGCCTATGCAAATACTACATATGAAGCCTATGGAAATATTTATTGCTCTTATTAAAAGTTAATATCTAACAGAGTCAACTTAAGAAAATTTTCCAATATGGAATTAATACTTAGTGTTTGAATATGGAGTTTATTGTTGAACACCAAGTTGCAAGCATGGACTATCTACATCTGTATATTAGAAAACATTGAACAAAAGTTGGCAAAACTAAATGCCATTGAGTACGTACAATAAATGTTTTGAGGGTTCGTTTTTAATTTTTTTTAATAAATAGGAGATAACTAATTATATTTCCTCCTCTTGAGGGTTTTGAATAACGAAAGTAGATAAAGAGCCTATAGATTAAGAATGTGTTTGAGACGTTAATGGAAGATAAAATTATGATGTGGTTAGAAAATAAAAAAAATTCTATCCCGTCCATGCACCCATATATAGTGTATACACATATCACGTACCCGTGAATGTAACAAAATATGATGCTCATGTTACAAAAGATTTGAATTGTCTTTTATGACATGTGTACAAAAGTGTGATAGAGATGAAAGAAAAATGTTGGTACATTTGAATCAATAACTACCACTCGATCTTCAAAAATGTGTACTTGCTCCGTTATTCATATTCTATAGATATTTATTAGTGTATCATAAAATGAAGGAGATAGTAAAGCAGATCGATTTTTATTTTCGTCACTAAAACAAAAGCATCACACATGTTCTATTCTATTTGCTTTTTGCTAGAAATAAAGCAAGGTAGGAAAATTCATTGAATGATTCCAAGAGATGTAAAAATCTTTGTCGATAATTAATTTGCCAATATTGAAATTGTTTGTTGCATTTCATTATTTCATTTTTTTAAAAGTCTAATAATTTAAATTAATTCTTCTTAAATTTTGATTTTGCCACATAAAAGTATTTCTATATCTAGATCCAAGTAAATTCAATTAATTTAGCCAAAACTATAAAGTTCCTACATACCTTTTTTTTTTTGGTAACGGGGAGAAGGGAGGTATCCTAACTAATTAACCCGATATATTGGGTTCCGCACTATCTAATCTCGGCCACTTGACTTCATTCCTATCTTGCTCAAGAAAGTCTTGGAGCTCGTCCATTGGTCCCGTGAAGGTGGTGACATTGTGGCGGTATCCCTGTTTGGCCATCAAGTCCGCCGTTCTGTTAGCATCTCGGTAGATATGAGATATGTGAGCTTCCCATGGCCGAGCCATACTCCAACTAATGTTAGAAATGACATCAAAGTCATGATGAGAGAACGTTGCAGGCAAGATATTATCATGCGTTTCTTTGGAGTTCGTCTCAACATACACCACTTGGCCATGCAAACCCCATGCCATCTCTATCCCATGGGGAATCGCAAGAAGTTCTGCTCGAAGCACCTCACAAATGTCTACTTGACCCAGAAAGCCCCGAATCCATCGCCCATCCGAGTCTCGGCCCTTGCGAGGTTGTCGACATTGGCGCATCAACATTGACTATCGTTGCACCAACCAACTCGCTTCATCCTTGCCACAAAGTCCGGGTCCCTACAATGCTCATTTAATTTCCAAACCTTTTGGATTCTTTGTGTTAGGAATCAATGCGCATAAACGAACTTAAAAGTAAAGAGAAAGCAAGAAAAAGAGACAGCGATTTTGAGAGCACGAATTGAGGTCGTGGTGAAGCCGGAGAAGATGACAGAGGAGGATGGGATCGGGTAGATTGCCAACCAAATAAGGATAATCTCGTTGAACGTTAATGAGATATCGTTGAAAAATCGTGGTGCCCGCAGATAAGCAGATCCGCAGTAGCAAAGGTAGATTTGTGTTGCCGAGTGGGCAGACTTGAAGCCAGTGGGAGCAGCTGTGGTGCCTGATGGCAAATTCGTAAAGCTAGAGGTGAAGTGGGCAGATTTGCGTTGCCGACAGGGCGGAAGAAAGTGTTAGCCAAAGACCGAGAGGGCATAGTTACGATGCCAAGAAAGCAAATCCACATAGCCAGAGGCAAGATGGTAGAAGATGCATAAGCCGAGAGCCAGGGTGGCAGGATTGTGGAGGCATGACCACGTAGAGAGAAACCATGAACACAGGAAACGGCGCAGGGAGGGGTTGACTGTGGAGCCAGAAGCCATGGTGGCAGGATGTGAAGCCGGGTAGGCAGATTCGCAGAGCCGAGGGGGGTTTTGTTGGTGGATAGATCGAACATAGCTTATGCGGTGGGAACATCAAGCAGATATGTGGGGCATTCGAGTTGCCATTGAAAAACCAAAGATATTGGCTAAGGGATGTGACATAGCTTGTGTAGTGGGAGCATCGAGCAGAGATGTCTGTGACCCAAGATAGCCGTTGGAAAAGTCCTTGGAATCAGTCTCCAAGTGGGAGATTGTTGGGTTTGTGTAGACCGATTGATACAAAGGATTGTGAAAAGTCAATAAAGTAAAGAAAGAAGCCAAAAAAAGGGGTCTCGGTGTGGTCAAAGATGGTTTGTGAATAGTGATTTGGAGAATGGGATTGTTATGTCCTAAGTGGTTTTGGCTTGGATTTGGTAATTGACGTGTATTAGGAGTGTTTTTCTAATTACCTAAAAATAGGATTGTATTTCATATTTAGATTAGGTTTTTAATTTCCTTGTGTGTTAAGACTCTTCACTTATAAATAGGGCTTGTAACCATTGTATTTGGTTGATTCACTTTGAAGGAAATAAAGATGTAGTCTAAGTTCGCTCGTGGATGTAGGCAGTTATGCCGAACCACGTTAAAATCCTCGTGTTTTTTATCTTCATGTTTAGGCTTAAATTTATTGTTTCTTGTTTATTCTTCGTGCTCTGATGCTACCATCCCTAACACTAATAACTATTGCTTTAAATCTACAGACAATAAAATAAAGTTGGGTGATTTGGTAAAACAAATCATTTAAAATTCATTGCAATATACAAATGGCATATTTGGCATTTTAATGAGGTTGAGTGTAATTTGCCTCATTTCTGGAAACACAATAGGGGTAATTAAGACTATTTTTATAACACATTTCTGGAAACACAATAGGGGTAATTAAGACTATTTTTATAACATAGCGGACACTGTCCCTCTTTTCCATAATACAAGGGGATAATATGCCTTTTACCCCTCCTTTTATGTATAATATAATTTAGGAGTTGATATTGGCATTCCAAAAATTACTACTGGAGCTTCACTTTTCATTATTTTTAGAAAGAAATTTGTATTGAATAATGGAGTGCTAATAACACTTTTGGAGTGTCAATATCATTTACCTACAATTTTCCTTGGAACCAAATAAAGCCTAGATGGTTTTTCTTTTTTTGCTTTTCTGAACATACCACAAAGAAAACACCAGTGTGGCCGTCTTAGGTTTTATCTTGGGGGTGCACGAGAGGAGGCCATCACGATCTTAGGACATCGTCAAGTGACGTGACCCCTTCAAGCCAACCGTTCTTACTTCTTATGCATATAAATTATATTATTTATGCAAATTGTTTTTACATGATAATCTAAAGAATTTATAAATTTTGTTATTGCATGCAAATTTTGGAAAATTTCACAACACAACCCACCCTAACACCTATTTAATAAGTGTTAAGAAAATTTCATTAAGTAAAATCCGTTATTTTATTTCAATGAAAAGTTTATAATGCTAAGAACAAAAAAAGGACAACATCTAATAAGGAAATTAAAAAAATTCGAGCATCAAACGTAGTTTCGTCAAGATAATAGATCTCAAAAAAATATCTAATTCTAAAGAACAAACTTTTTATGTATAAGTCCATTGTTGGGATACAAAACTTGGAGTAGAGTTTCCAATCCAACCTGTCAATGGCTGCTTAATTTGTCAGCCAATAGCCGACTAAGAACACAAAAATATGAGAAGAGGGCCAAAGTTTTTAGAGAAAGGTGATAATAATGTAGCAATACTTCAATATCAATTTCAGGTTGCAGTTTGGATCTAAGGATTTAGATGAGAGTAGAAGATTCGAAGTGAATAATTTTATATGACTCCAATCTTAAAGAATTTGAGTGTTAAAAAAATTGAAATCCATCAAAACTCAAATTTATTTAAACAAATTTAGTGAACTCATTATTATATATACAAATTCATAACTCACAAATCCTTCAATTCAAACACATCTTTATAATCCTTGACGTTAACTTTATGTCCAAAAACGAATGGAATGAGCTCAAATTGGGGGGAAATGGGAAGAACCTCATTTCATTTTTTTATTTCAGCAAAAACTCCAACTGTCTCAATAAATTCTCCAACAATCACACTATTCGAACAGTAATTCAACCCAAATTCCTTCAAAATTTTTGCAAAACCTCATTTGATAAAATCGTAATTATGAATATTTCCCTATAATTTGAGTAGGAATAATGTCATTAATAGCCCTTGAAGTATCGATTTTGTATCATTTCGATCCCTAAAGTAAACATATAACTAAACAATCTTAGATCAAATGAATACAAAATTCAAGAAAAAATAGTGAAAATCTTTATTGTAATTCTACAGAATATCATTTGAGAAAATAGACAATGAGGTCAATCTAATCTACACAAAGAACTCCTCCACAGAACCAATGGGTATTAACTATTAAGATATCATGATATATAACAATACTGAACGAAAATGCGGAATTTAACATGTACAAAAAAGTAAAGACCAAATATATATAGAGAGCAACCTACCCTAACCCCTATTTAATAAGTGTTAAAGAAGATGTACAAAAAAGTCTTATATACAAATTACAATGAGAGAAAAATGCAAGAAAACATGAAAATAAACAAGTATAAATAGGGGTTCTCTTCCCAACAGTTCAACACAGCAAAGCAGTGAATTGCAAGAGTAGTAAGAATAGAGCATACCACATATATAAACCTCAAATCTCCTCCAAATGGCTTATAATTGTGCCTCTGCCCTTTTCCTCATCGCACTGCTCTTCGCGGCCTCAAACCCGTTAGCAAACGGCCTATTACTACCCAACCCGCTGCTGCGAGGTATAACTCTAAACGGCACACTTTGCTGCACAGCGACGGGAAACTGCCCCGGCCAAGGCGTTGCCGGGGCGCTTGTTAGCTTGAATTGCACCGTTCTTGGCGCTACTGTCAATCTCGGCCAGGCTACAACTAATGCCAATGGAACTTTTAACATTACTGTTCCTGCTGTAAGAGCGATTGCCCTTGGACTTCCCGTACTCCCTTGCGTTACCGCTGTTCGACTTCCATTAAGCAATGTCACATGTCCGGTGCTTTCCACCGCCAATGGCGTCCTCGCATCCGCTCTTGAATCTGTCGGCACTTTGGTTACGAGCGCACTTGGGTTGGTTCAAAATGTTCGCTTAACGGGATTTGTCAATGTGAATATCTGATTGAATTTAATTTCAAGTACTGCTGAAAATTTCTTCTCCCTTTTAGTCTTTACTGCTTATATATAGTAGTATATTATTACTATGAATAAGAAACAATAGAGCACACTGCATGCATGTGTCGTATTGTTGTATTTATACCTTTTTTTTTTGAAAAAATGTATGTCGTTTATAAATTAATAATGGAGAAGAAAATTTTGTCTTAGTTTTGTTGTTTGTTTTTGGGTTGTGCACTTTAATCCATCGAAATACTGCTTAGAATTGTATAATACAAGATTTGAAATAACCAATCACCAGATTTATATTGTTTCATATTGCCATCTTCGTAGGATTTGTTATCGTGGGCCTACCTTCCAATTTCCATTTCGGTAACTTAAATAATTGTTCTACACTTAATTCTCTATTATAGACTTATACAGTATGACTGAGAGCAACAAATAGTAAGAAAAACGCAACAAAAATAAAAACTGACCTTTATTTATATCGTCTACTAGCTAGTAATGAATATGTGCGCTGCACGTGAATCATATGCACTCGTTAAATAATTTATGTATATAAGTAATATTTAATTTAGAAATTGTATATATTCAAAATTGTAATTTAACTAAGTGAATTATTGTTCAATAAAATATAATTAATTATTTGAAAAATAAAATATGATTGACATTAAGTACTAATCAACACATAGAAGAACTAATAAGTTTATTGAAAAATGTAACCTATATAAAATGCAAACATATAAATTCTTATTTAAATTCATATTTCATTTGTTTATTCACTTGTTTATTTTTAAAGACGAAGCACTCTCTTCTTTCCCCCTCATTGACTTCTATATGTACTTGCAAATCTCTCATTATTATGGCTCAAAAATAGATATTTATGTCCTCTTCTTGTTTCTTCTTTATCCGCTCTCCTTATTTTCTGAAAAACACAATAATAATTTATCAAAATATTAATTATATATTGTCAACTAGTGACTCATGCATAATATTTTTTTACATAATATAAAAGCAAGTAAGCTATATACCTTACAAAATAATACAAAAATAAGTCTCATTTTACTCCTAAATATTTTTTTTTTATTCGTAGTTTATAAGTGCAAGTACGATTTCATTTATTTCCCGTTTTCGTATTTTTTACCCAATTTTTTCTTCGTAACTTTAAAAAAAATTCATAAAATATTCGTTTCAAATTTAATACCAATTTTTCGTTGTCTCGTATTTAACTAGTTTTTTTGAAAGGTACTTACTAGGGAGTTGAATTGTCTTTCATGACAACATTTGTACAAAAGTAGGATAGAACTGGAGAGAGAGAAAAATATATTGTGAGGTGAAAGAAAATTATGGGTACATTCAAATCAACAACAACCACTCGATCTTCAATAACATATAGGTTGATGTCCATCAATTTTGTTTGATTATTTTATTTAAAATTGTACTTACTCCGTTATTCATATTCTATAGATATTTATTTATGTTATTATAAAATAAAGGAGAGAATTCATCAGTCCAAGTTCGTCACTAAAACAAAATCATCACACATCTTTTCTTTTTTGCTTTTTTCTAGAAGAATAAAGCTAATTAAGTAGGAAAATTCAGTGAATGATTCCAAGAGTTGTAAAACTTCTTTGTCGATAATTAATTGCCAATATTGAAATTGTTTTATATCTTTCGCTACTTCATTTTTTATAAGTTGGATAATTTAAATAATTGTTCTTAAATTTTGATTATAATAACGGGTCTATCCTAGTTAACAACTTCATATATCTCTATAGCAAAAATTCAATTAACTAACATACATTACCGGTCTAAGGAGTTTCTTGCTTACGAAGATCCTACATTCAATCGGGTCTTCTTATCACAAAAAACCACATAATGAAATTGAATCTATCTCAAGTCAATTTTACATTATGATGTTTGATTTTAAGATCTACTTATATATATTTCCTCTCGGTCTCAAGACAAAGTATTATATCAAACATATGGTGATCAAACATATGCAAGCATTACGCATAAAAATCAATTATGTAATAAGAATGTAATTAATCAGGAAACAAAGAATCAACAAAAACAAAGCATCACAAAGTCTTCACATAACCTAATCAAAAGGGGCTTAGTTCATAATTGTAAATAAGATAAATTCAAAGTCCCCAAAAGACATAGCTAAGAACTATTCTAAAAGGGGGAATTGAAGAACTCCCTATCACAAGGGGTGAAACCAAGCTTTTATGATGATTTTTTGCCTCTTCAACCTCCCTTGGGACTTTGGGTGTCTTCCTTGGGTCTTGGAGTATAAGAATATTCCTCTTGGTAGATGAAAAGTATGTCTCAAAGTCTAAAATCGGAGGATACAAAGTTAGGGCCCAAAAAAGTAGAATGCGGTCTAATTTTTGTTAAAAACCATTTCTACATTTTTGGACCGCGGTCTTATTTTACATAACCACTAAAATATGCATTTTTTCCTCTTTTCTCCGGTCTTTTCACTCGTTCATTTATCCGTTCCACTTAATACCTACAGACAAGAAATGACAACTAATCAAATCAAGCTGTGGGATTATCATGATTAAACATAGACGAAAACACATATATAGGGAGGGAAATATCGTAAAATGTGAACTTATCAATGGGGCTTGGTGATGGATCCATTGGCCATGGAGATGGGGCGAGCGGTGGGGGCTCTTCGACGGGCAGGGATAGACAGAGTTTGGGATTGGGAGGATCTGATCAGCCACGACAGTTGGTCGGAGGCAAAGGATTTGAGAGAGCACGACTATCATGTAGTTGGGGGCGTGGGCGGTAGTTGTTGTTAGGGATGGTAGCATGAGAGCACGAAGAATAATCAAGAAACAAGAAAACCTAAGCCTAAACATGAAGATGAAAACACGAGGATTTTAACGTGGTTCGGCATAAGTTGCCTACATTCACGAGCCAACCTAGACTACATATTTATTTCTCAATGAGTACATCAATCAATTACAAGAGTGAGTTTACATATTTATAATGGTGGAGAAGTCTAAAACCCTAACAAGTTAGGAAAAACATTCCTAAACAACTAGGGAATAATTCTTAACACAATAGGAAACAATTTCAATCAAAGTAGGACTCAAGACATGCCAAAATAAGAAAAACCGCGTCTTAAATACGCTCCCAGCGTCAGACCCGTACCTAGGCGCCGAAACGGCTCCTGCCACTGACAGGTGCGCCTAGGCGCCAGTTTGCCCACTCCTGGGCGCCGGCTTGTCCACGCCTGGGCACCGTTGATTGCATATTGGATATGCACTCCATAGCGTATCTTGTACATAAAGTCAGAAAATTCTGATATTCATGAAGGCAAAATCATGGAATATAGAATCATTGTCTTTTTCGAGGATACAATACTGCTAATTTGATTATCAGACACAATCGACTCTAAGTCCACGAGTGGTTATGTTTTACCATCGGTGGAGGAGCAGTGTCATTGAAATCATCTAAATGAACAGGTATAGCTCGACGTCAGACTTCATAGCTTTAGACAAAAATTGATGGAAAAGCTGAGTGACTACATAATGTTTAGAAGATGTTTCTCGTGGAAAATCCAGTTGCCCAAATCTGATACATTGTGACAATCAGTAGACAAATGAGAAGGGCATAGAGTAGCATGTACAATCGTAAGTCTAGACATGCTTGTCATAGGCACAATACCATTAAGCAGTTGATCTCTAACGGGATTATTTCCATTGATTATGTGATATCAAAGGAGAATATTGCAGATCCTTTGACGAAAGGATTGCCTAGAGATCAAATAGACTTCCTATCAAGAGGAATGGGGTTAAAGAGTACAAATTAAGGATGGACACAGCGGTAACCCAACCATGTTGACTGGAGATCCCAAGATCATGGTTCAATGGGACAACTAAGTTGTGAAAATTTAATGAGGCACTTAAGAGTTTAATAAACTCTAAACCCATTGCCTAGGATAAAGAAGTTCAACCTGCAAGTTGTAGCAAAGGTTAAGCCGGGCTTTTAATGATTCCTATACTGTCTAAATGAAGTGGAGTATGGCAGGATACTCTTAAATATGAAGTCACCATTGTAAGTGTGAGGTGTAGGCCGCCTTAACATTGAGTAAAATGTAAACACTTATGAATCCAAGAGGGGGTGCCACGGTCAAAATGGACCCAACAGTGATACGAAATCTGTTCGAGAGACTATGGTGTGAATATCACTGTCTTGGTTTACACAAACGGCTGAACAATTCAAGACATCGCGTTCATTGTACACCCTAGTAAATCCGATGATATTTCACTAAGAAAGGTTCAAAGCCAAAAGCTACCCCTTCTGATGCTATAGTTTTTCACCCGAACTCTCAATGTGTCTGCATTTGTAAATTTCATTCGTGAGGGGGATTTTTGGAAATCGGATTTAAATTAAGTTCGTGTGACGTACTTTCAGTAACAAATTCGAACAACACGTGTGCATTTTGAATTTCTCTAATCCGAGTTCGGACGAATGAGAAATTAAATGCTGAAGTTGTGGTTTCAAATCTGTGGGTTTACTGTGAATTTCTTTTGATCCAAGGGTGTAAAACGATGAGGAGTTAAAGATACTACTCATTACGATCGATGGCCACGATCGTACAAGTTGTATTTTTAACACACATGTGATTGGTCGTATTTATTACGGTCAAACCATTACGACTGTTACATGTGAGTCATTAAATTAAATTTAATGACATTTATGTGAGTCATTAAATTCAATTTAATGACACTTATGGTCACTCTTGTTTCTAACACCTATATAAACCCCTTTGAACGAAGCTTGTGGGAGCAGTTGTGGTGCCAAAGGCAGATCCGTAGAGTCAGAGGTTGGAGAGCAAACTCATGTTTCTGAGAGGGAGCCAATGAGTTGCTAGATTGAGGGGGCAGAGCTATGGTGCCAAGAAAGCAAATCCACCGAACCAGAGGTCAGAATGATAGAATCGGTCTGAGAGGGTAGAGCCGCGTAGTCGAGAGACCAGAGGGCAGGGTTGTTCAGGCATGACCACGTAGGGAGAACCATAAAGATAGGAAACAGTGCCGTGAGGGGTTGACCGTGGAGTCGGAAGTCATGGTGGCAGGAAGCGAAAATTGGGTAGGTAGATTTGCAGAGCATCGGGTTTATTGGCAGAGGGATGTGACCTAGCTCTTGGAGTGGGAGCTCGAGTAGATATGTCAATGGCCCGAGTTAACCATTGAAAAACCAAGTAGGCGGATGGATCAGACATTGCTCATGCAGGGGCATAGAGCAGATATATGAGGGATCCAAGATTGCCGTTGAAAAAGTCCTTGGTGGAAAGATGTCAGTGGACGGGTAGACCGAGGCAGTTTCAGTGTGACATGTTCAGGTTTTAGAGTAACCTATATCTGATGGTCAGATGGATCGAGATGGATATGCCACGATATTCAGGAGTTGGCTGATCACCAAAAGAATAGGGTAGTGGCGAAGGTTCACAAAGAGAGTCCGTCAAGTGGGATCACTAGGGACGGATGAATTGATGAGACATGAAGATGTCTCGGATTTAATCTCCATTGGGTTTGGAAGGTGCCGACTAGTGATGTTCACTGGGGAAAAGTGAAGGAATGATTCGAGTTGAGTCGAGTTTTTTGATTAGTCTCCAAGTGCGAGATGTTGGGATATGTGGAGTCGTCGGATCAAAATCGGGTCAAGTAGAGGAGCCAAAAAAGATCTAAGAAGGGGCGGTCGGGGTGAGGGGATTGCAAAAAGGTAAGAAAGAGAAAGAGTCGAACATATGAGGCAGGCAGTGAGCAGGTTGAAGATAGCGCCCGGCGTTGGACAAGCCAGCGCCCAGGCGTGGACAAGCAGCGCCTAGGCGCACCTGTCAGTGGCAGGAGCCGTTTCGGCGCCTAGGTACGGGGTCTGACGCTGGGAGCGCGTATTTTAGACGCGGTTTTTCTTATGTTGGAGTCTTGAGTTCTACTTTGATTGAAATTGTTTCCTATTGTGTTAGGAATATTCCTAGTTGTTTAGGAATGTTTTTCCTAACTTGTTAGGGTTTTAGACTTCTCCACCATTATAAATATGTAAACTCACTCTTGTAATTGATTGATGTACTCATTGAGAAATTTCATTTTAGACATCATACATACTTTTTTTTGATTAAGAAAGGTACAAAGAATGGACCGATAATACCAATATATATAGTATTTCTCTAATACTTTAACAAGATAACCTCATTAATATATACAAGTATATTATAATTTTTTTTAACTACGACAATAAGTTTGGTACCATAAGTACAAAAATCAATGTAATATGAATTTTGTAATTTAGAAAACTCCTAATTTTGAATAATAACAATCACTCATGCGGATGGACTCAAATGAAGTTTACTATATGAGAATGGTTATGATTACGGGACTTAAAGTTGCAAGACTTTGAAGAGCTTGGTTGCAAAAAGAATTAACTACTAATCATGTTCCATTTTATACACAAACCTTATGAGTATAAATTTCACGTTATTTGTACATTTAAAGGAAAAAAAAATTATTCAAGTATCACCCATATAAAAAATGAAATACGAGATGAAAAACTCAACAAAAGATCTGGGATTGCAATTTGAGGTTATTGTTTTACCTTTTTAACAAAGTGGGTATTTGATGCGTAATAGCAAGTAATTATGCAGTCAAATTCCAATTTAGAAAAACTTGATTACTTAGAGGTGAAAAAAATTTGATTACCATGATGGTAGTAGAAGTAATGATTAAGAACGAAGTACGTGATTTTTATTTTATTTTAATTCTAGATGACCGATAAACTCAAGCTGATAATTTTTAATCATGTGTCACACAGACTTTATAAGACTCCAAATATAGATAAAAAAAGCCATAACTAGTGATAGTTTGAAATTGAACCCAATACCTTCCACATGAAAATAAAAACTGATACCACTAGGCTAATAAGCCTTGAATTAAAGGCTAGACAGAGAAGTCTAATCTCTAGTCAGGTCGTGCAAACAGAATCCCTCCCCAAGTCATTTTTGGAGGTCATAAGCCGCTTATCACTTGACCCAACCACCTTGAGCTTAATAGTGTGAAGTTAAACATAACATAGTCAAAGTGGTATGGGCCTATATCTTCACTCGACCCAGGAAAGATATTATCTGGGCCATCAGTAAAGGCCATCAAATTACATGTTTAAACCAGTCTGAATTTTATGTAGCCCATAACCCATACCCGCAGTAACAAGCCCATATACAAGAAAGGTGCAATAAAAAGTCTACGGGGAGTGACCGTGTAAGAACCGCGTATTCGTGTTTCACTAATTAAAGCAATAGGGAAAAGAAAAGGGAAACATGAAAGGTCCATTTAATTTTGATTTGATATTCCGATAAGATTTTTTATTTTATATATATATATATATTTTGAATTTTATATATTATTCGAAATAAACAATAATATGCATATCAAATTTATGTTTTATTTGTACATACGAGAAGTTTGGGAAAATTATTTTTTTAGTCCATTAACTTGATCTTCTTAGCGTTTTAGTCCTTTAAGTTGAGGCGTTGTAAAATTGGTCCTTTATCTTCTGATTTTTTTGTAATTTTAGTCCTTTTGTGCTAAAAAAATTGGTAAATTTAGTCCGTCGATTTAGTCAATGGCATAGTCAATTGGTAAAAATTGAAAAATCTGATTAGGAAGATTTTCACTGCAATTTTAAATTTTGAAATGCGTAAAGTTATCTCCTTCATACAATAAAGATTTTGTGGATTTGTGCTTTTTAGTTTCTAATTAATGATATCTAATAATAATGTGTGACGGTGGTATTGATGGGTATGAACGGACTAAATTTACCAATTTCTTAAGCACAAAAAGATTAGAATTACAAAATGTTATAACATAACGGATCAATTTTGCAACACGTCAACTTAAAGGACTAAAATGTAAAGGAGACCAAGTTAACGGATTAAAAAAACAATTTTTCCCGAGAAGTTTTGTACCCCAAATGTATATTTGCAAAATAAAATACCAAGAGTTAAGTATCATTTTGAGACAAAAGATCCGAATGTCTACTAATTGTGAGATCAGATATATATATATATATATATATATATATATATATATATATATAATTTTTGATGTCAACTATTCACTTATTATTTATTTATTAATTATTTGTTATCTCCCAGTGCAAAGAAGTGAGAAGTGGGAAGAATGAACGAATAAGAAAATGCAAAATAACATTAATGGACTTTACGTGGGTTGGACAAAATAAAGATATTGTCAAGTGTTTTATATTACCATTATGCCCCTAATCTAAGAGGATAATTTAAATAGAGTTATTTTTTATGAGATTATTAAAATGACACCTTCGCATGCCTATATTATTTTCTTGATAATCCTTTTTTTCTTGATAATCTATTTTGCTTCTTAACATGGAGAAAGCAATAACGTTGGAATTAGATTCCATATGAGGTAAGATGTTTTTTTTTAAAATATTTATTTGCCTCCACGCATGAAAACTAATATAGGTTACGGTTAAATATAATAGCATCTAAACGATAACTTAAAATGATAAAATATCGAGTTCGATTGTTGCTGACTCGATTAAAACTCAGTTCAATTAACAATTAAATAAAACTCATATCCAAAAATTTGAAACTCGAGATACCTTACTCGTTTCGATTAGGAAAACTATAGGTAAATATATAATTCCAACAAAAATGATTTTCACAAAACAATTGCCAAACAAAGGAAGCAAGGGCAAAGCAGGAAAGAGGGAAATTAAAAAGTGTGTTTAAATTAAATTAAATTAAACTAAATGTGAGAATATTTAGCAAAAAATAAAAATTAAATATGAGAATAAAATAAAACATGAAATTACATATATATATATATATATATATATCAGCTGAATAGCCTGTCATTTTCTCTTTAAATTTTTGTCTACTTTATTAGCTGATAAATAACGCTGCCCTGCGTTATTCTTCAAAGAGCCCCATTTTCATTTTCCAAATTAAATCTCTCTTCAATTTCGTCTTCTCGAGCGATTTCAAGCAGTAAGAGACGAAGAAATGGCGGATCAATTGACAGACGATCAGATCTCTGAGTTTAAGGAGGCTTTCAGCCTGTTCGACAAGGACGGCGATGGTTCGATCTTCTTCTTTTTCATCGTTTTGTTTTGCTTAATCATTGTATATATACACGCATGTTATATGTATATGTATATGTGTATGTATGTGTGTTGTGGTCATATCGTTCTTGTGGATTTTGGATTTTGGTTTTCTGTTTTTTATCTCAGATCTGATTGATTTTTAGTCTTTTTTAATTTTAATTTCTGCTTGATCTTGAATATTGATGCGGATTAGGTTAATTGATTGGAAATTCTCGGTTAATAACATGGGAGATTCTTTTGGTGTTTTTATGTGATATGATTTCATTTAGCTCCATACGCCCCCTCCAGAAAAGGAAAAATATTTTAAGTTTGCTGTTGAGTTGATGATTTTGTGGTTTGATGTAATTAAATGTTTGAATTTAGGGAATTTATTGAAATATTGATGCTTATATACATGTCAAATATAGTAGTTACTGGATTCGATTTGCATTGGCGTGCACTCTATTAACAGTACTAGTATGAATTTGCTGATAATGGATATAAGATTATAGGTTCTTTCTTAGGATCACAGATTGGTTAGGGAAATGAAGATATTTACATATTTATTTTCCTCTTTCTGTAAATATATCAGGAAAACGTTGGTTCGATAAAGGGAGAAAGTTAAGAACTATATTTAACTCGAAAAAACAATTTGTTGGTTTTCTTTCCTGTGATTAATCCTTGTTCTGCGTATAGTTGGGAAATAAGGCATATAATCTAGCTTGATATAGGATTGAATGATTGGTCTAGTGGAGAAAGGTCACGCTTACTAATTTTACATATGAAATTCATGACCCCAATCATGTGATAGTTTATAAATCCAGCCATAGGTGATAATGTTAAGTGAATTACTCTTTTGGAAAATGCAATTCCCCTTTAAAGTATCTGGTTATGGATTTTTGGTTGTTGCTTACATCTGAGCATGGATGATGATGCATCACTTTGTGACTGATATAGTGTTACCTCATATGTTTTGATGAGGTAACTTAAGGACAATCACGTGGTCCATATAACCTAATATATCAATTTTTTCCCTATATGTTTCTCTTTATTTCTCATCACGTTTTTTTTTTCCATTTCTTGCATCTCCTTTTACATAAACTCAACTCTTTTTAATTAAAAAAAAATCCTCGTATCAAATTTTATTTTCCGCACATGCATCCAGTGTGCTTTTCTGACTGATATAGTGTTACCTCATATGTTTTGATGAGGTTACTTAAGGACAGTCACATGGTCCATAAAACCTGATATATAAATTTTTTTCCCTATATGTTTCTCTTTATTTCTCATCATGCTTTTTTTTTTTCATTTCTTCCATCTTTGACATAAACTCAACTCTTTTTAATTAAAAAAATCCTCTTAACAAATTTTATTTATGGACCATGTGACTGATATAGTGTTACCTCGAATGTTTTGATGAGGTAACTTAAGGACAATCACATGGTCCATAAAACCTGATATATGAATTTTTTCTCTATATGTTTCTCTTTATTTCTCGTCACGTTTTTTTTTTCCTCATTTCTTCCATCCCCTTTTACATAAACTCAACTTTTTTTAAAAAATCCTCGTATCAAATTTTATTTTTCTGCACACGCATCCACTGTGCTTTACTGACTAGTTAAAATTACCCATGGTTAAATGAAAAGAAACAGGAAACCCCTGTTTTGACTTTTTCTGTTATGTATTTTTATGACCCTTTTCAAATAATTACTACAAAATATCACGTGCAGGTTGCATCACCACCAAGGAGCTTGGCACTGTAATGAGATCCCTTGGGCAGAATCCCACCGAGGCTGAGCTCCAAGACATGATCAATGAGGTTGACGCGGATGGCAATGGAACAATCGACTTCCCCGAGTTTCTTAATCTCATGGCTAGGAAAATGAAGGACACCGACTCGGAAGAGGAGCTAAAAGAGGCGTTTCGTGTTTTTGACAAGGATCAGAATGGATTCATTTCTGCTGCTGAGTTGCGCCACGTGATGACAAATCTAGGTGAGAAGCTGACCGATGAGGAAGTGGATGAGATGATAAGGGAGGCTGATGTTGATGGCGATGGACAAATTAATTATGATGAGTTTGTTAAGGTTATGATGGCTAAGTGATATTTCCCACTTCTAAATAAATTAGAAAAAAAATGCGATATGGATATAATATTTGGGAAAAAAATCTGAAAAAGGAAAAACGCTGATGCAGAAGGTCGATTAGTGTTGCGTGTTTTTCTTGTTTTGTTTTTAATCGTTTCGTTTCTCGAGTTTAAGATTTTAATGGTCTGTTGTAATGGTGGTCGAAGCTTTGTTATGCTTTTTTTGTTATGTATTTTGCGACTCGTATTTGCAGAAATTCTAGTTTTTCCTTCCGGTCTGAAAGTTCTTTGCCTTAACTAGTCAAGTGAAACTTTATCATTATTGATTGGGGGCCTTGGGGCTCATTCTATAAGTAAGTAACATCTTTCATCATGTATTGCCTTGGAACTGATTAATATACAAGCATTTTTGTGGATTGTATTTAATAGTTGAGAATCTGGGACAACTCTAGGTAATATTGGATACATTAGGGCTAAAGAATAAATCAAGTTATTTGATATTCGACTCGGAATTAAGAGATACAAGTTTTAATTTTTGAGTTCGATTTGTTTAATAAGTCAAGTTTTTTGTTGTATAAGATTTGAAGTTCAATTCAAAATCGATTTGATTAATTAAAAAAATATAAAATATGTATAACTTGTACGAAGCTGATTGTTTTTTTAATGGCACTTTGGACAAGTGGTGCATGTCTATTTCTCCCACTTGGAAACTAGGTGCCTTTCTTTCATGAATAACATTTGACTGCTTCTTCTCATCTCTTGACAAAGTCTTTCTCTTCGCAATCAACCACTCGGAATTTTCTTCATTATTCTTCTTAGGCACTTGTTCAACCTTCTTCTTAGGTAAGTAAATGTTAACAGGTTGCTTAATTTCTTTCTTATCACTCGGACAATTCTTCATATCATGACCAAAGGAATTACAACCCTTACATATTGCCGGCTTCCACTCATATTTTATATCAATTCGACAAGTGCCATTGTGCGCAGATGGCAAAAACATCATAATCTCATTTGGAAACGAGGCATTAACATTCATAAGAACAAATACTCGTGCATAATCAATCCGTTCCATTGATAAAGTAAAGGCATCAGGATAGAGGGGCTTACCCATTGCGCTCACCACCGTACTCAAACCATCCAATGTCCAGTATTCAGCTGGCAAATGACGAAGCTTAACCCAAACTGGAACTTCTTTATGAATCTTTTTTTCGAGAGTCGTACCTTCACGCCTTTTCGAGAAATAAGGCTTGACCATCAAATAGCCATGGTCCTCCTTCGAGCACATCACACATCATTTCATTCGATTCAAACTTAAAGAAAAAGAAGCCATTACTTGTAGCTATGACCTCTATTAGACCCTACCATATCGATAGTACATATGTTTTTACTCCCATGAAGTACGGTTTCTTTCCGATGAAGTACCCGACACTTGTGTTTGCCCAACGTTGCATACCAGCGCGTACATGTTCCCATTTTGGTAGAACATATATTTTTCCATTAATTACTTCCGGCGGCACGTAATGAAGTGTAGTTCGTTTGGATGTAATGTATATGTCTTCAACAGCAAGTTTCGGCTTAGGTTTTCCTGGATAATAAGAGGAACAAGATCAGGATCACTCATGCTAAGGTCGATTCTCTCATCCATTCGCAACTTCCCACCATTGAATGCAAATAGCTTATCGACAGTTGTGAAGGGGGAAATATCTTCATCCTTTGAACTGCTTTGAAGGCGTTGTTTGATGTCATCGAATTTAATAACCGACATTGAGAGACTCATATACTGCAGTTGGTTGAGGGCCATATGCATATCTCCATTAACTCTTTCTGCAAGTTCCTCCAGTGCAATCTCATTAACATGAAGACCTTTTGAATTTGCTATTTGTGATAACCTTTTCGCCATCTGCTGCTTGGTCGACTTCCGGAAGCTGAGAAGTAAGCAGTAGTTCACAAGGCTCTTAAGTTTCTGACTGTATCGGTCATTACAAATGCATATTATAGGAATTTTGGACATCTTGATGCCGGCAATGAGATCAGCTACCCCGCCTCTATCTCCAGCAGACATACCATCGACCTCATCCATAGTAAGAATAGTCTTCTGATGTTGCGAGCGTTCCATATTTTTAAGAATCAGTGATTCATTGCTTACAAGTTTTTTTTATAGAATTGGAAGTACTTCCACCAATTCCTTTTTCAATTTTGGCATCAGCCTTTTCGCGACTATCACTAGCATTAACCTCAATTGTATGAAAACCAAGCATCTGACTAACCAACTTCGCTGAAGTAGTCTTCCCAATGCCAGGTGTTCCACTTAATAGCACAACTTTCTTAGGGGCAGAAACACTCTGTTTCTTCCCCTTTCCCTTCGTCCCTGTGTTAAGGAAATGATCATTCCAATTTACCAACCAATCATGGAGCTGCTTCACCAGTGATTGATTCCCAACAATATCATTTGGATTTCAAGAAGAAATCCTACAGTTTTATCAGGGCCTTATAGGGGCAGCAAGCCCTGCACATCTAGAGATAAACCCAGAGGTGGTGGCCAAAGGCTATATTCTCAATGAGGAGGATAGGAGCAGTTTGTTAAGACCAGTAACAAGGGATGAAATCAAGAAAATAATGTTCTCCATCCCTGAGGACAAGGGCCCTGGCCCGGATGGGTTCAACTCTTGTTTTTTCAGAAGCTCATGGCACATAGTGGGGGAAGAAGTAACCACTGCAATTATAAATAGCTTTACAAAGAGAAGGCTTTTGACAAAACTAAATCACACAGTGCTCCATTTGATTCCTAAGTGCAAGACCCCTAATACTGTGGGAGATTTCAGGCCCATTTCCTGTTGCACAGTGCTTTACAAGGTAATCTCAAAACTCCTCTATAATAGAATTCAAAGTGTGTTGCCAAAGCTGGTTGGACAAGCTCAAGGGGCCTTTGTCCAGGGTAGATCAATAGTTGAAAATGTGTTATTATGCCATGAACTAGTTAGGGGATACAATAGAAGGGGTATATCTCCTAGAACAGTAATTAAAGTAGATATCCAAAAAGTTTATGATTCTGTTAGTTGGGGATTTTTGGAAAAACTCTTACTGGCTTATGGATTCCCCCTCCCCCCCCCGAACTCACTAAGTTCATAATGGTGCGTGTGTGTCTTCTGCCACTTTCTCAATAATGCTGAATGGCTCTATGTTTGGATACTTCCCTGGTAAAAGAGTATTAAGACAAGGGGACCCACTCTCCCCTTATCTGTTTGTTTTGATAATGGACTACCTTACGAGAAACTTAACTAGATTACACTTTGAACTTGAGTTTTTTTTGTTGATGATCTGATGTTGTTTTGCAAAGGAGATGAGAAATCAGTTAACCACATTAGGCATGTTTTTGATAACTTTACTGAGATCTCTTGATTGAAAGCAAATTTAGGGAAAAACCAATTGATCTGTGGAGGTGTCACTGAGGGCAAGAAGGAGCAATTGTTGAAACTAACTGGATTCATAGAAGGTAAGATACCAATTAGATACCTGGGAGTCCCATTATACTCTTCCAGAATCACTGTCAAAAACTGTCAAAGCCTCATAGAGAAGATAATGGGCAAGATCACTTCATGGACATCAAAACATTTATCATTTACAGGGAGAATACTGTTAATTAACTCTGTGTTGTTTGGGGTGCAACTCTACTGGAGCCAGATATTTCCAATGCTAGTCACAGTTATACAGGAAATAGAAAGGTTATGTAGGAACTATTTGTGGAGTGGCCAAGCCACTGGTAGGAGCCCAGCAGCAGTGAAATGGGCAGACCTGTGTCTACCAAAACGGGAAGGAGGGTTGGGCATTGTCTATCTGATGAAACGGAATATAGCTGCAGTATTCCAACAAGTCTGGAACATTGCAGCAAAGAATGACTCAATGTGGATCAAATGGATCCATGCATATTACCTGAAACAATAGAGTGTTTGGGAAATAACAGCAAAAGTGCATGATTCATGGTATTGGAAGAAGCTGTTGGCTATCAAAGACCAATTGTTGGATGCAGTTGATACTATGCAAAAGCAGTGGAAAGATGGGAAGTTCTCCATTCACAAAGCCTATACACATTAAAGCATTTTGAGGAAGTAGAGTGGAAAACACTAGTGTGGGGGAAAGGTCCAGTAGCAAGGCACAGATTCATTGTTTGGTTAGCAATGCTTAACAGGCTCAAGACAAAAGATCGAATTAGCAACTGGAAGCAGCTGGAGAATACCAATTGTTTACTGTGTAACAGACATGAGGAAAGCCGGAACCACATATTCGTTGATTGTGATTTTGCAGGAGAAGTTATGAGGAAAAGTTGGATGGAGTTAGACATCCGAAACAAATATAGTAAGTGGGAGGATTGTCTAAAGTGGACCATGAATATTAGCAGGGGTCAGACCATGTTGAGCCGAAAGAAGAGGGCACTATTTGCAACTATTGTCTATTGCCTATGGAGGGAACAAAATCATCGTCTATTTCAAGTTGAACAAAATGATGTGAATAGTTTAGTAGAGAAAATATGAAATATAATACAATGTAAATTTCATATGAGTTAGCCCCCCGGGTATGCCTGGGTTTTATGTAAAGTTGATTGATAGTAAATGAAAAAGCTTACCGTGTTCCAAAAAAAAAAAAAGGTTTCGTCTTAGGGCTAACACAAATATTTCCCACCATGAATGCTTGAGGAGAAGACAAATCTGGATTTGCCTTCGAAGTCACTACATCCAAGTTACTTAAATTAGGACTTTTGAGTAGCTCTTGCTGCGTCGTCTTTTGATTAGAGGCCTCCAATATTTTTGGAGAAGCTAATGGTTGTGACGCTAATGATTTGACTAAATAATTTGTCGCTGTATCATGATCAATGATAATTAGAAAAAGGTACAAGATTGACTTAGTGAGATTCTGCTCGAACTTTGTACTAATTTTTGTTGAACCAAATAGAACCTCACTTCGGGTCGAGTCCTTGCTGGGCCTTAGGGCTTTCAGTCGGTCTAATGAGCGAGGCGGTTATACTGACTCAGGCTTAAATATTGTTGAACTTAATGAGCGTAGGCTCAAATTCAGCTCAAAACTTTTCTTTTGGCTCGAGTCAAATTCGACTTGCATTTAAATTACAAGCTTAGGCCTAATGCGAATTTGCTAACCTTTTTCTTATTAAAAAGAAATTTTCACACTAAAATAGGGAAAAATATTATATTAGTCCTATAAGATGGGGATTATTGCGAGTTTTAGTCCCATTTTCCTAAACTTGCGAAAATACTCCCATAGGATTCTTGTTTCTTGAAACTTTTTGTTCCATCCATTAAGAAAATGGAACTAACGGGGGTTGGTCCTAGTGGTAAGTAGCTCGGTTCCGCTTAAGCAAGGTCTTGAGTTCGAAACCTTGTGAATGCAGAAAACCTCTGTTGGGAGACTCACTCACCACTACCAGGTGTGCGACCTGGGTCGGATCCGGATGTAGTCGGGGCAAAGCTCCTGTGAACCGGGTGAACAACCAAAATTTTTTTTTTAAAGAAAATGGAAGAAATTTCATGCGCCAATAAGGATTTAGAATAAATTGAATAGATTGCCTAAATACCGCCAAACATTTACAACACCAAACCCTAAAGTCCTAAACTCAACCAAAAAAATGAATTTTTCCATTTTTTAATTTTATTCAAATTTTACATAATGTAGGTGTTCAAATTAAGTAACGTCCATCTATAAGACATGTGAGGCAAAATTTCAATTTTAGTCCCATAGGATATCGTGATTCTAGTATTCGCCTCACGTTTTACGAGCTTTTTAAAAAAGTCGCAATATTCCACATTAGTTGCAAATTTAATCATTTTTCCAGGCGGAGTTAGTCTCATACAAAATTTTATGTTAAACTTTGACGGAATGGGCAACTGAAAATTGCATTTTGCCCTCTGAAACTATATACCTTGTACCAAACACCCCCTAAACATATTCTTTTTCACTTACCCCCCTAAACATATTTTTTTTCCCTTACCCCACTAAACATATTTTTTTTTTCACTTACCCCCTAAACATATTTTTTATTTCACTTAATTTTTCAAGAGATAAGTGACATTAATATTTGTTTAGGGGGTGTTTAATACATCTTGTATAGTTCAGGGGGCAAAATGCAATTTTTAAAAATACATTTCGTTAGTGTCCCTTAATTTTTAACAGAAATAAAGTATGGGACTAACGTTGTTTAAAAAAGGACTAACATTACAACCTTTTCAAATTATTGAGACTATTTTTATAATTATGTAAAGCATGAGACTACGATATCCTGTGGGACTAAAATTGAAATTTTGCCAGACATGTGATGAAACTAATGATTTCCATTCATTTGTTAATAATTGGGACTAGAAATGCCAAAACATGTCCTGTGGGACAATTTTTGTAAGTTTGTAAATATTTGGGCTAAAATTGCAAACGAACCTACCGTACGGAACTAATATTGTAAAATTTCCCACTAAATTATGTAGAAAGATACTAATCTCTCAATGCAGAAGCTAAAAGTTTAAGCTAATAAAAATAGACAAATACCAAATCTGTAATCAATTACATGCATAAAACATTAAGAAACATTTTCAAAAAATTAAAAAGATTTAAGAGTATATGTTTCTTCTCCATTATTTGTGGACAAAATACATATTTTAAGGTTACATTTATGATTGTGGTCGAAATCAACAAAACAAAGCAAAGCTATAACGACGAAAGAAAGATGCATACATCCTCGTTGCTTATTCATAGTATAGCAGTATATATGTGTGTATATATATATATATATGTACGTAACATAGATTGAGGTGGAGAAGAATCGTCTAGGGTACTGAAATGACAATTAGACCGCCGAACGGGTAAATCGCATTATGGTGGCATTTTGAACCAACCCAATTGCTTTAACAAAAAATGGGCCACCCACTGTTCGAATGACAGATGTAAGGGTATCATTGGTGGTCGAAAGCTCGGGGCAGACGTCGTCATCTAAAGAAAGTTGAACACTGGCGACACATGGGAGCCTTCGTAGCAAATTAAGAAGAGGTAGGTTCGGAAGAACCCTACCAGGGAGATTGATAGTTATAGACCCGTCAACATTAGTGGTGTTCTGTCCAATTGTGTTTGATATACCGAAAAAATTTGTACAATTCACATGAACAACTGCTCCACTAACGCCTTCACCGGGCCAATTTCCGGTGGGCGTGCAACAAAGTTGGCGAGGATTGTAGAAACGAGGAAAAGGGCAAAGACACGATTATAAGCCATTTTGGAGGTTTGCGGTTTATGTGTTTTGTGTCCTAATGTAAGGAAAGAAGCTCTATTTATACATGTTCCTTGTTTTTAATTAGTCCTTGCAAATTGAGTCCTTTTTGTTCAGTGTGAATATATGAAACCCACTAGCTAGGTAGAGGAGGTAATATAGGAAGATTGCTTTATACTTCTTATTGATGGTAAATGCCTAACTTGCAATTTTTTTTAAGTGAATCAGGTATATGTAGGGTGGAAACAAGTCGAATAGAGCAGAATACGTTGATGTTCAAGTTTGTTTGAATTATTACCGAACTTCAGAGTTTGTGTTTGAGTTTGGTTTGATTGTTAATCAAGTCGAGCTCAAACGAGCTTTAATCGAGCCGAACGCGAGTAAGCTCGAATGACTTGATTTTTTCCACATATTTTATCATCTTTTACTATTCGAGTTGAGTTTCAGCCAAATTTCAAAATTATCGAACACACAAAATGTTTGTTCAAGTTTGGATTGAGATGTTAATGAACCGAGCTCAAACAAGCTTTTAATGAAAAATCTCAAGTCGAATATCGAGTAGATTGATTTGTCTTTCATCCCTAGTTATATGATATATTTCATGAGTATCAATTACTATTATTCAATATCTTAATAGTTAGTAATTATTTACTTTTATTGACAATTTATTCATTTGAAACAAGTATCTACTAACAACTATTAAAATAAACTAACAACTATCAAGAAAGTAAAGAAAAACACGAACATTTGTGGAAATATAAATCCTAGACTTATAATATTATGGGACTTCAATTTCACCAGTAAAATTTGATTTCATCCACAGTATCCCTTTATACTTAAGATTGACAACTTGTTTTTATTTATTATTATATAAGTCATAGCAAGTCTATGTACCTTTTTAAGTCTATGCATTTGCGAATTAGCAGGCGAAACTCTACATTTAGGAACTGCACATTAATTTCCCTGTCAACTAGCTAGACGTCTGATTTACTGAAAAATGTTAATTAATTTATTTGCTTATTTGTAGTCTGATTTACAAATATATTTGAACTCAAAAAGGCAAAATGGCAAAATTCGTCTGTAATTATAGACGTTGTTGGATTTAGTCCTACGACACTGATATTATTAAGATACTATTCAATTCATGGATTGAGAACAAATTTTGTCAAAAATTGAAAAGTTAATTGGAAATTAGCATATGTGTACTTTTCAATATGGGAAGAAAAATCATCACATAAAGACAAAAAATGTCACTTAAACATAATCTATAGGATTAACGGTGAGTTTTGCCCAGCTTTTTGGATAATAAATTATGGGATAATTGATTATAGTAAAAATTAGAATTTTTAACTTTTTTAAAATGTGGTTTTGTAAAGCAAAAGTGCCCAAACGAAATCATAGGGAAGGCGGCCAAATGCACCAAAAATTGTGATTAAAAGTCCAAACGCTATTTTTAGTGTTTCAAAAGCGGGCCTGGGCCGGTTGGGTCAAATTTCAATATATTTCACTTTGGTGTTTCGAAATGAAGAACTCAAATTGGGGCCAAATGGATTTGAACCTTGGTCTTAAAATTGAGGCAAAGGTATTCAAATCACTTAGTCTAGGAAGTTACTTTTTTCTAAATTTAAGTGTAAACTAAGAAAGAAAATCAATTTAGTGTAATTGTTTACACTATGTTTAATATTTAAGCCTCAATTTAAAATTTAAATTAACTTATAATATTCAAAATTTTTTGAACAAAGACGATTCACTTAAACATAGAGTAATTGTTTACACTATGTTTATGTGTATCGTTTGGTTCTAATTTTTAAATCTTATAAGTTAATTTTAAAGTTTTAATTTTATTCTAAGTTTATTTATGAATCAAGTTGATATTTAATTTAAAGAGACAATTAGAAATTTTCAATAAAAAACCCCAAATTTATTAAGAAAAAGTCATCTAAAAGTGTATAAAAAACGAGGCAGAAAATATTTAGTTCTTGAAATATGCATGATGTGGGCTTGAGCGAGGGAGGAAAAATGATATGTGGTAGAAAAAAAGTTGTGTAAATCCATCTTTTGTCACGTGTCATCTCGTGTGATGAAGTCTTTTTGAGCCAAATTTGTTAGCGTTTTGAGTCCTTAGAATTCTGGAGGTTTGGAATAGTAGTACAAGTCTTAGTTTAATGAATAGGAGTCTTGCTTTCTTTTCTTTGATATAATTAGCATCAGTTTTTTAGTTTCTTTTCATTATTCAGTTTTCCAATTAATTAATAAAAGGGTGAATTACATGCACACCCTCTTACGTTAGTGTTAATTACCAAAATCCCTGCTGACTTTTGATAAAATTACAATGAGACCCCCCTCAAGGGGTCTACTTGTAAGGTTTGTAGGGATGAAATTGTAAGAACTTTTAAATACACAATGAGTGTAATTGTTAGAATATCTTAACATGAGGGGGACTTTGTGTAATTTTGAAAACGTAAAGGGTTTTCAGTAATTTTTCACTAAAGTGAGGGGTGTAGATGTAATTTTTTCTTAATAAAATTGCATTTTGTTATCGAGAGATTTAAAGACGTCACTATTAGTAACCAAACATATATAATTTGTAAAGCTTGATAACAAATTTAACAAGCTTGAATCTTTTTTTACGATCGACTCATGTCATTTGTAAGTTTACACACGCATCTCACTTAAGTTCACACCGTAAGAGTTAAACTCCTTTCATTATATTATAAGTCATAAGATTTTTTGCATCATTTTGACGTACAGGGTGATTAATGAAACAGTGGTATATATATTACCATACTTAATAGGAGTGAATGACATTGCTACAGTAAAATGTGGTTGTCCATGCTCTGCCTTTGCTTTTCCTTCCCTGAAAATGTATACAAAAATATATAAATATACACACTAACACACCACTATCACTAACACACATATATATTATACAAAAGTATATACACTAAAAAAAGTTAATATAAAAAATATATACAAAAATATATAAATATACACACTAACACACCACTATCACTAACACATATATATATTATACAAAAGTATATACACTAAAAAACAATTAATATAAAAAACTAAAAAAATTTAATACACTCAAAATTTAATATAAAAAATATATACATTACCATACTTAATATATACCATTACCGGTGTGTTTTTGGGGGGTTTAAATCCAAATTTGGGGAAAATCTTCTTCTGTTGGTAGGGTATGTATCGCTATTTTTCCAGGTTTAAGCTTTCAAATTTTATGTTGTTATTAGCTTTTATTTCATTTTCTGTATTCTACAATGGGGTTTTCTGATTTCCGTGTAGCGCATGCTGTTGTCATTGGAGCTGCAGAATTTGCGGAAAACTTTCTTCAGTTGTTAGGGTATGTCTTGATGTTTTTGTGAATTCGTTTATTTTTTGGTTGTAAGCTTCTTTGGCTTTTCATGTGATTAGTGGTGCATAAGTTTACAGATTTTATGTTATTCTTAGTTCTTGGACTCTACAACTCTGTCACTGGTCACGTGGTTATCGTTTTAGATATATGTTAAATGATACCTTTCCAGTTATAACCATCATTTCAAAGATCAATTTTCGACTTGAGTTCATTCAAATCTAAACTGATTACTGTTAGTTATGTACAGTTATTTGAGAGGATGTGAATATATTGCAAATCTAAACTTGTTTCTAGAATTTAATTAGATAGCTATTTATAGGTAAACAGATCTCTTGCAAGTTTTGGGGTGGATCTTATCAGATTGTTCTCTTTGGAGATTCAAATCTCTGATTTTGATTTTCGAATAATGGCACTTCTCGAGGAGAAGAAACGCAACTCTTTATTTTCGAGAAATTTTGTTTCGAGCAGAGAAAACAATAGTAGATTGTTCTGTAACACTTTGGAGATTGAAATATCTGATTTTGATTTTCGAAAACTCTTTATTTTCGAGAAATTTTGTTGTGAGCCCAGGAAACAATCGTAGTTTGTGAGGAAATCTTGCAATTTCAAAATTGCCCACCAGTTTCGGTTCTTTGAAACCAAAAACAATTTCAGACTTCTCGGTGGAAGAGAAATGAAACTTGAAACCTTGGTTTCTGAAACAAATATATTGTTAAATGCTTGGATATAATTATCTCGACAATTTGATGAGAGAGTTTTGACGAGCTCGACAGGTAAAAAATGAGCTCGGCTCGAGATCGCGAGCTCGAGCTCACGAGCTCGAGCCGAGCCCAAGTTCGCGAGCTCGAGGCTAACTCTCGAGCTCGAGCTCGAGCCCAATAGCTCGAGCCTAGCTCTCGAGCTAGCTCGAGCCTAGCTCTCGAGCTAGCTCGAGCTCGAGAGCCACTAGCTCGAGCTCGAGATCCACTAGCTCGAGCTCGAGATCTACTAGCTCGAGCTCGAGAGCCACTAGCTCGAGCTCGAGTAACAACAAAATCAGAATCAACTTATTCCACAAGCATTAAAACAGAAAATTACCGGGATGAAAGGTGGTTTAGGGCAATTTGCGGCGACGACGGAGGATGGCGACGGACTGTGAGAAGAGGCCGGACTGCGTGACTGGAAGGACGGAGGCTGCGTGATGTGAGATGAGGCCGCCGGCCGCCGCTGCGTGACTGTGGAGGGCGGATCTGGTGGAGGGCGGTGGTGTACGGAAGCAATGTTTCACCTTTCACCTTTGAACGACAGATCTGGAGCAATGGTCCTCCATAAAGTCGATACATATGTTCATTGGCATGGTGGAGGCACCGGAGATGAGAATCACTGCCATGGAGAACTCTTGAGTTGGAAACGATTACGGACTCTTGAAGCTTTTTGGTTGGGTGAGGAGGAGGAAGATCCATCTGGCTCTCGGATTGGGGGAGACGACAATGAGGATGACAATAAAAAAAATAGTGGAGGAGTCGCTGCTGCCGTGGCACCAGCGGCGAGAACCCTAAAAAGTTAGGGTTGCTCTACTCAAGAGAGAGAGAGAGAGAGGGAGAGTTCGAAAGTGAAGAGAGACTTTTAAATGAAAGCACTGCCCCCATTGAGTTGAGCTCAATACAAATATTTATTTTATCAATGGTAGTTATCTTGAGTTAAATAAATTTAAATCTTAAATTCTTCACATACTATTGGTGTTTAGACATTCCGAGCTTGTTTCAGCAACTTAAGAGTGGAAACTTCATTCTATTACACACTTAAAAGTTTTATACCCCGCACAAAAAGTTTCTAGATCACACCTCAAGATTTCATTAGAATGTTTTACTATTAGCTTATATTTCAATGACATATTCTATTATTGGTGAAAATGTATAAAATAATTTCCATAGCTTCCTCTTAACTTCCATTTGAAGCACAAAACGTCCCTTTTATATAAAGTTAATTCAAAATCACTATGCCCTACAAAAAATAATTTACTTTGCATTGTCACTCTCTAATGGTTGTCTACAATCTTGTGGTTTTTGACTTAAATAATTAAAAATAATTGTAAATATATAAAAAATTTAGAATCCTAAAACTCACAAAGACCTCTCATTATCTAAAAATACAATATGCAAGTATTCAGTCACAAAATATTTTTTTTCTTCAAATAATCGAAATCATGCTAATCTAATTTTAACGAATTTCACATAAAGAACAAAAAAGTTATAATAAAAAAAACCCATCTATTTCTCCGACAACATTAATTTCATGATTATGGTCCCAATTTTACATGGTATTTTATAACCTATGTGATGACAATAGGTTGGCTCAAAGTTAGCTCACACTTATTACGAACTTTGGACTTGTATCCTTCCGGCTCACACTATCCATTTTTCTCAAAGTAGTATTCAATAAAATACATAATAAGATATTAATTTATAATAATACACTAAATAAAATTTACGGAAATAAATATATACAATTTTGAAGTTTTATTATTAAAATCATGAGCTTTACGATAATAATTAGTAAACTCTCAATCTATATGAAATGATATAAAAAAGATTGAAAGTCGTTTCAGGGTCTTTTTAAAAAGAAAATTTTACAATAACGTCTGCATTTAATCCACTTAGGTCACATATAAGCTTAGTTCAATAGTAATTGAAAAATTGTTAAAACCCCCAAAAGATAAATTTTAATATCATAAAAACCCATGAAATTATTTTTCAATCCAAAAAACTCATTTTGTCAACTTTTCATTCCAAAACCCCCCAACATGTAGGGTTAATAAATTTATGAACTTAAACACCCTTAGCATCCTAAATTTAAAATTAATCAATTGTAGTTTTTCGAATGAAAATTTAGTGTATGAGGGGTGTTTTGATTGAACAGTATTTTTAGGGATTTATTAGGTAAATCACACTTTTCGTCCAATAAATATGTGTATGTTCAATTTTAGTCTCAATCTTTAACTAATGCCTCACATTGATTGGATACACATTTGTACCGTAAACTTTTATTGAATAAAACAATATGATTGTTTTTCCAAAAAAGTAAAATATGTGTTCAACAATATGAGATTTTAACAATTGATTTCAGATTGAATATTAACTATTAAGTAGTGTGATGCATCTTTCGGCCCTAATTTACAACTACAATTCATTCCACTTTCAAATTGCACTTGTTCAATCAATACCAAATTTCAAAATTGAATTTGCCATAAATTCTTATCACTTATTGACGTAAATGCGAGGAGTGCGAGTTCTTGCTATGTGGTGATTCTGAAACTTTCTACGCTATTTTAACAATTGATTTCAGATTGGATATTAACTATTAAGTAGTGTGATGCATCTTTCGGCCCTAATTTACAACTACAATTCATTCCACTTTCAAATTGCACTTGTTCAATCAATACCAAATTTCGAAATTGAATTTGCCATAAATTCTTATCACTTATTGACGTAAATGCGAGGAGTGCGAGTTCTTGCTATGTGGTGATTCTGAAACTTTCTACGCTGACCTAAATCTTTCAAAAATTTTTGTATTGAGAGCATAACTACTTATCTCTATGATCTAAATTCTAAGTAAGACTTCCACTTTCATGCGAGAGGTTTTGTGTTCAATTTCAAATTGTCACAAGTTGTGACATTTTTCTCCTTTTATTTGAAGTCTTATATAGGGTCCGTGTCGCCATGATTAAAAACTATCAACCCTGATTTGTCGGGTCAGGTTTAAGGAATATAAAAAACAATCATGTTTTCTTATTTAAAAAATGAAAACTCGAAGATTTTTCCTATTTCTCCCTGATACTTTTGCTATGATCGAACGTGGTCATGCCTTTGGGGTGTCTTAACTAGGTTAGGTTGGGTGGTGCTTGTTTGGTTTTGGCTGCCTATGTGTTCCATGTTTGTAACTGGTATTCATGCGGGGATTTTTTTGTTGTCATGCGTCATTTTGCGGTATATTACCTCTTTGGATTATCGCACCAAAGTGTTTAGAGATTGTTGTGTGCATGGATCGAGATGCTAAGAATCGAGCTCGCCGTCAGAGATATGCAGCACGGTCCACAGAGCAACATCAAGCATCTTTGTTAGGGCGAAGGTTAGTTCGGAGTGCCAAGAGAAAGGCATTTTTAGCTGCTGAGCAAGTGTTAAGTGATGACTTAGTAAGTTGCTCCGTCAGTGTTAGACCCGAACCACTACACGCTTCTACTGAACAGCATGTGGATATCAGGGTGGCTTCTTCTCGTGCGGAGGATCATTCACTTGGTACCCTGTTTCGATTGTTGTAACTGTTCTTTTGGCTATTGGTTTTCTTTTGTTTCGTCTTGTCTTATGGTTTCCTGTTTTTTTGTTCTCCAGCCCCTGTTCCCTCCACCCGAAAAAGGAGGAGAAATATGAGCCTTATAGACGATCTGCCCCTTGAGCCGTGGATACTTCCGGATGTAGCTCCTTGTGTCTATTGTAATGCCTTGCGATTTTATCGCGAGCCTCCTGGTTTTTGTTGTGGGGAGGGTCAGGTTTCCTTGGCCCCGCGTGAAATGTTGCCCGGGTTGACCGACCTTCTTATTGGAGAGTCCGAGATTTCCGTTGAATTTAGGCGGCACATAAGATCTTACAACAATTATCTCGCATTCACGTCCATTGGTATGAAGGCTGATAAAAATTATTGCTGGTCAAACAAGGGCATATACACGCTGGTTGTTCAAGGCATGGTGTATCACTATATTCGCAGCCTCAGGGACGATGCACCGGCTGCTTCAAATTTAGATTTGTATTTTCATGAGTTTGATGGGCTGGTGCGTACCACCGGCCAGCGTAGCTTTCATTTGAATCCTGACTTGGTTGCTAGCCTTGTGCATATGCTCAGGGACAATCCTTATTGTCGCTTTTTCAGAAGCCTCCGCCACTATACTCCTTTGGTGAATTATACCATTGTGCTGCGTAGTACACCTGCCCTGGATCAGCACACTTTCAACTTGCCTTCCGTTTCTCAAGTTGGCGCAATATGGAAGGAGGCTGATCCATCAAACGAGACCATCACACGGGACATACGTGTTTATGTCAATGAAGATACAAGCCATACAATTAAATATTATTACGGCTGTTATGACCCCCTCCAATATCCATTGTTGTTCCCAAGAGGCGAACCTGGATGGCACTCTCGGATCTCCAAGCATAGGAAACACACTCAACATCCTGTAGTTGACACTGGCCATCATGCGTTTGGAGAGTCTGCGTCATTGATCTCTCCCAATCTTGCTGAATCGGCTGCAGTTCTATTGCAAAATGAAGCTGATGGTATGGTGCTCTTTTTCGATGTTCTGCATTGCATTTTGTACATTGTTTTTTAGACCTCCCTAGAATTGGCTTGCGCAAAATATTATTGTCACCTAATATGTTTTGACCACATGAGTACAAACTGCTCGTACATGTTTCTTGCTTTCAATCTTTTTCCCCCTTCATGTGGATTTCATGCCTTTTGAGTTTTAAAGATGTAAATGAAAATGTGAAAATGGTCGGTTATTGCTTTCGATGAGCAATGCAATTTCCTTGCAGTTTTTCAAAATCTACTACTCATTTGTGGTAACACATGTAATTAGAAAATCACTAAAGAAGTATTTCCTAATTGCCTTTAAACTATTTATGGTATAAAGACATTTTGTAAAGTGCATTTTTAATTTCCCAAGTAATCCATTCTTTGGATTGTCTTCGTAACTTGGCTTCCAATTATTCTTTAAGAAAATATGGCTGCCAATTATTCTATAAATCAGTTCCCAACCAATTTAAAGAATAAAACGGAATGGTTATAGACAAACTTCAATTGATTTACAATATGATTTTAGGCTACTCAACTTTAATAAATAGTAGTATATAGATATAATCTTTAAGCATGCGTATACATGTGATGTAAATTTTATGTGGATATGTAGAATGAATAAGCATCCAATTGAAATGTATGATATTGCCCAGTTACAATTACCAGCTAAATTATACCTTCACTCTGCTTACTTCTAATCCATAATTTATGTATCACAGAATATGCATGATACCATACCATGAAACTTACTTGGCATTTCTTTGCATCGGCATTTAATAAGGTTTATCAAGTAAGTTATTGCATTGCAATATAGTTAATAATAGAGTAAAACATGCTAGACCTTACACACCTATTCACTCTCACATCACTTTACCTGGAGTTTTCCATTAAGTAACTGATCAAATTAAACAACAATTAAAGTGTGTTGAGTAGGTGGTTGTGTTTCAATCAGGAAATTGCTTTACCCATAATCACAAGGTACTGATTAAAATTTGGATCTCTTTTCTTTCAGATAAATATATTAATTTTTTTTTTTGGTAAGGTCAATATATGAAAATATATAAGACCCTATAAAAGTCTTAAATCAACAAGACTACTTTTACAATATGTTTATTTCTTTAGGAAAAACTTTCATGGTTACAAGAATAGTTTGATAAATTATGACGTGGATAATTCTTTCTGTTAATGATTAAGGTATCATCGTTATGAATTTGACGAAAAATTAAATGTTGTTTATTTAGCTTATCTCATTTTATTGAGGGAAATATGGCGTAAATCTTAGCTTGTCTCATTTTTTTCATAAATTCCCTTGGGAAAAGCTGTTCTAAAAAAAAGCTATCTAGGGAATTATGGCAAATATGCTTATCCATCAATTTTCTACCTCAACTTTATCCATCAACCATTTTCCACATCCTCAGATATTTATTTAAGTTTATAAATTTGTGCAGGTGTGGCCCACGCAGATAACCTGATAGCAGCAGAAGCAAAGCTTGGCTCTACGCCTGCTGGAACTCAAAGTCACACTCTCAACCTTGTTTCTTCCACTACAACTACAAAGAAGCTGTTTGATAGTGGTTGGCTCTGTGTCTTCTTTGAGATTACGACATCTTTCATGATTTTTTTCCCTTGTCTAATTTATACGTTCCACGTTGCTCAGATAAACTGGTTTACAAGGATAAGGTTCCTCCTTGCTTGTCGTCCACCACAATGTGTGCTCCCACAGAAGAACCTATACCTTGCGATTCAGACGTTGATGTCAATCCGCTTGTTGAAAAAGGCCCTCGCAAATTAATACTTCCTGGTATGCACTTACGTTTTATTGCACATATTCTTGTAACTGTTGTTTTCCTTAAAACATACCCACTTATATAGCTTTCGCTGGATTTGTGTAGCTGATTCCGATGATGAACATGTACCCATCATACGGTGTTCCAAGCGGAAAAGGACTTGATGTTATAAATGAATCCAACGTAAATAACCACTCCTTAGGCCATGGAGTTGGATTTTTTTTTGGGTTTTTTTTCCAAACTACTATTTTTCACCTCACTCTTTGGATTAATAGTGTTGTGTATCCATCTGCAATAATACTCGGTTAATTATTTGTTCATGCTTTTGGCCTTTGAAATGCAATTATCGAATGCTGCGGTCTTATTCACTATGGATGTTGCTTTGAATTTGTTTATGTTAGTTTTACTAATTGTTAATTAAAATGAACTGGGTGAGAACTTTTTGGAGTTGATTCATTTATAAATTTCGTTATGAAACATCTTGGCAAAGAATGTGAAATTAAGTGCCCTTGTGCAAATTGCTTGACCTCGTACATTCATATTCAAATTAAGTACATTGTTGGATCAAATTGATATTTCGAACTACTGTAAAATTATTGTGCAATTTTCATTCTACTCTTATTATAGGGTAAGCCCCTTTTATGAAACGAATTTGCACATTTTTTGACGCGGTACCTTCATATGCTCTAATTGATGCCCTCTTATACACACCAATTACATCATCAAAAAATTGATTAACACAGTAAATATTTAGTGTATCCAACTCAGTTGTTTGCGACAACACGTACAAAATGTAGCTTAGCTCGCAATCAGAACTCGAGAAGTTGAATATCGTGACCTCTTTCAATGACTCCAATCCCATTGTTTGCAACTTCCAGTCCTTTACGTAGTTGGATACACTAATGCCCGCATTTTCCCATGGTGCACCCTACACATGTTAAGTCAATTACAATTTTATTTTAGAAGACCAAACAAAAAACGTGTTTAATAAACCATGTAATAACTAATAAACCACAAACAATAAAACTTAAAATATTACCACCAAATCGACTTTAAGTTTATTCAAGCCTGTACATCTACTGATGAGCACCAATGTGACAGCAAGATTGTCAAGCAGCTTCGAAGATCTGATCTCTAGACAGTGCATATTAACAAAAAAATACCTCGCCATAATGCGATGTAGAGACTCCACATGCGCCAACCTCTAACCAAACAATTAAAAAAAATCAAAAAAACTTCTTAAAAGCATTTGCACTTATTCAAACAATGATATATAGATATACCCTAACAAAATCAACCGGCACACGTGCTCGTTCGCTGGACAGCAATTCTTTCGTCATTTTTACAAACTCTCGAAGTAGTCGATATGTTGAGCAAGTTGATCCGATGTATTGTACATGACGGTGTACTATCCACTGTAGAGAACGAGCTAACGGCCCCATTACTTGTAAATGACCGGGACCCTGTTCATCTTGTTTCAATTAAATAACAAGGACATCTACATTGGGGAAGTGTACTTTTATATTCACATTTCCTTGGGCTCGATTGAATGCCATCTTGAATATTTTTACAGAAGGCAAATATGCCTGAAATTCTGTTAGTCCTCTAAAATCACAATTGAATAACTGCAAATCATTCAACTGAGGACACCATTTTCCAAGTCGTAAAGAAAATGTGTTATCATACAGCACAATGTACTTCAATATGAGTCTTTTTAAATTTCGTAAATTATATCTATCTTCCCACCTAACAATGTAGTTCGGTAGATATAATTTTAACTGAATAACAGTTTGTGAGAAAAACAGACCGTTGGGGAGTGAAGTGGATAACCGACCGACTAATTTCAGTATGCGCACATAATGATCTATTCCAAAAGCCACCCACTCTTGCCTTATCGAATGCAATGCCTCGGCCCCCATTGGTAACTCAAAGCTCAAAGTTTCAACCACACTTTCATTATGTTCAAGTATAGTGCGATTAACAAAATGAATAAAATCTAAACCATGATAACCCCTTTGTTCGAAACGGTTAATATCGAATAAAAGAGTAGGGATGGAATACCAACAATGTTGAAAATATTTTGATAAAAGACCTAATCGGGCAGCCTCCACAATGCATGCATCCCTTGATAACCTTCCCATAACATGAAAAATTATATCCTCACAAAGGAAACTAAGTTTATTATTAGAAATTGTACCTCGTTCCATGGTTGTTTATATGAACTAACCCTGTTTATACTCTGTTTCTACTTGTGCAAGATGATCCCCTGAATTCCCTGTTTATACTCTGTTTCTACTCGTGCAAGATGATGCCCTGTCTCCCCTGTTTATATCTCCTCTTTTTCGTAGAAGATGATCCTAACAAATATTCCCTATTTATACTCTGAAAATTCTTTGTAGGGTTTGGTGGAGGAAGATATTGTTCAATTTTGATCCTCACTAACTTTAATTAACCTTTATCAAGGATATGGAATTTCAAGATCTATCCAAAATCTTTCATCGAGATAAGGAAACAACTTTAGGGTACAAAAAATTTATTATTAAACATAAGCACATTATTAGGCATTACTTAATGATAGATATATCTTTTTAAAGTTAAAAAGACACACGACTCTTAGAATTTCTACATTTAATTTTTAAAATTATAAATTGAATATTTTTTATAATTGATTGTTTAGGGTTTGGGAAGTCTTCTTTTGTTATGATTCTTAGTGGAGTTAGTGGTTTGATTAGTGGAGATAGTGGTGTGATTAGTGGGGTTAGTGGTGTGATTAGACAGACTTTAATTATGGGTAGAATTTGTGTTGGGTGACCACCGCCACATTAGATCCCTTGCTTGGTTTCTTGAGCAATTTGCATTGTATGACGCATTTTGCAGAACTGGAATTGTTGATTGAATAGATTTTGAATGTGCTAATCGGTTCAGTAAGTGGATAACAATTATATGTTAATCTCAACAGACTGACTATGCTAATCATTTCAGTCGATATCAATTATATTTTAATTATAAGTGGCGAGCAGCAAGACGGAAAAAGAACATCATTATGATCCTTAATTGTATTTAATAATTAAGTTGTTATCAATGGTATTTTAATGATTAAGTGAGGTACAGCAAGGAGGAACGAAGATGTAGTTTAATATTTAGTATTATCTTTAATTGTATTTGCTTATTTAAGGATGTGAGAGTTTTGAAAGAAAACTCTACATCATAAAAAAGTGGACCATATCCGTAACTCATATATCTACCCAATATCTTTCATCGAGATAAGAAAACAACTTTATGGTACAAAGAATTATGATTAAACATAACCATATTATTAGACATTTTTCACTTTTTTACTCTTAGATTATTGGTAATGGCATATTTAGTTTATTAGACAAAAAAATAGTGATAAAAGAAAAAAACAATGAAATGAAACAATGGACCCAATTTTAGTTATACTAACTTTAATTAACCTTTATCGAGGATATGGAATTTCAAGATCTGCCCAAGATCTTTCATCGAGATAAGGAAACAACTTTAGGTTAATATCAAATAAAAGAATAGGGATGGAATACCAACAATGTTGAAAATATTTTGCTAAAAGACCCAATTGGCCTTCCTCCACAATGCATGCATACCATGATAACCTTCCCATAACATGAAAAATTATATTGTCACAAAGAAAACTAAGTCCATTATTACAAATTGTAGCTCGTTCCATGGTTGTTTCTATGACTATCCACTATTTATACTCTATTTATTTTCTCTCTCGTATGAGAGTTTGTTTACTCCACATGAATTTTCTTACACTCGATTTTTTTCATCCTAAGATTTATTATTTTGAAAAATCTCAATATTTGGTACTTCAATTATGGATTCCTAAATTTAAATATCAAAGTTATTTGATGTACAAATAATTTGTTACGTATATCTTAGAATTTCTAAATTTAATTTTTTAAATTACAAATTGAATATTTTTTATATAATAGGACAAACTTGCATAAAAATTTATTTTCTATATTTAAAAAAGGTAACTACTGTATCTTCTTCTTATGTTTCTCTTTTTTACTCTTAGATTATAAGTAAGGGGATATTTCGCTTATTAGGTAAAAAAATAGTGATAAAAGAGAAAGACAATGTAATGAAACGATGGACCCAATTGACAATGTGGTAGTTTCTTTATATGTTATCTTATTCCATTTGGATATTTGTGGTCCTATCATCTATGTACACATTAGTGTGCTAAATTTAAATTAATGTCATATATATATATATATGTATGTATGTATATATATTATACCATGTGATCCGTTCACCTTTGTTGAGACCAAATAACTTGGTTAACCTTTATTGAGGATATGGAATTTCAAAATATACTCAATATCTTTCATCGAGATAAGGAAACAATTTTATGGTACAAAGAATTATTATTAAATATAAGCACATTATTAGACATTATTTAATGATACATATATCTTTTTAAAGTTAAAAAAAACACGACTCTTGACATTAAAGGACACGACATCTCTTGACATTAAAGGAAACGAAGACTCTTGACATTAAAGTGACCACAGTCACACGACTCTTGACATTAAAGGACAAGGAGCCTGAGTAAAACCAGAAACGTCTTCTCTTCCATATATATAGATATATATAATCCCATGTTTTTGCCACCACTGACCACCCCTATCGGAAAACCAAAAATTATTTTCATTTTCATCATCAAATTACGATGGAAACTGGGCAAAACAGTGGATTATTATCTGATTATAGTAGTGATTGGAATTTACAACCCGATTTTTCTATTTGTGAAACTATATTTCATGTTGTTCCTTTGAGGGAGATGATAGTAAATGACCATTTTCTTAAACACCCCCATCGAATAAAAATTATAGAAAAATCAATAATGATTACCCACCATTGGTCATTGTAATGATTAACTTTAAGACCCACCAATCAACGTTGATATAGTATTTATAATGATGTAAATGAGTCGAGTGTATCCGAACAAGTTGTTGTTCAACCTTATTTATGTGAAACATTATCGAACTATAAAATTTGTATTTGATTTTGATTAGCGATATTAAGGAGTGCGATATATGTTGTTTTATCAACTTTCACGTGTATGAAGTAAAACAATCTATTCGGGTTTCAATGGGATATCAACGAATAATTTTATATAAAATAATGATGTCAAAATAATTTTGTTTTTTTAACGTACTGATATTTAATCACTTTGTATATTGCCATTGAAAATTATATACTTACCATTTGCATGCAATTTTTTTTACTCATTTTTTAAATATAAGTCTGGGCATTATTGACCGCGCAACGCGCGGTTCTTGCTTTTCCCTAGTATATATATATATATATATATATATATATATATCAACAGCTCAATACACCACTCTATGTGTTATAAAAACCATAAACAAAATAGATTAGAAAATAATTCTCCTCTTCAATGATTTGCAAATATAGTTTACATTTTGATGCCCAAATCAACAACATTCTTCTTCTTTATTCATAAAAGTAACACGTAGAATGAAGCGGAGAAGCTCAATATCGATCAGATATGTTAGGGTTATACACGGACAAATCCAACTATAGTCGTGATTGAGTACGAATTTTGTTGGATAATTTGGACTAAGACAACGACCTAATAGATATTTAATAATTTTTAACCCGCCACTATTATTTAATAATTTTAAACCGGCGGTTTTTGGGCGGATCGGCTGGGGTAGAGGGTTCGGGCGGGTTGGGCGGGTTTATGTACACCCCTAGTAGGGATAAATACTGACACGTTTCAATGTAATTGTCTCGATATTTGTGTTGTCACTATGTCATCACTAAACATGTGTCACTAATTACTGACAAGTTGAAAAACATTTTTGTCACTATTAAACAATATAGTGATAAAAGAAAAAATGTTGTAAGTCATTATGTATATCTTGTAATAACTTTGGTATTGTCACTTTATATATTGTCACTAACATTATTTTTTGTCGTAATGAACCATACGACGATCAAAAGCCAAGCCTAAGTCCTGTTTCCACATGAACTTCACAGTCACTTAAATCTTCAATTCTGAAATGTTTTTCATCTTGTTTTCCATAATATACGTATACGTCAATTGTATATACTTCATGTCAATTTTATAGTTTAGAAAATATTTTACATACTTGGTGTGCATATATGAAATACAATATACTACCATTTTTCTACAAATGATTAAATTGGGACCAAAAATATGTTCGCTTAAACCCAATTCTGAATTAGGATTATATTTTCCTAGCTATTCCTTCGTCTTTAATTTAACTGTTGAAAGCCCTACAGAGAGTTGCTCTGTAATTATTTATTGTATGCCTCCAGTTGCACTTATTTTGTCTACTTTTTGTTGAATATTATTTGATATACAAATATAGATATTATAGGGATCACATTTTGCCACAATCGATATAATAATATTTATGTACCATATGTCATAAAGGGTATTAGAAATTTTCAGACATAAACAGATAAATATATGGTTAATTAGATAAGGTAAACTTCACGTCTACGATGCACGGGTATTCTTATAAATGACCCCATTTAGTATCATACTCATATCGAATATGGATACCGTTCGGGTACCATATCCGATATATTATTGACATATCCGAAGATGAAAATAAAAGAGAATATTCTGAATACTGTATCTGATACAAAATTTGAAGCATCCGACATGTCTTGGTTATCTGGTAGAGTATGTTTTAATATTTATACAATAATTTTTGGTCTACAATAGGAAATGGACAATGTTTTTGACATTTTGTTAAAAGTTAGTTAAAACTTAAAACTTAAACAACTAACAAAAAAATTTAAAGATGTAGACAAAATTTTATTTATGTCAATAAATCTATTGAATCAAAATTTATTTCTAAATATTATATATATATATATATATATATATATATATGCACGTATCTCTTACGTATCGGTATTCTAAAATTTTCAAATTTACCATATTTCATATTCGTGATGATATTGTAATTAACCGTATTCGAATATCATAGCTTCCGTGAATGAATTCAATCTGTTAGCATATATAAGGAATAATAATGGACAAAGCTAGCTATATATATGTACGCTTGTACTTCACATTTTTTTGGACATGTTGACTATTTGTACTTTAATATTTAATTCATATTTTAAAATGGGATTTAGTGTTTTGTGTTATAAGTCAACACGTACGAATTTTTTGTTAATCAAACTTATCCGAAATTATAATACAGAACTCAAGATTTTAATCATATCTCTTTGAGTTAAACCACATCAAAGACCATCGCAAATTCTTCTATATATTCTTACACAGAAGTATACTATTCTCCGTGTCTATTATGGTGGCAATTATTTCTCAAGCCGATAAAGACTCTTACGTTTAGCAAAAGCAGTTCAAATTAAACTTATATTAATGATTTGGAATTAAATAGAGTTTAATTCATCTAATCAATCTCAAACTGAAGTAAAATATGAACAACAACTTGGCCTTAACTAACAATTTTCTATAACTTTCCTTAGTTGAGTTTACTAAATGTTGGTTTCTTTACTAGACTAAAAATTTGATTGTATTTTTTTTTATTTACATCTAGGTCTATTATGTTAATGGATATATACTGGACTAAATAATTTGTAGCTATATATATGATGATATGTAGGAAAAATAATAATACAAGATTGACTAATTAGTGAGATTATTGCTAAAAGATTGTATTAATTTACGTGGAACTAAATAGAGCCTCACTTCAAGCTGAGTTCTAGTTAGTAGATCATAGAGAAATACAACTTCGGGTTGCCAGGTTTATAGAGATTTCAATGCTTTATGACCCAAGCTCTGGCTTAAACTCAAATATAGTAGGTGAGCTTTACGAACATATATAGGCTCAAAGTCGACTTATAATTTTTCTTTGAACCATGTCAAATTTGCATACTTTTTACAAGCTACGGACCTATTTGGAGTTTGCTCACCTTTTGTTATTAAAAAGAAAGTACTGCACACTAAAATATGTATGAATAAACTATTTTCACGGTATATATAGATGCTTAAACTAATAAAAGTATTAATAACAAATTCGTAACATAAAAATTAAGAACCATTTGAAGCAAAAATGAAAAGAAAATAATTAGAGTATATAATAATTCATCTCCATTATTTGTAAACAAGATACATCTATATATTAGGTTACACTTATTGTTGTTGCCGAAATCAACAAAAACGAAGCAAGCTATATATAAAGATGAGAATAGGATGCATGCATCCTTGTTGCTTATTCATAGTATATGTAAGTTATATATAGAGACTGAAGTGGAGTCTTTGGGGCATCGAAACATTGATTCTTAGGATGCCACACGGCGGACAAATCTCACTATAGTGCCGATTCGAACCAACCCGAACGCGGAGGTAAGCACTGGGCGGCCAACAGGTCTAATGGCGGATGTAAGGATTCCACTGGCAGTTGAAAGTAATGGGCATGTCGTGGCGTTTAGAGGAAGTTGAACAATGGCAACACATGGGATCCTAAGTAGTCCGATAACAAGCCCTGTTATAGCAGGAACAGTAATGTTAAAGGAGCCATTGACATCAGTGGTGTTCTGGCCAACTGTGGTCGAAACACCGAGAATAGTGCAGTTCAGGCTGACGACTGCCCCGCCAATGCCTTGGCCAGGACAGTTTCCGGTGGACGTGCAACAAAGTTGGTCGCTTACGCTCAGGCCAAGGGGCCAATTTCGCCAAGCTCCGTGAACTTGTGGGTTTGAGGCCGCAAAGAGGAGGAGAGAAACGAGGAAAAGGGCATAGAAACGATTATAAGCCATTTGGGGGTTTGCGGTTTATTTGTTTTGTTGTGTGTCGAAATGTAAGGAAATGACCTCTATTTATACATGTTTCCAAATTTGCTTAATCCTTGCAAATTGCATCTTTTTTGTTTATTTTCGATATAGGAGGGTTCCTCTATCATTCTTGATAATAAATGTCAAGTTGCACTTAGAGTTGGCAAGTTAATTCTCTTTAACAATGTATGTATTATTGCAACTCTATGCATATGCAAATTGGCGGTTAGCTATAATTAAGCTCTACATTTAGAGACTATACATTAACTCCACTATCAATTATATTTTTCTAAAATATATGATCCTTTTGGATTATATGGAGAGTGAAAATGTCCACAGACCTTATGATAGGATATTATATATATATATATTGTAGTTTCATTGCAAATTTTAACAAGAATTTTCTCGCATAGTATCTTGTAGAATAAAAATAAAACACTTTTTCTTTCTTTCTCATGAATATCTAACTAGTTGAAAATAATTAAACCCCTAAAATAAATTTTTATATTAGGAAAATAAATGAAATTTTCAATACCATAAACCCATTTTATAAACTTTTCATTAAAAAAAATCCAAAAGTTATGATTAACAATTTTTAGACTAAATTAACATTCATGTCTTAAATTTAAGCATTGATAAATTGATTTTTTAAAATCTTTTTGTTTTGGGTTTTCCTGTTTGATAAATTGTATGATACAAATTTATTTTTTTATTATTAAGTAGGGATAACTTCACTTCTGGTCTCTCAATTATACACATTTTTCACTTGGAGTCCCCTTATTACTCTCCTCATCAAATGTTGTCCCAAAACTACCACAATTTCATCAAATGTGATCGATCCGTCTAATTTTCTGTCAAATTGATAACCATTGGGGTTAATTGAAATATCAAAAATTTCATTTTGCACCCCAAAAACACACTTTTTGATACTTTCCATCCCACAAAAGAATAACTATGAAAATTCACCCTTTCATCATAATTTTGTTGACAAATTACATCACAATCCACTTTTCAACCATAACTACTGCTTTACTACAACATTCAAAACAACAAAATGCAAAATAAGATGCTAAGGAGAAAGAAAAATGCATTGCCTGAATTTATGTTATGCATTGCCTGAATTTATGTGCATCCATGCAAAAGACATATGTCACTCACAATATGTATATACTATATATAAAGATGTTCATAGTTTTGTTTACTATACTCACACTCAACCTGAACTGTGATCTATCGGGTATAATCGGATTATACTAGATCAGACTCAGATTGTTGATTAGTCACTAGATATCAAATTATTCATTGATTAGGTTCACTCATTTAATGGATGAACAAAGAAAGGATAGTCAATCCAACCTAAATGAGTCAACCCCAACAGGATCCATAGCTAATACATTAAATATAAATTTAATCAATTTGATCGAGTATAGACCCGAACTAATTTTTTTTGGTATGATTTTGTTTGTTCGAATTCATACTTTATTGATTCAAAACAAATCTGTAATTTTATGTAATTTTCTCCTACACCAGAACAATGATTAATTCAATTTGATTCTACAAATCATAAAAATTGAACCCTTTACTTATTTTTTATTTTGAAAGACTCCAAGTTGTATGAACGTAATGATAGAATTAGATAAAAGATTTATAATTTAATTTTCAACTCACAAATATATTTGTTCGGGTTCATTTGTAAATATTAACAAGGCCTATTTTTCGTACTAATCTTCATTTAAATTCTTTTGTTCTACAATACTTGACTTGTAGTAGAGTCAATTAATACAAACAATATAATAATATAATCAGACCCTTAGAATAACTTTACACACCAATATAGTTATTCTGAGGGTCTCATGCTTTATATAATAGTATAGATAGTGTGTTTGTGTATATATATATATATATATATATATATAAGTGACACTTGTACATATGGTGCATGGCCGGGATAGAGAAAAAAAAATTGCTTTTAACTTTTCTTCTCATACCACAATTTTTTTTCCTTTTTCACATTTTAACCATCATATATAGATATGTATTGGACTTTTGTCACACGAGATCTTCGGTTGCAAAATGGTGTTGTATTTTGTATTGCATATCATGCCTGTCAACAAGTGTAAATAATCAATATTAAATTTATATTTAAGAAAATATTTTATACACATATTATTATACATGAAGTGCAATAAGAGATTGCAACATCATTACAATAAAAGATCCGAATTAGACATTTGTAAGTGTAACAGATGATCTAGAGTGTGTGTAAAAAAAGATGTGTGATACTGTGTTACCAATCACTTGGAATATCACACTAGAGACTTGCGCCAAAAATATAATGTCTCTTTTCGTCCAATTGTATCATTCCCTTGAACCACTTGGCTTGCCACTCTTATGTGAAATATAGATTTCACATAAAATGGAATATCAAAATTGAAAGAATTAGTTGGACTAATGCAAGCGAAGAATGAAGAGTAGCATATATATTGATGCAAAATTGCAATATTGTTCCCATAAGTTGGGAGATTGTTCACAAAACTGCAATAGTACTATATATGGGTTGCTTGTTTTTGTAATTTTGGTCCTATCGTTAAGAAAACGGATGAAATTTCACAAATAAAATACACACACCTTTAAGCATTTAGGACAGACTAGATAAATTGTATAAATACCCCCTGACTTTTACAACACTAAAAGCTAAACATTAATAAAAAAATGAGTTATGATCATGTGCAAGTTTTACATTATATAGAGGATTTGTTATGAAATTTATGTAAATTAAATAATGATCACGTACAAGGAACATGACAAATTAAAACTAACGATTTTCATAAATTTTAAAGTAAAAATTTAAAAACATACGTCCTATGGAACTAATTTTATAAGTTTGTGGACAAATAAGGTCAAAAGTGCAAAGAAATCTACCCCATCGGACCTATACAACAATTTTTCCCTATCTTGATCCACATACAATTTTTTTTGATCCACATACATGGACGTCTATATTTTTGAACAAAAAGTATATTAGAAGAAACAAAGTACAAATTTTTTAGAGTATAAATTTTCTTTACAGGGAAAATTGCATGTTTTGTCCCATAAATTTGGTTTTTTTCAATTTTGATCTTATTCCTTTCAAGATTTTCACATTGTGTCCTATAACTTTTAAAAGATCTCACATTTGGTCTCAATCGAATTTTTTGCTCAAAATCTAACGGTCAACTTGGTTAGTCAACATTTTCAAGCTTTTTTTTTTTGGGAGAATTCACGTGTGAATACACTCACACACGGATTATATTTAATATCACAATGTTTTTATTCGATATCAATTCGTGTCACTCACACACAACTCCCAAAAAAGCTGGTCAAAATGTTATTTAACGGAATTGACCGTTAAATTTTGGACGAAAATGTGAGAATATTTAAAATTATGGGACACTATGTGAATCCAATAACGACCAAAATTAAAAATGGCCAAAAATATTAGATGAAAAATGCGATTTTCCCTTAACATAAACATAGTGAATAAAGGTCACATATAATTCACTTTTTATTGCCAAAAAAATTAACAAGCTAAGAGAAAAGAATAAGAAGTGTGCCTCTTTATTGCCTTTTCACCATATTTGTGGATTATTCATACTACTATAATGGAGATTAAAGTGAACGAAGGATTATAAACGACACACACACATCACACATATATAAAGGTATTTCAAAAATTGAAAAAAATAAATAAAAGGGTACAAAGACAACAATAAAACAGAAAATTCTAACCCAAACCCGATTTGACCATTCAAGGAGAGTGTGTTACATTTGCAATATAATTAATAAGTTATTTTATGAAATACACATAGATGTGGCCGATGCGGGAGAGGGCTAGAATTTCCCCAATAAAACACATGCATGTGTGCTTTATTGTTTCTTATTCATATATAGTAATTAATAACATTTAACATACAATTAGTGGCACTAATTGAACTGCAATCAGGCAGGCGCAGACAGTGGCACACGGATAAATCCCGTCAGGGCATAGTTTCGAACCAACCCAAATACGCCCGACAACCTCACGCCAACAAATTGAATAGGGGATTCAAGCAAGCCGGCCGGGCCGGTGGCAAGCGCGGGACATCCAGCAGTACGTGATGGATATGGAACAATGACACGGCACATTGAGAATCCAAGGATAGTGTCCATAAAAAGAGGAATATACATTTGAAAATTTCCAGTCGTGGCCTGGCCAGCCGTGACATCGGAACCAAGAACGTCGCAAAACAAGCTAACAAGCACCCCAGGAAGAGCTGCAGGGCCGGGGCAGGTTCCGGTGGATGTGCAGCAAAGTTGTCCGCTTACATTCGCAGGTAGCAAGTTGCCTTGTTGGCCATTCGCTAATTGGTTTGCAGTTGCCAAGAGGAGTATTACAATGAGGAAAAGGGCAGAGGCGGCATAACTATAACTGCCCATTTTATTTAATTTGTAGGAATATTTGAAACTTGAAATGATGGGAAATAACCTCTATTTATACCTGTTTATTTTCCTCTATTCTTGCATTTTTCTCTTCAATGTATTAGGGAAAATTAATTGCATTTTCAATCCATAAATTAGGTTATGTGTGCAAGTTTGGTCTCGATTGCATCCTATATAACTTTAGAAAATATGTGATTTTGGTCCCCAAGCCCAGCATCCGTTAGTTCTTGGACGAAAATAGCACGTGCTGGTCACGTGCATGCACGGCTAATTGAGTTATTGTCCCATAATGTTGGCTTAAAATTGCATATTCACCAAGTTTCTATACAAAAATTGCAATTGACTCAAGTTTATTAATTTCTATTTAAAAATTCTTGAATTATATAATATTTACTTTAGGGTTAATTACACTAACTACCCCTCTTATTTAGTATAATTACATCTTAGTCCGTTTATTGTGGGTACATAACAAATTAACACTGTCCTCTTATAATAAAATCTTACAATTGTCCCCTTTCGCTAGAAAACTAACAGAATTTGTTGATGTCATCAACAAAAATTTTAAATGTCCTAATTCGCCCTTTCCTCATCAGACTATTTTTCTTAACCAAACCTATGAGCGGTTGAATATATTTTTCAAAGTAAAGAGAATGTAATTGTAATTTTCATTCTTTAAATACATGTTTTTTTTAAAAGAAACTCGTTAACATCTTAAGAATGAAGTGCAAATTTGGAATTATGCTATTTGAGACAATTCAAACAAATTTAGCTAAGCAAATTAAGGAATATTTTGATTCCGCAAGATTGTTTTAGAAAACTTATTTTAGTTTTTGTTTAGGCTAACCAATAAACAATCTCTCACAAAAATGAAAAAGAATAAAATAAGGAGTCAAAATTTATTTTAAAAAATAAAAAATTGTATAAAATTAAATTTTGGATTTGGTCTAATACGGTACGAAAAACAGGCCCAATTCCAATTCTCTAAATGTCAATTTTCTAAGAAAATGGAATAAATACTGAGTTTCCGATAATTTTAAGAGCAATATCATCATGTTTTACTAATGATATCGTTGTAAGGGGCGAATGTATGCAGGTTGGAATATAATTATATTAAATAAGGAGGGTAGCTGGTGTAATTAACACTTTTTTAAAACGAAGATAAGATTGTCATTTTATATTTTTCGTCACGCTTGACTAACTGTAGTTAGTCAGAGGGGGATCAATGTAAAATTTTATTATAAGAAGGTGATTTCTGTTTTGTGCCCAAAATAAGCAAGTTGAAGGAAAAATTGCGAAAATCTTCCCATAACTTGCCCCAATTTTGATCCCATTAATTATGGTGCCACATTTGGTCCCATAAGTAAAAAAAATCTCAATGTTGGTCCCATTAAGTTTTGCCGTTAGAAATTAAATGGAAGAAGCCACGTGAGTAGCACGCTCCGTAAAAAATCATGTGAGGGACACGTGAAGGTCCCCAACTCCTACTACAGAGTGTTTACCAACGTAACACTTACAATCAAAGAAACACAACCCTAAACCTGTCCTTTTTGCTCTTAATTGAGGAAAACCTAGATATTAATATTTAATCAAATTCACACTATTCTAACTGAAAATAGCCAAAAAATATGTAAAGCTCAAGGAACATTGGGGATCCTCCCAAAGCACAAATCGAAACCCACCTTCTACTTTACAACCATAGAAAAGCACCTACCTGACTCTTCCTACTTCCTTGAAGTCTTCAAAGATGCTTGTTTGACACAAAAATACAAGACTTCTCCATTAGGACCAACTTGTTTCCTTGAAGATTGCATGGTAGAGCCGAAATTTGAAGAGAATTATAGAAGAGAGAAAAGCCCTAATTTTTTGTGGCAAATTTTATTTTCCCTCTTTTGTAAGTTATTTTTCGCGCTCAATTCAGTTCAAGACTTTGTCTTCCCTTCAGTTACTGTTCTTAACGAAAGCATACCACTCACGTACATATTTTAGTTTAATTTCTGACGGTATAACTCTATGGGACCAATATTGAATTTTTTTTAATTACCGGACCAAAATGTGGCACATCCGTAATCAATGGGAACAAAATCGAAATAGGGGTAACTTACAGGATGAAAACTGCAATTTTCCCGCAGGTTGAGCTGAAGTAACTTAATAAGAGTGGCACTTAGTGTAATTAACCTTTAATTTTATGTCTTAAAATGATATGACACATATTTTCATTTATCTTTATATACTTTCATATTTCATTTTTCTTTATGTATGCCCGTGTATTATATTTTACACGTACGTCTACATCATAACTTGTCTAGTAAACACAATAAGTAGTTTTTTTCATTCAAAATTGAAATTATCATGCTTTGTTGCTTATTTAATAATTTGTCATATTTAGATAAAATAGAGGAAAGTGAACTAAAAGTCAAATAAACCAAAGAAAAGAAAAAGAAACATTTTTTTTAAAAAACTTAAAAGTGGTGTATAATTTTGGTCCCATAAGTTATGGGACCAAATGACAATTAATGGTTCACTCTTACATGTTAATTTCCGTGTAAATAAAAACTAATAGAAGGATTAATGGTTCACGTAAGTGGCACGGGTTATTTTTCGTCTAAAAACTAATAGTCACGTAAGAGGCACGGGTTCCATCGAAAAACTAATAGACATTAGCTTTGTGACCAAACTTGCACATTTTTTGTTTGGAAGCTACATATCTTAGATTTTTCATATTTTATTTAAACTTGTTTATTATTACACTTTTTTATCTGAACTACACGAGTTTTTATAAAATTTTATACTTTTAGCATTTTCCGGCGGAATATTCACCGAAATTTCATTATAACATTGCATGTGACCCTTTTAAGGATAAAAATGATATTTAATGGCACTTGTGGTTCATTATTTTACCCTTTTAAATTGAATTGATATTTTGAATAGTACAATTCAAAATAGTGAAACCACAACAAATTGTTGTTTCAGTTGATAAATTGTCATATCTATCCTTAAAAGGGTCACATGTGAGTGTAGTTCAGATAAGAAAGTGCAAAAAAAAAATAAAAAAAAAATAGTTAGTTTACGAAAATGCAAACACCCGAAAAGTTTGAATGAGTTAATGTCATTACCCCTTTAAGCAATGAGAAAATTTCATTTATGATCTCGTAGAACTTCACTCGTTTCAGATTTAGTTTAACTGAAATTTCAGTTGCACTTTTGGTCTCAGCCATACATTAAAAAAAATGGATGAAAAAAGGTGATTGTAATAACGTGTCGTTATCTCAGAAAATACAAAAAAATGGTGCGTGTATGACTCACATTTTTCATTCATTTTTTGACGGCCGAGACCAAACGTACAATTTTTCAGTCACGTGGGACTAAATTTTAATAAGATTAAATTTAAAATGTGCGAAGTCAAGTGGGACCAAAAGGGAAAATTTTCCTTTAATTAATGCTCAAGATTTATCCAACACATAAGTTGTTTACTTGATACATGATGAGTTTCATATTCGGAAGTCTTTAGTGGTTTCTATCTTAAATTCTTACAATGACCAATAAGTCCTTTCCAAAATACAAAAAAGGAAGACCCTTCAGGCTTTATTTGGTTCCACGGAAAATATTATTACATTAAAGGATGTGATCTTTTTCCCTTGGTCTCTATTTCCTAAGTACACTAAATCATTTGGTTAATGAAGGTGATTCTCATTCTCCGGAATATGTAGAAAACAATTAGACAGTGTTTTAATTAAATGACTTAGTTTCTATATGAAAATCTTTACCATATAGAATGACTTACTGATCTTGAAGCTTCAATATCAGAGAAGGGAAGAGATTTTTTCATGTCTAACACGTCTAGTCGTTCATGAGTAGACTGTAATATTGAATTTTTTTTACTTTTAGTCCCATTGGATTTGCCCATTTCAAATTTAATCCAACTTGTGGTCCTATATGACTGAAAAAACTACACTTTTAGCCTCAGTCGCCAAAAAATAGATGGTAAAAGGCCAGTGTCATATACGCACAATTTTTTGTATGTTATGAGATAACGATGCTTGTATGACACTTGTCTTTTTCCATCAATTTTTTGACGGTTTGAACTAAAAGTGCAACTAAAACTCCAATTGACTAAATCTTAACTGGGGGACGTCCAATGAGATCATAAATAAAATTTTCTCCTACATAATAAAGGACAAAATTGCAATTTGGTACCATAACGATGGGTGTCGAACCTACAAAAATAATTCATACTCATAAATTTGCAAATAGGAGTGAGCAGGGTGGAATTCTCAGAGATTGGTTCAGATTATTTCTCAAATTACTAAAATTAAAATAAAGAGGGGGGATTTTTTATAATTGATTAAACTAAAAATTACTAAAAATAAACTAAAAATTAAGAAAAGTAAAATTAAACAAGTAAACTAATTCAATAGATGGTGAGATTCTAGCCTAAGGAGTTATCTCCGTTTTGATTCCAAGAGTTGATCCTTGATGCAAAGATACTTCAATGTTCATGAATAAATTGGCTATAGTTATTAACAAGCTCTGGCAACTTAGTTTTCCTTATTAATTTATCGATAACCAAAACAAACTCTTTGATTACTTCTCTTATTGATTAAACAACCCTAAATAAGCTCTTAGGATTTAAGTTAACAATAACATTAAGAAATAGAGAAACACCAATTTTAACCAACAAACTCGCAAGCTCGGTTCATTTAGATTAGATCACATATTCTTATAACAACAATCGAAAACTTGTCCATAATCAACGTTTTAACTGCCACAAATATTAGAATTGACCAAACAATTACGGATTTGGATTCTAAATGGTTAATACCATTCCGACAATCAATAACGGGCCTTATTATTCAATTAATCAAAATATAATATCAACAAACAGAAAATATGCAAATACTCAAGACCAAGAAGAAAATAACATAAATTATCTCACAACTTTTGTAGAATCAAAACTTCAATAATCCTTTACTAGAAATAAAATCTTTAGCAATATATTGAAAGAAAGAAAAACGCAGGAATTCTTTTTCCTCCAAGAGGGTAAAAACGTGTATGCTATTAAAGTCTAGGAGAAAAGGATTAATCCAACTATATAATAAAATAAGCCTAGCCAAAAAGGACTCCTAACAACGAAAACTCTAATTCTAATATAATAAGGAAATACTTTTAGACTCCTAAGAAAAACCTACTAGACTTCCTAAAAAATAGGAAGACTCCAAACTGATATCTTCCTTTCAGCTTAATATTCTTTCTTCTTTTTCCATCTCTTTCCTCCTTTCATACTCAAAATCATAATAGATATCTATGATTTAACTCATCTTTCAATAGCACATTAAGAATCAAGAATGGATGTTCATCAAATTGATTTTAGGCGTATCGTACGATCCTAATTTTTGTTGGTTGCAACCACCCGGGAAAGTTAAGTCGAGAACTTGGTAAAAAATTTGTGTCGTTACGCTCTTTCTGCTGATTTTTTATAGATAATGGGAACTAAATAAAGTAAAATTATTTAATCATTCAACATGAGTGCTATAAATTTTTTTAATTTAATTAACTCAGAATCACGTGGGATCAAAGTTGGATATTAGCCGGATCGGAGTCGGAGCAATATGAAAAGTGGTGAAAGAATTCATCCATTTTGCGAGTTGAGCATGATCAATCGCACTAGATCAGTTTTTGCCCGTGTTTTACGTTGTTGTTTGGAAGAATTAGTCCACGTATATTGGAGGATCATTTGGTGTGTAATGGAATTTGATAAGCTACACACGTTGGGTAAGACACGGTGACATACCTTGGTCACCCACCATCAGAATGATTTGGGTGTTCCATCATATCGATCACGGGATTTGGACAGCATACTTGAGGAGTCTGATCGTTGGAGTGATGACAAATGTGATTGAGGAGGATTTGCGAAATTGTCCCAAGATGTTTGACAAGTGATTTAAAGACACCACTGTATAGTGGTAGTAAATTCACAAGATTGAAAGCAGTCCTAAACCTCTACAAGTTAAAAGCCAACAATGGGTGGAGTGATAAAAGTTTCACAGATTTACTTGATCTATTAAAAAACATGCTACCCGAGGATAATATGTTACCTAATCGTACTTATGAGGCTAAGAAGATGTTAACCTCAATTGGCATGGGATATGAGAGGATACATGTATATCTCAATCATTGCATATTGTTTAGAACTGACTATGCATCATCGAAGGTTTGTCCGAAATGTGGCGCCTCGCGGTACAAGAAAAACGGATCTGCTCCTGTTAAAACCATGTGGTATTTGCCCATAATACCACGATTTAAGCGCATGTACAGTAGTAAAGAGTTGGCCAAAGACTTGACATGGCATGCTGATAGAAGGCTTGAAGAAAGGATTGAAGATGACAAGATTCGACACCCCTCAGATTCTCCTCAATGGAAAAAGATCGATGATGATTTCCTTGAATTTGGTGAAGAATCAAGAAACCTTCGCCTTGTATTGGCTACAGATGGCATGAACCCTCATGGCTTGCAAAGTACTCACAAGTACAGTACATGGCTGTGATTTTGATGATCTACAACCTCCCCATCGCGATGCATGAAGCGAGATATAATGATGCCTATACTCATTTCTGGCCGAAACAACCTGAAATGATATAGATGTCTACTTGGCTCCTTTAATTGAGGATTTGAAGGTGTTGTGGGGACCGGTGTTTAAGTCTATGACGGGTTTAGAGAAGAAAATTTCAATCTCAGAATCATGTTATTTGGGAACAATCAATGTTTTTCCCAGCAGAGCAAACCTCGAGGATAGTGTGTGTGACATGGCCAATGTGGATCCCCATAGTGTCAAGCAGATCAGTTCGATTGACATACACGCAAGAAAAGCACTCTCAGAAATATGCATTCCAAGGGCATTGGAGATGGCTAAATCGAAACCATAGATATCGTCGGTGGAAAAAAGCTTTCAATGGGAATATAGAAGAAGGCCGAGCTCCTAAGTGCTTGACTAGTGAAAAAGTGTTTGAGAATATAAAAGATTTGGAGGTTAAATTTGGAAAGACTTTTGCAGGTGGGCTTGCAAAAACTGGGTGGAAAAAAAGGTCAATTTTCTTTGAGTTGCTGTATTCGACGTCTTTACATGTTAGACATTTTCTTGATATTATGCATATTGAGAAAAATGTATTTGATAGTGTCATTGGTAGACTTCTAAATGTGCCCGAAAAGACAAAAGATGGCGTAAAGGCAAGGTTAGACTTGGTTGAAATGAAGATAAGAGAAAAATTGGCACTAACAAATAAGGGAAAACGTACGTATTTGCCTCCAGCAGCTCACACTCTATCCAGGAAAGAAAAAATTACATTATGTGAGTTTCTTAATGGAGTGAATGTTCCAGAAGGGTATTCTTCAAACATTAGCAGTCTTGTATCAATGAAAGACTTGAAGCTAAAGCACGTGAAGACTCACGATTGTCATGTGATCAAGGATCATTTGCTACCAATTGCTATACGGGCCATTTTTCCAAAAAAGGTGAGAGAAACTATAACCTCGTTATGTTTCTTCTTCAAAGTAATGTGGAGTAAGGTGTTTGATCCTGAACAATTGTCTGAACTTCATAAACAAATTGCCATCACTTTGTGCGAGCTTGAGATGTATTTTCCACCAGCGTTTTTTGATATAATGACTCACCTACCTATTCACTTGTTGAGAGAGACACAACTATGTGGACCGGCTTTTATGAGATCTATGTATCCGGCTGAGCGTTATATGAAGGTATTAAAAGGCTACGTGAAAAATCGTAGTCGACCAGAAGGTTGCATTGTTGAACGGTACATAGTTGATGAAGCGATTACATTTTGCACAAAATATCTGAAAGATTCTAACGTTGCAGAGCTTCCAAAGTCTAATGTTGTGGGAGGGAGAACAAAAGGAGAAAGCGTATTTGGAAAGCAATTAGTTAGTGTTCCTTGCACACAAAAGGATCAGGCACACCTATATGTGCTCCACAACACCGATGAGGTTGAGCCATATGTTGAAGAGCACAGGGACCAACTTAGGAGATCAAATCCAAATAAAAATGAGAGTTAGATTTCAAGAGAGCATAATAAGAGTTTCTCTGATTGGTTCCGAAAGCATATTCAAGAGAAACAGAACGAGAATCCACTTTCAGTTTCAGATAAATTGGCACGGTTGTCGATGGGACCGGGCAGACTTGTATTTTGTCATTCAGGTTATCGTATAAATGGTCGCACATTCTATACAAAAGACCAAAGATGAACGGAGTACAATGCAGAATAGTGGGGTGAGTCTTGTAGCTCAAGCAATGCATATCTCAAGTGCGAGAGATAATAACCCTATCTATGCTCATTTATCCTATTATGGGGTGATTGAACATATATGGGAGCTCGATTATAGTTGGTTTCGGGTGCCTGTATTTGGGTGTAGGTGGGCTGACAATAAAAATGGTGTCAATAATAGTGAAATAGGCTTCACTCGAGTAGACCTTGAGAGGGTGGGTTACAAAGATGAACCTTTCATTTTGGCATCACAAGCTAAGCAAGTGTTTTTTGTCACCGATCCTATTGATAAGAGGTGGCCAATTATTTTATCGGCAAACAAAAATACTTGTATTGAGGATGATAGTTCATATAGTGATGATGATGGAGAAAATCCTATCTTAGGTGATTCACAAGCCACTGATAGTGATGGTGACTTGGATATCAGTGATGATGAATTGTATATGCGACAAGATCACCAAGAGGGGATATGGATTAATCCATCTGTTTGTCGACGTACTAAACAAAAAGGTCGTACTGAGGGGAAGCAAAAGACTACTAAGCCAACGAAAAAAAGAAAACGATGAAAGGTATTTGAACTTATGTGATAATTATATGATATACTTATTTCCTAAACTTTTTTGCTGTTTCATATAAGCACTTGTTACTGTATGAGTCAGGGCGTCTCTTGTTAGTGTATGAATTGAAAAATTATGTTGCTAGATGAAACTAACTTCTGTATTTTTGGCTTTTGTAGGTCGATATTGTATACCGCTGCCACCACCGGCACAACCATAGCCGCTCTCTCCTCCTCCTCTACGACCACCACCGCCCCCTCCACCACCACCACCACCACCACCACCGTAAGCTTCTTCTCTCTCGCTCTCTCTATATGATAACGAGTATTATTATTTGAATACATATCATGAGTATAGCCTGTTTGTTGATATGTATTTTGATTATGTATCGTGATTGGATCAATATGTGTTAACGTTTTCTTGACATCGTTTAATGCATTCATGGTTTTGTGAAATTTGATTGGTTTTGTGAAAGAATTGATGGATTGGTTTTGTTGTTTGCAATTTTGGGGGAAGATTAAGTGGAGAACTTGGTAAAAAAATTTGCGTCGTTACTCTGCCGAATTTTTTCTAAAATAATGGTGGCGTTATTTGGTATTATATATAGTATATGAATCTAAATTCTGTATTTTTGGCTTCTGTAGGTCGATGGATTCTGGGGGTGCTTCAGACAAATGTGTTCAAAATGAGATACGTAGAGGTATCGCTGCAATGAAAAAAGTCATAAATACCAGAAGTAAAGGCTTAAAGCTACCAGTCGGCTGGAATGAGAATGGCCAACCGATTGACCCAAATAAATCAACATTTGTTGGTTACATTGGAGTCATAGCTCGTGAGAGGGTCCCGATTACCATCAGTGATTGGCGACACGTCTCGGAAGCAACAAAATCAGCAATTTGGAATGAAATAGCTGTAAGTTGGTTATTATCATGTTTCTAATTGGTTAATGTATTTTTTGTTTATTCAATTTTCTCTAAATTATAATTTCATATATACTTTGTTGTTTGTTTTTCATAGTTGGCCTTTGATATTGAAGAAAGTAGACAAAAATTTGTTTTAGCCGAAGTTGGAAAGCTAGCTCGAAACTTCAGAAGCTTCTTGAGCAGAGTGTGGGTAGAGGATGATAATGGGCATATTAATTCCAGCCCACCCCAAAAATATAATATATCTCAAGAAGATTGGACAGCGTTTTTCATATTCGGCAAAGTGAAGGTTTCCAGATAATTATTTTAATTTACGGTTTCATTTGTTGCATATTGCATTTATATGAACATTGACTAATGCTTTGATTATGTAATGAACAACAACTAAGTAAGGAAAATCAGGAAAGAGCTAAGGGACCTGAATATCGTTATAGGAAATCACGTCTTGGATATGCTCAACTGGAGCAAATTGAGGTACGTAGTTCGTTTAACAGTGAATCCTTACAAGTTCTCTAATAAAAATTCCTTATTAATATATATATATATATTTAATCATAATAAAGATGAAAAAAAAAGGAAGCTGGGTCAGATTGCACAGACGTGACACAAGCACTCGTGTGGAGGATTGCACATTCTGACAGCCAGCATAACATTGATAATGTCAATGTTAAAAGAGTAGCGAATGAAATTGTGAGTTATTTGCAATTTTAGCTATATAATGTGTTGTATCTTTTTTTTTAAATATTTTTAAAAGAGCAAAGTTCACTAATGTTCAAAATGTATTATTACAGGAGTGCTTATCATAGGAGGGTAGCCATAGTGGAAATGAGAGGACCCGGGATGATATATTGGCTAAAGATCTTAAAAAGAAGGAGCATTCGGGTCGCGTTAGGGGTGTAGGCTTTGGGGCATCACAAAAAAACTACTTTACTGATTTAAAGCCTTCTAAAAATGAGGAGATTGATAACTTGAAAAACATGGTGCACATGCGCACTGCATCATTATCCTCATTGCAACGCGAGTTTGACGAGCATAGGACGTCTGGGTCACAACAGCCACATGAAGATGAGGCAGTTTCTTTGAAAGATAGCTGCCCAGATCCAGTTAAGAACCTTCCTCAGGTAATGATATGAAATTATTAAGTGATCATATAACTTGCAATTCTCTAAAACACACACAATTTTCTAATATAATGGTGTATATATATATATTTTATATATGTAGGTTGTGGCGCCATGTCAATTGGCACTTTCAACACCGTCTTATCGTATGGTGCCTAAAGGACAAATGTAAAATCGATCGGATGATAGAGCGATGCATACACGTCCATTACCCACCCACCTTGTCAAAGTGATGATTGACATTGCAATTGAAGATATTGCACCCCTACCAGTCCCTCTCGCCGATGAAGGAGTGTTCACAGTTTCTGAGACTGTGGGATACATTATTGCTTGGCCTAAGAGTCTTGTCACTGTCAGTGATGCATCGGTACGTAATTATTAATATCTAGCCATCAATAAATTATAACAATTGTTTAAGGTTACTAAATATACTTTGGTTTGTAACATTCACGTTTTGTTTTCTTTGCTTAAATAGTCTCTTGGAAAATCCATATCATCAGTTGGAAAACCTAAATTAGAGATGACGAAGCACTCAGCTGTCAAACAAACACCTCCAGTGGCCAACCCTTCACGTGAAGATGACAGAGCAGCAGACGTAACAGCTGATCAACGCCCTCAGCCACTTATAACTCTTGAAAGGTACCTGCAGATAATGCTTATTGAACAACTGGTCTCTATAGACATTCCCGAGGCAATCTATAATAACGAATCCTATCAAGAGTATTTTGGGCGGGAGGAGATCTGCCATTTTTTGAGCAAAGAACAGATAGGAGTCTCTATCATTTTAGTTTACATCAAGTAAGTTTTTAAATATGAATTAAAAAAAAGTAAATTTTTAAATTATTTTACTGCATTAATTTGAACTATATATGTTTATTTTCGTTGCTCAAATTTATTTTATGCTCAATTTAGGTGTTTGTGGGCTAAGTACGTGGTCCCCGAAGAGAAAACAAATAATTTCGGGTTCCTTAGCCCACATACTATAGCTGCGGGAGCAGGTCTTAATCCCTCTCAGCGTATCATACAAGCGCAATATATGACAAATGCTATGAAAGATTGCGCAGACGGGAAGTTGTTTATTGCACCTTACAACACCGGGTGAGCTACTAAAAACCCAACTTTATTTTGTAAAATTTGTTACGTACGCAAAAGTAATTTTGAACTTATCTTTTGAATGCTTTTTAGGGGATATTGGGTGTTGTTTGTGATTGATTCAATTAAAGAAATCGTTTATTATTTGGATTCTTTGCACGGTGATCTGAAAAACTGGCTCGATATGAAAGAAACATTCAATCAGTAAGTTTTCATTCAATCAATGTATCCATATATTTAATATTAATTTTAAAGTGTATATATCTTCCTAGATTTCACAGATATATTTGCTTGATATTTACAACTTTCCTTGTTTTTTGATGCTTTTAACAGTGCTGTGTTGATGTTTCGTGCGAATCGTAACACCCAAAAGATCAAATCCAAAAACATGGCCTGTAAATGGACTTGTATAAAGGTTAGTGTAATTTTATATTTTCAAGAGATTATTCGTATAAAAGTTATTGTTCTAATGCAATTTTGATTTCAATTTTGTAGTGCCCCTTGCAGTTAAACGACAAAGATTGTGGCTTCTTAATTATGAAATTCATGAAGGATATTATTAGCCACGGAGAATCTATAATCCCACCAACGGTATGTATATATAATCCTAATTAATACTCATCAACAAATTCTAATTTCCCTTTATAAGTTATTAAACCTTTGTTCGGTTTTCAATCTCTATCGTGCAGTACTTTCCTGATTGTCAATACGTCACTTACTCTATAGAGCAACTTGATGAAGTATGTTGCGAATTGACACAATACATTTTCCAATGTGCTTTTGGTATGGTGTAAGTTGTAAATTGTTGTAAATTTTTATTTGATTTGTTGTATTTGATTGATTGTAAACTCGTTATCATTTGTTGGAGATTATACGTAAAATTTGATTTGTTGTTAGGAGGAAAGAATTGGTTTTTGTTGTTAGAGATGATCATTTAATTTGGTGAAGTTAATTTTGGGTTTTAATTTATTGTTTCTGTTGAATTGGCTTTATGGTTTGTTGTGTTAGTGTGTTGAATTTTGAGCTTGTGGGAAGCTGGTTACAATAAATTTTGTACAGTACTGCAAGAAAAAAAATTTAAAAAAAATTAAAAATACACCTATTATAGCGGTTTTGTGAAAAACCGCTATAATAGGTATAAAAAAAAAACAAAATTGCCAAAATACTATTACAGCGATTTCGGAAAAAACCGCTGTAATGGGTTTCCCAATTATAGTGGTTTTTTCCGAAACCGCTGTAATTGGTCCCTATTACAGCGGTTCAAAAACCGCTGTAATAGGCATAAACCAATTACACCAATTACAGTGGTTAAAACCGCTGTAATAGGTCATTTCTGTAGTAGTGTTAGAGATATATATAGATCTAGTAGTAGAGAGAGAGAGAGAGAGAGAGAATAATGGTGGTGACGGCGGCGAAGATGGTAGTGGTGGTTGCGGCGGTGACCGGGGTTGGCGACGGTGGGGGTGGCGGCGGCGGTGGTGGTGGAGGAGTCGAGTGAGAGAGAGAGAGTAGAGAGAGATGAGTGAGAGAGAGAGAGAATAGAGAGAGAGAGAGAGAGAGAGAGAGAGAGAGAGAGAGATCGGGTGAATGGGGGGAAAAATGGGGGGGAAATGGGATTTTTTTTTCTTTTTTTAAATAGCGGTTTATTGAAAAACCGCTGTAACAGCCCTGGACCGGTTACAGCGGTTTTTTGAAAAACCTCTATAATAGGTCCCACGCAAAACCCTATTGCAGCTGTTCACCAAAAAACCGCTGTAATAGGCCCCTCCGTTCAGCGGTTTTCTAAAAACTGCTGTAATAGGTGTGCTGTAATAGTGTATTTTTGTAGTAGTGAGTTTCGCTATGACCATGCGAATTTCGTGTCATTCCGACACCACAAAATTTCAACCGAGAAATATTTTCGTAAATACACAAATATACATACACCCATCAACATATACACAAATATACATACACCCATCTACACATACACAAATATACATACACCCACACATACACAAATATACATACACCCATCCACATATACACAAATATACATACACCCATCCACATATACACAAATATACATACAACAACATATACACAAATATACATACACCCATCAACATATACACAAATATACACACACCCATCCACACATACACAAATATACATACACCCATCAACATATACACAAATATACACACACCCATCCACACATACACAAATATACATACACCCACACATACACAAATATACATATACACCCACACATACACAAATATACATATACACCCACATATACACAAAATAAATACACCCACACATACACAAATATACATACACCCACACATATACAAATATACACATATATATAGAGGGAAAGAGAGAGAAGGAGAAGAAGCTTACGATCATGGTGGTGGTGGCGGTGGCGGCGGTATGTGGTGGTGGTGGTGGCGGCAGCAGCGGTGGTGCTGAGCTTTTGGGGGGGGGGGGTCGAGAGAGAAAGAGACCGAGAGTAGAGAGAGAGAGAAGACCGTTGTAATAGAGTACACCTATTACAGCGGTTCGCATAAGAACCACTGTAATAGGTATTTTCATTTTTTTTGGTGCCGCCTATTACAGCGGTTCTGTAGAAAACCGCTGTAAAAGTCCTATTACAGCGGTTCTCTACAGAATCGCTGTAATAGGCCTGGCGCCTATTGCAGCGGTTCATGAAAGAATCGCTGTAATAGGTGTCGCGTTTTACCTATTAAAGCGGTTCTTTCACGAACCGCTGCAATAGCCCCCTTCGTTCAGCGGTTTTTTGAAAAACCGCTGTAATTGGGGCGCTATAATAGGCTCTTTTTGTAGTAGTGAAGAGCGCCACTACTCGTTGGAGATAACGATGTTAGACTCTGCAAAACGCATCGCCAGAAGTTGGTATTATTTATCCCAAAAATAATCTCAAGGAGATAAGGGGATTTAATCAATTCTGGTGTATCGCAGAATTGTGGGGGAGGGAGGCGATCCTCTCACTAAACTATATTTTGGAAAGTAGGAGTGAGACTCCATATGCAATGAGGAAAGGCCACAATCCTTCTTATAAATACTTCAAATATGGGGGGTGGTTTGAATAAGGTAAAAATACCGAAAATTCAAACAAATCAAGATATGGTCAAGGACCGTTGACTGCATATTGGATATGCACTCCATAGCGTATCTCGTACATAAAGTCAGAAAATTCTGATATTCATGAAGGCAAAATCATGGAATATAGAATCGCTGTCTTTTTCGAGGATACAATACTGCTAACTTGATTATTGACACAATCAACTCTAAGTCCACAAGTGGTTATGTTTTACCATCGGTGGAGGAGCAGTGTCATTGAAATCATCTAAATGAACAGGTATAGCTCGACGTCAGACTTCATAGCTTTAGACAAAAGTTGATGGAAAAGCTGAGTGACTACATAATGTTTAGAAGATGTTTCTCGTGGAAAATCCAGTTGCCCAAAATCTGATACATTGTGACAATCAGTAGACAAATGAGAAGGGCATAGGGTAGCATGTACAATGGTAAGTCTAGACATGCTTGTCATAGGCACAATACCACTAAGCAGTTGATCTCTAACGGGATTATTTCCATTGATTATGTGATATCAAAGGAGAATATTGCAGATCCTTTGACGAAAGGATTGCCTAGAGATCAAATAAACTTCCTATCAAGAGGAATGGGGTTAAAGAGTACAAATTAAGAATGGACACAGCGGTAACTAACCAACCATGTTAACTGGAGATCCCAAGATCATGGTTCAATGGGACAACTAAGTTGTGAAAATTCAATGAGGCACTTAAGAGTGTAATAAACTCTAAACCCATTTCCTAGGATAAAGAAGTTTAACCTGCAAGTTGTAGCAAAGGTTAAGCTGGGCTTTAATGATTCCTATACTGTCTAAATGAAGTGGAGTATGGCAGGATACTCTTAAATATGAAGTCACCAATGTAAGTGTGAGGTGTAGGCCGCCTTAACATTGAGTAAAATGTAAACACTTATGAATCCAAGAGGGGGTGCCACGGTCAAAATGGACCCAACAGTGATACGAAATCTGTTCGAGAGACTATGGTGTGAATATCACTGTCTTGGTTTACACAAACGGCTGAACAATTCAAGACATCGCGTTCATTGTACAGCCTAGTAAATCTGATGATATTTCACTAAGAAAGGTTCAAAGCCAAAAGCTACCCCTTCTGATGCTATAGTTTTTCACCCGAACTCTCAATGTGTCTGCATTTGTAAATTTCATTCGTGCGGGGGATTTTTGGAAATCGGATTTAAATTAAGTTCGTGTGACGTACTTTCAGTAACAAATTCGAACAACACGTGTGCATTTCGAATTTCTCTAATCCGAGTTCGGACGAATGAGAGATTAAATGCTGAAGTTGTGGTTTCAAATTTGTGGGTTTACCGTGAATTTCTTTTGATCCAAGGGTGTAAAACGATGAGGAGTTAAAGATACTACATTACGATCGATGGCCACGATCGTACAAGCTGTATTTTTAACACACATGTGATTGGTCGTATTTATTACGGTCAAAACAGTTACAACCGTTACATGTGAGTCATTAAATTAAATTTAATGACATTTATGTGAGTCATTAAATTCAATTTAATGACACTTATGGTCCCTCTTGTTTCTAACACCTATATAAACCCCTTTGGACGAAGCTTGTGGGAGCAGTTGTGGTGCCAAAGGCAGATCCGTAGAGTCAGAGGTCGGAGAGCAAACTCATGTTTCTGAGAGGGAGCGAACGAGTTTCTAGATTGAGGGGGCAGAGCTATGGTGCCAAGAAAGCAAATCCACCGAGCCAGAGGTCAGAATGATAGAATCGGTCCGAGGGGGTAGAGCCGTGTAGTCGAGAGATCAGAGGGCAGGGTTGTGGAGGCATGACCACGTAGAGAGAACCATAAAGACAGGAAACGATGCCGGGAGGGGTTGACTGTGGAGTCGGAAGTCATGGTGGCAGGAAGCAAAAATCGGGTAGGTAGATTTGTAGAGCATCGGGTTTATTGGCAGAGGGATGTGACCTAGCTCGTGGAGTGAGAGCTCGAGCAGATATGTCAACGGCCCGAGTTAACCATTGAAAAACCAAGTAGGCGGATGGATCAGACATTGCTCATGCAGGGGCATAAAGCAGATATATGAGGGATCCAAGATTGCCGTTGAAAAAGTCCTTGGTGGAAAGATGTCAGTGGACGGGTAGATCGAGGCAGTTTGAGTGTGACATGTTCAGGTTTTAGAGTAACCTATATCCGATGGTCAGATGGATCGAGATGGATATTCCACGATATTCAGGAGTTGGCTGATCACCAAAAGAATAGGGTAGTGGCGAAGGTTCACAAAGAGAGTCCGTCAAGTGGGAGCACTAGGGACGGATGAATTGATGAGACATGAAGATGTCTCGGATTTAATCTTCATTGGGTTTGGGAATGTGCCGACTAGATTGATGTTCACTTGGGAAAAGTGAAGGAATGATTCGAGTTGAGTTCGAGTTATTTTGATTAGTCTCCAAGTGGGAGATTGTTGGGATATGTGGAGTCGAATCAAAATAGGGTCAAGTAGAGGAGCCAAAATAGAGCTAAGAAAGGTCGGGGTTGACCGGGATTGCAAAAAGGTAAGAAAGAGTCGAAAATATGAGGCAGGCGTGAGCAGGTTGAAGATGGCGCCCAGGCGTGGACAAGCCAGCGCCCAGGCGTGGGCAAACCGGCGCCTAGGCGCACCTGTCAGTGGCAGGAGCCGTTTTGGCGCCTAGGTGCGGGTCTGACGCTGGGAGCGTATTTTAGACTCGGTTTTTCTTATTTTGGCATGTCTTGAGTCCTACTTTGATTGAAATTGTTTCCTATTGTGTTAGGAATTATTCCCTAGTTGTTTAGGAATGTTTTTCCTAACTTGTTAGGGTTTTAGACTTCTCCACCATTATAAATATGTAAACTCACTCTTGTAATTGATTGATGTACTCATTGAGAAATAAAGATGTAGTCTAGGTTGGCTCGTGAATGTAGGCAAGTTATGCCGAACCACGTTAAAATCCTCGTGTTTTCATCTTCATGTTTAGGCTTAGGTTTTCTTGTTTCTTGATTATTCTTTGTGCTCTGATGTTACCATTCCTAACAACAACTACCGCCCACGCCCCCAACTACATGATAGTCGTGCTCTCTCAAATCCTTTGCCTCCGACCAACTGTCGTGGCTGATCAAGTCCTCCCAATCCCAAACTCTGTCTATCCCTGTCCGTCGAAGAGCCCCCACCGCTCGCCCCATCTCCATGGCCAATGGATCCATCACCTAGCCCCACTGATAATTAAGTTCACATTTTACGATATTTCCCCCCTATATATGTGTTTTCGTCTATGTTTAATCATGATAATCCCACAGCTTGATTTGATTAGTTGTCATTTCTTGTCTGTAGGGATTAAGTGGAACAGATAAATGAACGAGTGAAAAGACCGGAGAAAAGAGGAAAAACTGCATATTTTAGTGGTTATGCAAAATAAGACCGCGGTCCAAAAACGTAGAAATGGTTTTTAACAGAAATTATACCGCATTCTACTTTTTTGGGCCCTAACTTTGTATCCTCTTAGACTTTGAGACATACTTTTCATCTACCAAGAGGAATATTCTTGTACTCCAAGTCCCAAGGAAGACACCCAAAGTCCCAAGGGAGGTTGAAGAGGCAAAAAATCATCATAAAAGCTTGGTTTCACCCCTTGTGATAGGGAGTTCTTCAATTCCCCCTTTTAGAATAGTTATTAGCTATGTCTTTTGGGGACTTTGAATTTATCTTAATTACAATTATGAACTAAGCCCCTTTTGATTAGGTTATGTGAAGACTTTGTGATGCTTTGTTTTTTTTGATTCTTTGTTTCCTGATTAATTACATTCTTATTACATGTTTGATTTTTATGCGTAATGCTTGCATATGTTTGATATAATGCTTTGTCTTGAGACCGAGAGGAAATATATATAAGTAGATCTTAAAATCAAACATCATAATGTAAAATTGACCTGAGATAGATTCAATTTCATTATGTGGTTTTTTGTGATAAGAAGACCCGATTAAATGTAGGATCTTCGTAAGCAGGAAACTCCTTAGACCGGTAATGTATGTTAGTTAATTGAATTTTCGCTATAGAGATATATGAAGTTGTTAACTAGGATAGACCCGTTATTTTAATCAAAATTTAAGAACAATTATTTAAATTATCCAACTTATAAAAAATGAAGTAACGAAAGATAAAAAACAATTTCAATATTGGCAATTAATTATCGACACAGAAGTTTTACAACTCTTGGAATCATTCACTGAATTTTCCTACTTAATTAGCTTTATTCTTCTAGAAAAAAGCAAAAAAGAAAAGATGTGTGATGATTTTGTTTTAGTGACGAACTTGGACTGATGAATTCTCTCCTTTATTTTGTAATAACATAAATAAATATCTATAGAATATGAATAACGGAGTAAGTACAATTTTAAATAAAATAATCAAACAAAATTGATGGACATCAACCTATTTGTTATTGAAGATCGAGTGGTGGTTGTTGATTTGAATGTACCCATAATTTTCTTTCACCTCACAATATGTTTTTCTCTCTCTCTCCAGTTCTATCCTACTTTTGTACAAATGTTGTCATGAAAGACAATTCAACTCCCTAGTAAGTACCTTTCAAAAAAACTAGTTAAATACGAGACAACGAAAAATTGGTATTAAATTTGAAACGAATATTTTATGAATTTTTTTTAAAGTTACGGAGAAAAGATTGGGTAAAAAATACGAAAACGGGAAATAAATAAAATCATACTTGCAATTATAAAATACGAATAAAAACAAAATATTTAGGAGTAAAAATGAGACTTATTTTTGTATTATTTTGTAAGGTATATAGTTTACTTGCTTTTATATTATGTAAAAAAATATTATGCATGAGTCACTAGTTGACAATATATAATTAATATTTTGATAAATTATTATTGTGTTTTTTAGAAAGTAAGGAGAGCGGATAAAGAAGAAACAAGAAGAGGACATAAATATCTAATTTTGAGCCATAATAATGAGAGATTTGCAAGTACATATAGAAGTCAATGAGGGGGAAAGAAGAGAGTGCTTCGTCGTTAAAAATAAACAAGTGAATAAACAAATGAAATATGAATTTAAATAAGAATTTATATGTTTGCATTTTATATAGGTTCCATTTTTCAATAAACTTATTAGTTCTTCTATGTGTTGATTAGTATTTAATGTCAATCATATTTTATTTTTCAAATAATTAATTATATTTTATTGAACAATAATTCACTTAGTTAAATTACAATTTTGAATATATACAATTTCTAAATTAAACATTACCTATATACATAAATTATTTAATGAGTGCATATGATTCACGTGCAGCGCACATATTAATCACTAGTAGACGATATAAATAAAGGTCAATTTTTATTTTTGTTGCGTTTTTCTTACTATTTGTTGCTCTCAGTCATACTGTATAAGTCTATAATAGAGAATTAAGTGTAGAACAATTATTTAAGTTACCGAAATGGAAATTGGAAGCTAGGCCCACGATAACAAATCCTACGAAGATGGCAATATGAAACAACATAAATCTGGTGATTCGTTATTTCAAATCTGGTGATTGGTTATTTCGATGGATTAAAGTGCACAACCCAAAAACAAACAACAAAACTAAGACATAATTTTCTTCTCCATTATTAATTTATAAACGACATACATTTTTTTTTTTAAAAAAAGGTATAAATACAACAATACGACACATGCATGCAGTGTGCTCTATTGTTTCTTATTCATAGTAATAATATACTACTATATATAAGCAGTAAAGACTAAAAGGGAGAAGAAATTTTCAGCAGTACTTGAAATTAAATTCAATCAGATATTCACATTGACAAATCCCGTTAAGCGAACATTTTGAACCAACCCAAGTGCGCTCGTAACCAAAGTGCCGACAGATTCAAGAGCGGATGCGAGGACGCCATTGGCGGTGGAAAGCACCGGACATGCGACATTGTTTAATGGAAGTCGAACAGCGGTAACGCAAGGGATTACGGAATGTCCAAGGACAATCCCTCTTACAGCAGGAACAGTAATGTTAAAAGTTCCATTGGCATTCGTTGTAGCCTGGCCGAGATTGACAGTAGCGCCAAGAACGGTGCAATTCAAGCTAACAAGCGCCCCGGCGACGCCTTGGCCGGGGCAGTTTCCCGTCGCTGTGCAGCAAAGTGTGCCGTTTAGAGTTATACCTCGCGGCAGCGGGTTGGGTAGTAATTGGCCGTTTGCTAACGGGTTTGAGGCCGCGAAGAGCAGTGCGATGAGGAAAAGGGCAGAGGCACAATTATAAGCCATTTGGAGGAGATTTGAGGTTTATATATGTGGTATGCTCTATTCTTACTACTCTTGCAATTCACTGCTTTGCTGTGTTGAACTGTTGGGAAGAGAACCCCTATTTATACTTGTTTATTTTCATGTTTTCTTGCATTTTTCTCTCATTGTAATTTGTATATAAGACTTTTTTGTACATCTTCTTTAACACTTATTAAATAGGGGTTAGGGTAGGTTGCTCTCTATATATATTTGGTCTTTACTTTTTTGTACATGTTAAATTCCGCATTTTCGTTCAGTATTGTTATATATCATGATATCTTAATACGGAAATTCTTTCCAAGTGTTGTTCAAGTTCCATCAAAGATCAAGTGTAGTTCAAAAACATCAGCAGTGATCGTGGCACAAGTCTAAAAGCACAAAAATATATATATAAACATATTATTTGTTTATCACAAAAGTAACTACTCATTATTACTAAATTATTGATTAAATAGTTAAGTAATTACTAATTTATTTACGGAGTAGAATATAATTAAATGCTTTTTGTTCTTTAGTTAAGAATTAACTATTGGTAAGAAGTAAAATAAAGTATATTTAAAAAAGTTATAAACTAAAATCAAAGTTCAGTAAATAACTGAAATTGAAGAAGAATAATACCTCAAATATAATTATATTACATTTACACCCCCTAGACATAATTGCTAAGAAAAAATATCCCCTAGGGATATTTTGGTCAGTCAGAAGTCCGACCTGTTGGTCCAGGATTGACCAGGGGTAAAATAGAGATATTCAAAAAGTTTTTTGACGATGTCATTGATTTTCTACCCAAGAAAACAGACAGGAGTGCCCGTGTAATTCAAAATTGGGTCCAAAGGATGTCGTTGTAACTTTCCAAAAGTGAGGATGAGTTTGTGTAATTACACTATAAGTGAGGAGGTCTGAGTGTAATTTTCCGTTGATATTAATGGGTGGTCGGGCCAGCTGTGATAGTCGAACCAATAACGGTGTTTGACGTCGCGAAAGGTGTTGCAATGAAGAAAACGGCCGATGCACAATTGTGAACCATTTGGAGGATTTGAGGTTTATTTGCATGGTGTTCTATGTTGTTACTACTCTTGCAATTAAATGCATTTTTGTGCTCAAATGTCATGTAAGGCAAAAACACATTATTTAAATATGTTTTTTTGCCCTCTATTCTTCTTAATAGAGGGAAAAAACACTCTGGAAATATAATTAGTCACTTCCTATTTATCAAACAAGAAAAAGAAAAAAAAACTCTATAGTTATCATTTAGTTTTGCCAACTTTTGTTCAATGTTTTCTAATATACGGATGTACTAACATTTACTTCTATGCATGACAAGTGTATAATTATTTTTCTTAAATATATAAATGATTTGAATTTTGTACACTTTTAATCTATAGAAGTCAATGCAATAGAAGATGCAACACCATTTGCAATAGAGGATCCAGATTGACTGTTTTGTTGTGTTGAAATGTTGAGAAATAACCTATATTTATACTTGTTTCTTTTCATGAATTTTTGTATTTTTCTCTCATTGTATATAAGACTTTTTTGTACATTTTCTTAACACTTATTAAATATATAGGGGTTAGGGTGGGTTGCTCTATATGTGCTCTTTATTTTATTGTACATATATGAAATCTTGCATTATGCTTTTTCTCCGATCCTTACTATTTCAACATATGTAATACGCTAAATGAAATTTGTCTTAATTCCTACCAAATTAGTTTTTAGTACATATTAAATAAATAAAAAAAAAGGTTATCCCTTGCATCATTTTAACTTTTGTCAATTTGAGTTGTTTTAAATGTTATATGTTGTTAATTTTGACGTTCTTTACTAAAATAGACTCATGTTTGTACAATTAACTTTATAATTTGAGGGTTAAATATAAAATTGAACCTCATATAAGGAAAAAAAATTGAAATTATTTAATTTGTATGTACGAAAACATTGTGAGTTGATATAATATATTTTGTTTGTGGTAATTTTTTTTTTTTCTATAAATGTGATCTTAACTCAATAATTATAAATTAAGAAAATTTTGCATAAAAGTTTCATTCCGTGCAATGCACGGGTTAAAAACTAGGGCGTCCACATGGTTAAAATGAATACCAACTCATGATACAATTTTTTTTGGGTGCTTAATATCAAAAACTGAAAAAATGACCAAAGATCGAAAAATGTGAGATTGGAAAACATGATCTGACAATTTTACCCCTAATAATTTGTGTATGTGTTTACACACACGCTTAGACTTCAGGTCAAAACATCCCGGAAAGGACGAAAGTGAGACGAAATTGTAACATTAGGGACAGTAGAGTAATAAAAATTACTTTAGGGATCAAAATGATACAAAATTGATACTTCAAGGGCTATTAATGACATTATTCCTATTCAAATTATAGGGAAATATGCATAATTACGATTTTATCAAATGAGGTCTTGCAAAATTTTTGAAGGAATTTGGGTTGAATTACTGTTCAAATAGTGTGATTGTTGGAGAATTTATTGAGACAGTTGGAGTTTTTGCTGAAATAATAAAATGAAATAAGGTTCTACCCATTTCCCCCCAATTTGAGCTCATTCCATTCGTTTTTGGACATAAAGTTAACGTCAAGGATTATAAAGATATGTTTGAAGTGAAGGATTAATACCCATTGGTCTTTACTTTGTGTAGATTAGATTGACCTTATTGTCTATTTTCTCAAATGATATTCTGTAGAATTACAATAAACATTTTCACTATTTTTTCTTGAATTTTGTATTCATTTGATCTAAGATTGTTTATTTATGTCTTTCTTAATTATAAGTGAAAATTACCAAAAGTCACCTTCATTTTAACGCAAATTGCCAAAAAAACTCAGTCGAAAATTAAAATTACAAAAACCTTTCCCATCAGAGCTGGCAGGCCGAGTGTGACAGTAGAGCCAAAAACTTTTCATGTATTTTTGCATTTTTCTCTCATTGTATATAAGACTTTTTTGTACATCTTCTTAGCACTTATTAAATATATAGGGGTTAGGGTGGGTTGCTCTATATGTGGTCTTTATTTTATTCTACATGTTAAATCTTGCATTATGCTTTTTCTCCGGTCCTTACTATTTCAACATATGTAATATGTAATACGCTAAATGAAATTTGTCTTAATTCCTACCAAATTAGTTTCTAGTACATATTTTTTTGAAAAAAACGTTATCCCTAACATCTTTTTGACTTTTGCCAATTTGAGTTGTTTTAAATGTTAATTGTCTATGCTGTTAATTTTGACGTTATATTTGTACAATTAACTATATAATTTGAGGGTTAAATATAAAATTGAACTTCAGTCCTCATATAAGGAAAAAAATTGAAATTATTCAATTTGTATGTATGAAAACATCGTGAGATGTTACAATTTTTTTGGGAGCTTAATATCAAAAACCGAAAAAATGACCAAACTTAGACAAAAAGATCGAAAAATGTGAGACAGGAAAACATGATTTGACAATTTTACTCCTAAAAATTTGCGTATGTGTTGCACACGCCGAGACTTCAGGTCAAAATCTGTCGGAAAGGATGAAAGTGAGACGAAATTGTAACATTAGGGATGGAAGTGTAACAAAAATTACTTTAGGGATCGAAACGATACAAAATTGATACTTCAAGTACTATTAATGACATTATTCCTATTCAAATTATAGGGAAATATTCATAATTACAATTTATCAAATGAGATTTTGCAAAATATTTGAAGGAATTTGGGTTGAATTACAGTTCCAATGGTTTGATTTTGGGAAAACTTACTGAGACAGTTGGACTTTTTGCCGAAATAATAAAATGAAATGAGGTTCTACCCATCTTCCCACAATTTGAGCTCATTCCATTCGTTTTTGGACATAAAGTTAACCTGAAGGATAATAAAGATGTGTTTGAATTGAAGGATTTGTGAGTTATGAATTTGTAAATATAATAATGAGTTCACTAAATTTGTCTAAATAAATTTGAGTTTTGATGGATTTCAATTTTTTTTAACACTCAAATTCTTTAAGATTGGAGTCATATAAAATTATTCACTTCAAATCTTTTACTCACATCTAAATCCTTAGATCCAAACTGCAACCTGAAATTGATATTGAACTATTGCTAAATTATTATCATCTCTCTCTAACAACTTTAGAATTAGATATTTCTTTGAGATTTAATTTATTATCTTGACGAAACTAGGTTTGACGCTCGAAGTATTTTAATTACCTTATTCGATGATGACCTTTTTTGTTCTTAGCATTATAAACTTTTTCATTGAAATAAAATAATGGATTTTACTTAATGTAATTCTCTTAACACTTATTAAATAGGGGTTAGGGTGGGTTGTGTTGTGAAATTTTCCAAAATTGGCATGCAATAACAGAATGTATATTCTTTAGATTATCATGTAAAAATAATTTGCATAAATAATATAATTTATACGCATTAGAAGTAAGAACGGCTGGCCAGTAGGAGTCACGCCACTTGAGGATGTCCTAAGATCTTGATGGCCTCCGCTCCTGTAGGTACTGTTGGCTCACCACCGCCCCCAAGACAAAGCCTAAGAAGGTCATGCCGGTGTTTTCTTTGTGGCACGTTCACAAGAAAATTTCTTAAGTGGACTCTGGTAGATATTAACTTATAATAAACAAGAGTACTAAATATTTCCACAGGCTTCATACGAAGGATATGCAAAAATTTTATTGCAAAAGTTAGCTAAAAGTTTCTCAGATAATTTATTGTAGAATAATAAGACCATATTGTCACGCCCCTGGCTCACGAGCCCGTTGGATGTGAAGTGTGCCTCCAAATCCACTGATCGTAACCTGGAGTTGGACAATTAAACCACGACCCAAAATTAATATTCATTGTTACACTTATATTCTTAAACAACTATTGATAAACAACTTTCGCTTTTCCTGTTTTTCCCAAGTGGGACATTAATTATAGTCACCCCTCCTTCAAGGATCGACATCGGATCCTCGTCAAGGGGTGACATTGTCTAGGACCCGTCACCAGGCGTTAACATTCTAAAGGTGGCTCCCACAAGCTCAAGAGGAGGCTCTCATAGGCTCAAAAGGCATCTCCCACATGCACGTGTAATGGAAAATATTACAAGTTTGTATATATTACAATGATTTAAAGTGTGTATGCGGGTATAATAAAATATGCGAGACACAGCGTTACTTTATGTGAAATATAAATTAATAAAATATCAAATTGAAAGAATTTGTCAGACTAATGGAAGTAGAGTAACATACATTTCGATCAACATATATACAAGTCTATATTTTCAAAACAAAATGAACAAAATATTTAGAGTATAAATTTCTTCTTCGTTTTTTATGAACGAGTATACAAATATAAATAAAGGCCACTTTTTTTTTTGTTGCCAAAATAAACAAGCTAATACCCAAGAATGAGAAGCCTGAGTCTTTATTGCCTTTTCTAATTATTACTAGAAAGTATCACGTGTTTTGCACGTGGTGATTCGATGAGAAGTTAAACTGAATTAATTAATATGTCTAGTTTATTGACCAATTAATAACTTGTTAAAAATTGATTATCTGGTAGTGCCTATCTTATACTTTTGGCCCCAAATACCACAAATGGTCCCCCAACTCTATCATTTATACCAATTTAGTCTCTTATCTCTCAAATGCACTCAAATAGTCCCTCAACTCTAGGATTCATCTCATTAAAGTCCCTCGAGTCGATTATTCGTAAAGAACTGATAGAGCCTTGAGGCACATGACTTACACCATGTTAGGACAGGGTATTTTTTTAACTTTTGCAAGAATATCTCTTCCAAAACTCCCTACTTTTATCTATTTTATTTTAGATTCTAATTGTATTCCCATTCTTTCCAAGACCCTAACCTTAACCCACTTTTTCCCTCATCCCACTCTCCTAGCTTAATCCCCTCCACCTTCCATCCACCGTCTGTTTTGCCATCACTTACGCCCTTCTCAAATTGTATCGCTGCCCCCCATCCCCTGAAAATCAAATGACATTCCCCACCATTGAAAAATGAAACACAGCTAACCCCATCTTCTGAAAATCCAACGATGTCGCCCCATTCTCTACAAATCTAATGATGTTGCCTCATCCACGCCGCCCCCTTTACCATCTAGAAAATCGCCCTCCTCCTCCTCCTTCCCCACCATCTGCAAATCTTGTTGTTCATCTCCTCTCGCCATTGTTGCCCTGTTACCGGTATTTGATTGTTGCATATAGTTGGTGGGTAGTTTTGCAGGTATTTTTCTTTTTGGCAAATGTTTTTAAAAAAAAAAGAAAAAAAAAAGAGCTTTAGTAACTCAAATAATCCTTCAACTCTCAGATTATTCTCATTAAAGTCCCTCGAGTCAATTATCCATTAAAAACAGATGAAACCTTGAGGCGCGTGACTTACACCATGTTAGAAAACAGGGCATTTTTTTACTTTTGCAAGAATTTTTCTATCAAAACTCCCAACTTTTATCCATTTTATTTTATATATTTTTAATTATTTTAGATTTAAATTTTCTCTCATTCTTTTCCAAAACCAAAACCTTTACCTGTCTTTTCCCTCATATCACTCTCCTAACTCAATCCCCTACACCTTTCATTCCGCGTATTTGTTGCCACCACTGCCACCTTTCTCAAATTGCGCTGCTATCCCCTTCCCTCTGAAAATCAATCAACCTTTCCGACCTTTGGAAAGTCAAACATCGCTACCTCCACTTTTTGAAAATCCAACAATGTCGCCTCATCCTCTACAAATCCAAAGTTGCGGCGTCATCCACGACGCCTCCTCTACCATCTTCCAAATCGCCCTCCTCCTCCTCCACCACTACCATCTGGAAATCTTGTTGTTCATCTCCTTTCGCCATTGCTGCCTTGTTACCTACTTTTAATTGTTGCAGATGTTTGGTGGGTAGTTTTGGAGGAATTTTTTTTGCCATGTTACAATTTTTTTGGGAGCTCAATACAAAAACCAAAAAAATGACCAAAGCGAGACAAAAAGATCGAAAAATTTTAGCCTAGAAAACATGATTTGACAATTTTACCCCTAAAAATTTGTGTATGTGTTGCACACGCTGAGACTTCAGGTCAAAACCTGCCGGAAAGGACGAAAGTGAGACGAAATTGTAACATTAGAGACGGTAGTGTAACAAAAATTAGTTGGGGGACCAAAATGATACAAAATTGATACTTCAAAGACTATTATTGACATTATTCCTATTCATATTATAGGGCAATATTCATAATTCCGATTTTATGAAATGAAATTTTGCAAAATTTTTGAAGGAATTTGGGTTGAATTACTGTTCGAATAGTGTGATTTTGGGAGAATTTATTGACACAATTGACTTTTTGCCGAAATGATAAAATGAAATGAGGTTCTACCCATTTCCCCCCAATTTTAGCTCATTCCATTCGTTTTTGGACATAAAGTTAACTTCAAGGATTATATAGATGTGTTTGACTAGAAGGATTTGTGAGTTATGAATTTGTATATATAATAATGAGTTCACTAAATTTGTTTAAATAAATTTAAGTTTTGATGGATTTCAATTTTTGTTAAACCTCAAATTCTTTAAGATTGGAGTCATATAAAATTATTCACTTCAAATCTTTTACTCACATCTAAACTCTTAGATCCAAACTGCAACCTGAAATTGATATTGAACTATTGCTAAATTATTATCACCTCTCTCTAACAACTTTGGCCCTCTTCTCATATTTTTCTGTTCTTAGTCGGCTATTGGCTGACAAATTAAGCAGCCACTGACTGGTTGGATTGGAAACTCTACTCCAAGTTTTGTATCCCAACAATGGACTTATACATAAAAGTTATTTCTTTAGAATTAGATATTTCTTTGAGATCTATTATCTTGACGAAACTAGGTTTGATGCTCGAATAATTTTAATTACCTTATTAGATGTTGTCGTTTTTTTTGTTCTTAGCATTATTAACTTTTCATTGAAATAAAATAACGGATTTTACTTAATGAAATTCTCTTAACACTTATTAAATAGGGGTTAGCGTGGGTTGTGTTGTGTTGTGAAATTTTCCAAAATTTGCATGCAATAACGGAATGTATAAATTCTTTAGATTATCATGTAAAAACAATTTGCATAAATAATATAATTTATACGCATAAGAAGTAAGAATGGCTGGCCAGTAGGAGTCATGCCACTTGAGGATGTCCTAATATCTTGATGGCCTCCCCTCGTGCAGGCACTGTCGGCTCACCACAACCCCCAAAATAAAGCCTAAGAAGGCACGCCGGTATTTTCTTTGTGGCACGTTCACAAGAAAATTTTCTTAAGTTGACTCTGTTAGATATTAACTTATAATAAACAAGAGTACTAAATATTTCCATAGGCTTCATACGTAGGATATGCTAATTTTTTATTGCAAAAGTTAGCTAAAAGTTTCTCAGATAATTTATTGTAGAATAATAACACCATATTGTCACTCTCTGGGCTCACGAGCTCGTTGGATGTGAAGTGTGCCTCTGAATCCACTGATCCTAACTTGAAGTTGGGCAATTAAACCACAACTCAAAATTAATATTCATTGTTACACTTATACTCTTAGACAACTATTTATAAACAACTTTCGCTTTTCCTGTTTTTCCCAAGTGGGGCATTGAATATAGTCACCCCTCCTTCCAGGATCGACATCCGATCCTCGTCAAGGGGTGACATTGTCTAGCAACCGTCACCAGGCGTTAACATTCTAATGGTGGTTCCCACAAACTCAAGAGGTGGCTCTCATAGGCTCAAAAAGTCTCTCTCACATGCACGTGTAGTAGCAAATATTTCAAGTTTGTATATATTACAATGATTTGAAGTGTGTATGCAGGTATAATAAAATATGCGAGACACAGCGTTACTTTATGTGAAATATAAATTAATAAAATATCAAATTGAAAGAATTTGTCAGACTAATGGAAGTAAAGAGTAGCATACATTTTGATAAACATTTATGCAAGTCCATATTTTCAAAACAAAATGAACAAAATATTTAGAGTATAAATTTCTTCTTGGTTTTATGAACGAGTATACAAATATAAATAAAGGCCACTTTTATTTTTGTTGCCAAAATAAACAAGCTAATACCCAAGAATAAGAAGCCTGCGTCTTTGTTGCTTTTTCTAATTATTACTAGAAAGTATCACGTGCTTTGCACATGGTAATTCGATGATAAGTAAATTGAATTAATTAATATGTCTAGTTTATTGACCAATTAATAACTTGTTAAAAATTGATTATTTGGTAGTGTCTATCTTATACTTTTGGCCCCAAATACCACCAATGGTCCCTCAACTCTATCATTTATACCATTTTAGTCTCTTATCTCTCAAATGCACTCAAATAGTCTCTCAAGTCTATTATTTGTCTCACTTCGTCTCTCAAATGCACTCAAATAGTCACTCAACTCTAGGATTCATCTCATTAAAATCCCTCGAGTCGATTATTTGTAAAAAGTGATGGAGCCTTGAGGCACATGACTTATACCGTGTTAGGACAGCGCATTTTTTTTTACTTTTGTAAGAATTTATCTTCCAAAACTCCCTACTTTTATTTATTTTATTTTAGATTCAATTTTTTTTTCCATTGTTTCCCAAGACCCTAACCTTAACCCACTTTTTCCTTCATCCCACTCTCCTAGCTTAACCCCCTCCACCTTCCATCCACTGTCTGTTTTGCCACCACTTACGCCCTTCTCAAATTGTATCGCTGCCCCCCATCCTCTGAAAATCAAACAACATTCCCCACCATTAAAAAATGAAACACAGCTAACCCCATCTTCTGAAAATCCAATGATGTCGCCCCATTCTCTGCAAATCTAATGATGTTGCTTCAGCTAACCCCATCTTCTGAAAATCCAATGATGTCGCCCCATTCTCTGCAAATCTAATGATGTTGCTTCATCCACGCCGCCCCCTCTACCATCTGGCAAATCACCCTCCTCCTCCCTCTCCACCATCTGCAAATCTTGTTGTTCATCTCCTCTCGCCATTGTTGCCCTGTTACCGGTTTTTGATTATTGCAGATAGTTGGTGGGTATTTTCGAGGTATTTTTCTTTTTGGCAAATGTTTAAAAAAAAAAAAAAGAGCTTTTGTCACTCAAATTTGCTCAAATAATCCCTCAGCTCTTAGATTATTCTCATTAAAGTCCCTCGAATCAATTATCCGTTAAAAACAGATGAAACCTTAAGGTATGTGACTTACACCATGTTAGGACATGGGATTTTTTTACTTTTGCAAGAATTTTTCTATCACAACTCCTAACTTTTATCCATTTTATTTTATATTTTTTTAATTATTTTACATTTAAATTTTATCCCATTCTTTTGCAAAACCCAAACCTTTACCCGCTTTTTCCCTCATACCACTCTCCTAACTCAATCCCCTACATCTTTCATTCCGCGTATTTGTTGCCACCACTGCCCCCTTTCTCAAATTGCGCTGCTGTCCCCTTCCCTCTGAAAATCAATCGACCTTTCCGACCTTTGGAAAGTCAAACATCGCTACCTCCACCTTTTGAAAATCCAACAATGCCGCCTCAGCCTCTGCAAATCCAAAGTTGTGGTGTCGTTCACGATACCTCCTCTACCATCTTCCAAATCACCCTCCTCCTCCTCCACCACCATCTGCAAATCTTGTTGTTCATCTCCTTTCGTCATTGTTGCCCTGTTACCTGCTTTTAATTGTTGCAGATGTTTGGTGGGTAGTTTTGGAGGAATGTTTTTTGTAGAAGTGAAAAAAAAACTCAAGGGACTTTAATCGGATGAATCTAACAGTTGAGGGATTATTAGAGCGCATTTGAGAGATGTAATATATTTTAGGGACTGTTTGAGTTTATTTGAGAGATGGGGACTAAAGTGAGATAAATAATAAAGTTTATGGACTATTAGTTATTCACATATTTATATAGGGGTTAGATTAGATAGATTTGTTGTTCTCATTCATATATACTATATAACAATCTATAATAGAGATTTAAGTGGAGAGAAATTATTTAAGTTACCGAAATGTAAATTGGAGGCTATGCCCACGATAACAAATCCTACAAAGATGGCAATATGAACCAACATAAATTTGATGATTGGACAATCCAAATCTTGTATTATACATTTCTAAGCAGTATTTCGATGGATTAAATGGCAAAACGAAATAACACACAATGAAACTAAGATATAATTTTCTTCTCCATTATTAATTTGTAAACGAGATACATTTGAAACAAAAAAGGTATAAAAACAACAATACGACACATGGATATGTGCTCTATTGTTTCTTATTCATAGTACGTACGTAATAACATACTACATATAAGTAGTAAGGAATAAAAGGGAGAAGAATTCTCAGCACTACTTGAAATTCAATCAGATAGTCACATTGAATAATCCCGTTGTGCGAACATTTTGAACCAACCCAAGTACGCTCGTAAGCACTGTGCCGACAGATTGAAGAGCGGATGCCAGGTGAAAATGTCATATGTTTTTACTAAAAGATGGGCGAAATTTAAATCTATTGAGAGAGGAAGAAGTTGTAATAATTTTCAAATCTCGAAAAAAAATTCGTAATCAAATTTTGCAAAAAGGTTACCGTGTAATTTACCCTTATCAAAACCATTGAAACATATACAGCATTATTTTACTTTTTTATAAATTACTTATGCTATAATAATAAACTATTCACAACCCCACTTGCAAAGCGGATAATTCTATGGTGGACTGAGAGCATTGATCCCGGTCCACTATTCACCACATATTAACAAGCTTAATTTTAACTAGATAGATTTAAATCATAGTGAAAAAAAGTTCTTTTTGAATGCAAAATCATAGTGCGAAAAAGTTAAATTGTCATACCTTATATGGTACTTAATTCAGTAATTATGATAATTCTTTAGAGCTTAGTCGTTGGATGATATGTTTAAAACAAATATCTGATAAATATTATTTCTCATATATTTTTTTTGTTGTTGTTGATATTATACATTTATAATGAAATTAATCTAAAGAATAAGTTCTACAGATGAAATAAAATGTTTCTAGGCGTAAAGAGTTAATTAAGAAATGCAAGTTGGGGCAAAATATGAAGCTTTAAATTATATCTGGGGCTAATCATAATAATATGCAAATGTTTGGTCTAATATATAAAATGTTGTAAATATGACCTGGCAACTTGCTTAGCAAATTGCCGGTTTATCTCAGCCACAATTTGTGGCTGAGAATTGTCTGTAAGAATTTATAACCTTACAGACAGTTAGAAAAGCATTTTCCTTTTGCAGTTAGAGCCAACAGAAATACCAATAAGGTGCAGCACAGTTGGTAGATAACTGAGTTCCTTAAACATGCTGTTCCGGGTTTGATCCCTGGACGTATGTATGGAAAAGACTTTATTGAGAGAGGCTGAACCCACTTCGGTGATCTCTCTGCCTCGAAGGGATTAGTTTCCGGCATCCGATTGGGGACACCCTTGATTATAAACCAAAAAAAAAAAAAAGAGCCAACAGAAATGTTAATTGATTGCCGTTGAGCCTGTTTCCTTGTTCATACACCGTAGTTGTGGTAAATAGTAAAGATAGCATTAAATCATTAAATTATAATATTGACGCTAAAGGGCAGAATAGGGAATTAAGTGACTTTGCTCTGGCAAAAGGATTTGTACTCTGGCACTATCAACAGCCTAAACAAATATAAAGGCTATCACAACCTAAATATATCATCTTGCCATCTTGTTGCCCTAAATATAAACACTACAACACAAAATAATATTATGGATAAAATTTGAAGTGATAATATCAAAATTGTCACTAGATCATATATAATGAATGACAATAATTTTTATTTTGTCACAATAAAATATTTTAGTAACAAAAGTTTCTTTAAGATTGTCACTATTGATCATTAGTGACACATGTATAGTGACAACTTAGTGACAACACAAATAAAGTGACAACTATAATTGTTGTCAATAAGTTATTACTATAAATGTGTCACTAATTGTCAATAGTGACAACAAATTCCTGTCTTTTTCGAGGATACAATACTGCTAACTTGATTATTGACACAATCAACTCTAAGTCCACAAGTGGTTATGTTTTACCATCGGTGGAGGAGCAGTGTCATTGAAATCATCTAAATGAACAGGTATAGCTCGACGTCAGACTTCATAGCTTTAGACAAAAGTTGATGGAAAAGCTGAGTGACTACATAATGTTTAGAAGATGTTTCTCGTGGAAAATCCAGTTGCCCAAAATCTGATACATTGTGACAATCAGTAGACAAATGAGAAGGGCATAGGGTAGCATGTACAATGGTAAGTCTAGACATGCTTGTCATAGGCACAATACCACTAAGCAGTTGATCTCTAACGGGATTATTTCCATTGATTATGTGATATCAAAGGAGAATATTGCAGATCCTTTGACGAAAGGATTGCCTAGAGATCAAATAAACTTCCTATCAAGAGGAATGGGGTTAAAGAGTACAAATTAAGAATGGACACAGCGGTAACCCAACCATGTTAACTGGAGATCCCAAGATCATGGTTCAATGGGACAACTAAGTTGTGAAAATTCAATGAGGCACTTAAGAGTGTAATAAACTCTAAACCCATTTCCTAGGATAAAGAAGTTTAACCTGCAAGTTGTAGCAAAGGTTAAGCTGGGCTTTTAATGATTCCTATACTGTCTAAATGAAGTGGAGTATGGCAGGATACTCTTAAATATGAAGTCACCAATGTAAGTGTGAGGTGTAGGCCGCCTTAACATTGAGTAAAATGTAAACACTTATGAATCCAAGAGGGGGTGCCACGGTCAAAATGGACCCAACAGTGATACGAAATCTGTTCGAGAGACTATGGTGTGAATATCACTGTCTTGGTTTACACAAACGGCTGAACAATTCAAGACATCGCGTTCATTGTACAGCTTAGTAAATCCGATGATATTTCACTAAGAAAGGTTCAAAGCCAAAAGCTACCCCTTCTGATGCTATAGTTTTTCACCCGAACTCTCAATGTGTCTGCATTTGTAAATTTCATTCGTGCGGGGGATTTTTGGAAATCGGATTTAAATTAAGTTCGTGTGACGTACTTTCAGTAACAAATTCGAACAACACGTGTGCATTTCGAATTTCTCTAATCCGAGTTCGGACGAATGAGAGATTAAATGCTGAAGTTGTGGTTTCAAATTTGTGGGTTTACCGTGAATTTCTTTTGATCCAAGGGTGTAAAACGATGAGGAGTTAAAGATACTACATTACGATCGATGGCCACGATCGTACAAGCTGTATTTTTAACACACATGTGATTGGTCGTATTTATTACGGTCAAAACAGTTACAACCGTTACATGTGAGTCATTAAATTAAATTTAATGACATTTATGTGAGTCATTAAATTCAATTTAATGACACTTATGGTCCCTCTTGTTTCTAACACCTATATAAACCCCTTTGGACGAAGCTTGTGGGAGCAGTTGTGGTGCCAAAGGCAGAGCCGTAGAGTCAGAGGTCGGAGAGCAAACTCATGTTTCTGAGAGGGAGCGAACGAGTTTCTAGATTGAGGGGGCAGAGCTATGGTGCCAAGAAAGCAAATCCACCGAGCCAGAGGTCAGAATGATAGAATCGGTCCGAGGGGGTAGAACCGTGTAGTCGAGAGACCAGAGGGCAGGGTTGTGGAGGCATGACCACGTAGAGAGAACCATAAAGACAGGAAATGATGCCGGGAGGGGTTGACCGTGGAGTCGGAAGTCATGGTGGCAGGAAGCGAAAATCGGGTAGGTAGATTTGTAGAGCATCGGGTTTATTGGCATAGGGATGTGACCTAGCTCGTGGAGTGGGAGCTCGAGCAGATATGTCAACGGCCCGAGTTAGCTATTGAAAAACCAAGTAGGCGGATGGATCAGACATTGCTCATGCAGGGGCATAGAGCAGATATATGAGGGATCCAAGATTGCCGTTGAAAAAGTCCTTGGTGGAAAGATGTCAGTGGACGGGTAGACCGAGGCAGTTTGAGTGTGACATGTTCGGGTTTTAGAGTAACCTATATCCGATGGTCAGATGGATCGAGATGGATATGCCACGATATTCAGGAGTTGGCTGATCACCAAAAGAATAGGGTAGTGGCGAAGGTTCACAAAGAGAGTCCGTCAAGTGGGAGCACTAGGGACGGATGAATTGATGAGACATGAAGATGTCTCGGATTTAATCTCCATTGGGTTTGGGAATGTGCCGACTAGATTGATGTTCACTTGGGAAAAGTGAAGGAATGATTCGAGTTGAGTTCGAGTTATTTTGATTAGTCTCCAAGTGGGAGATTGTTGGGATATGTGGAGTCGAATCAAAATAGGGTCAAGTAGAGGAGCCAAAATAGAGCTAAGAAGGGTCGGGGTTGACCGGGATTGCAAAAAGGTAAGAAAGAGTCGAAAATATGAGGCAGGCGTGAGCAGGTTGAAGATGGCGCCCAGGCGCGGCCAGCTTGGCGCCCAGGCGTGGGTAAACCGGCGCCTAGGCGCACCTGTCAGTGGCAGGAGTCGTTTCGGCGCCTTGGTACGGGTCTGACGCTGGGAGCGTATTTTAGACGCGGTTTTTCTTATTTTGGCATGTCTTGAGTCCTACTTTGATTGAAAATGTTTCCTATTGTGTTAGGAATTATTCCCTAGTTGTTTAGGAATATTTTTCCTAACTTGTTAGGGTTTTAGACTTCTCCACCATTATAAATATGTAAACTCACTCTTCTAATTGATTGATGTAGTCATTGAGAAATAAAGATGTAGTCTAGGTTGGCTCGTGAATGTAGGCAAGTTATGCCGCACCACGTTAGAATCCTCGTGTTTTCATCTTCTTGTTTAGGCTTAGGTTTTCTTGTTTCTTGATTATTCTTTGTGCTCTGATACTACCATCCCTAACAACAACTACCGCCCATGCCCCCAACTACATGATAGTCGTGCTCTCTCAAATCCTTTGCCTCCGACCAACTGTCGTGGCTGATCAGATCCTCCCAATCCCAAACTCTGTCTATCCCTGCCCGTCGAAGAGCCCCCACCGCTCGCCCCATCTCCATGGCCAATGGATCCATCACCTAGCTCCACTGATAATTAAGTTCACATTTTACGATATTTCCCCCCTATATATGTGTTTTCGTCTATGTTTAATCATGATAATCCCACAACTTGATTTGATTAGTTGTCATTTCTTGTCTGTAGGGATTAAGTGGAACAGATAAATGAACGAGTGACAAGACCGGAGAAAAGAGGAAAAAATGCATATTTTAGTGGTTATGCAAAATAAGACCGCGGTCCAAAAACGTAGAAATGGTTTTTAACAGAAATTATACCGCATTCTACTTTTTTAGGCCCTAACTTTGTATCCTCCGATTTTAGACTTTGAGACGTACTTTTCATCTACCAAGAGGAATATTCTTGTACTCCAAGACCCAAGGAAGACACCCAAAGTCCCAAGGGAGGTTGAAGAGGCAAAAAATCATCATAAAAGCTTGGTTTCACCCCTTGTGATAGGGAGTTCTTCAATTCCCCCTTTTAGAATAGTTCTTAGCTATGTCTTTTGGGGACTTTGAATTTATCTTAATTACAATTATGAACTAAGCCCCTTTTGATTAGGTTATGTGAAGACTTTGTGATGCTTTGTTTTTGTTGATTCTTTGTTTCCTGATTAATTACATTCTTATTACATGTTTGATTTTTATGCGTAATGCTTGCATATGTTTGATCACCATATGTTTGATATAATGCTTTGTCTTGAGACCGAGAGGAAATATATATAAGTAGATCTTAAAATCAAACATCATAATGTAAAATTGACTTGAGATAGATTCAATTTCATTATGTGGTTTTTTGTGATAAGAAGACCCGATTGAATGTAGGATCTTCGTAAGCAAGAAACTCCTTAGACCGGTAATGTATGTTAGTTAATTGAATTTTCGCTATAGAGATATATGAAGTTGTTAACTAGGATAGACCCGTTATTTTAATCAAAATTTAAGAACAATTATTTAAATTATCCAACTTATAAAAAATGAAGTAACGAAAGATAAAAAACAATTTCAATATTGGCAATTAATTATCGACAAAGAAGTTTTACAACTCTTGGAATCATTCACTGAATTTTCCTACTTAATTAGCTTTATTCTTCTAGAAAAAAGCAAAAAAGAAAAGATGTGTGATGATTTTGTTTTAGTGACGAACTTGGACTGATGAATTCTCTCCTTTATTTTATAATAACATAAATAAATATCTATAGAATATGAATAACGGAGTAAGTACAATTTTAAATAAAAAAATCAAACAAAATTGATGGACATCAACCTATATGTTATTGAAGATCGAGTGGTGGTGGTTGATTTGAATGTACCCATAATTTTCTTTCACCTCACAATATATTTTTCTCTCTCTCTCTCCAGTTCTATCCTACTTTTGTACAAATGTTGTCATGAAAGACAATTCAACTCCCTAGTAAGTACCTTTCAAAAAAACTAGTTAAATACGAGACAACGAAAAATTGGTATTAAATTTGAAACGAATATTTTATGAATTTTTTTTAAAGTTACGGAGAAAAGATTGGGTAAAAAATACGAAAACGGGAAATAAATGAAATCGTACTTGCAATTATAAAATACGAATAAAAACAAAATATTTAGGAGTAAAAATGAGACTTATTTTTGTATTATTTTGTAAGGTATATAGTTTACTTGCTTTTTATATTATGTAAAAAAATATTATGCATGAGTCACTAGTTGACAATATATAATTAATATTTTGATAAATTATTATTGTGTTTTTTAGAAAATAAGGAGAGCGGATAAAGAAGAAACAAGAAGAGGACATAAATATCTAATTTTGAGCCATAATAATGAGAGATTTGCAAGTACATATAGAAGTCAATGAGGGGGAAAGAAGAGAGTGCTTCGTCTTTAAAAATAAACAAGTGAATGAACAAATGAAATATGAATTTAAATAAGAATTTATATGTTTGCATTTTATATAGGTTCCATTTTTCAATAAACTTATTAGTTCTTCTATGTGTTGATTAGTATTTAATGTCAATCATATTTTATTTTTCAAATAATTAATTATATTTTAGTGAACAATAATTCACTTAGTTAAATTACAATTTTGAATATATACAATTTCTAAATTAAACATTACTTATATACATAAATTATTTAACGAGTGCATATGATTCACGTGCAGCGCTTATATTAATTACTAGTAGACGATATAAATAAAGGTCAGTTTTTATTTTTGTTGCGTTTTTCTTACTATTTGTTGCTCTCAGTCATACTGTATAAGTCTATAATAGAGAATTAAGTGTAGAACAATTATTTAAGTTACCGAAATGGAAATTGGAAGGTAGGCCCACGATAACAAATCCTACGAAGATGGCAATATGAAACAATATAAATCTGGTGATTGGTTATTTCAAATCTTGTATTATACAATTCTAAGCAGTATTTCGATGGATTAAAGTGCACAACCCAAAAACAAACAACAAAACTAAGATATAATTTTCTTCTCCATTATTAATTTATAAACGACATACATTTTTTCAAAAAAAAAAGGTATAAATACAACAATACGACACATGCATGCAGTGTGCTCTATTGTTTCTTATTCATAGTAATAATATACTACTATATATAAGCAGTAAAGACTAAAAGGGAGAAGAAATTTTCAGCAGTACTTGAAATTAAATTCAATCAGATATTCACATTGACAAATCCCGTTAAGCGAACATTTTGAACCAACCCAAGTGCGCTCGTAACCAAAGTGCCGACAGATTCAAGAGCGGATGCGAGGACGCCATTGGCGGTGGAAAGCACCGGACATGTGACATTGCTTAATGGAAGTCGAACAGCGGTAACGCAAGGGAGTACGGGAAGTCCAAGGGCAATCGCTCTTACAGCAGGAACAGTAATGTTAAAAGTTCCATTGGCATTAGTTGTAGCCTGGCCGAGATTGACAGTAGCGCCAAGAACGGTGCAATTCAAGCTAACAAGCGCCCCGGCAACGCCTTGGCCGGGGCAGTTTCCCGTCGCTGTGCAGCAAAGTGTGCCGTTTAGAGTTATACCTCGCAGCAGCGGGTTGGGTAGTAATAGGCCGTTTGCTAACGGGTTTGAGGCCGCGAAGAGGAGTGCGATGAGGAAAAGGGCAGAGGCACAATTATAAGCCATTTGGAGGAGATTTGAGGTTTATATATGTGGTATGCTATATTCTTACTACTCTTGCAATTCACCGCTTTGCTGTGTTGAACTGTTGGGAAGAGAACCCCTATTTATACTTGTTTATTTTCATGTTTTCTTGCATTTTTCTCTCATTGTAATTTGTGTATAAGACTTTTTTGTACATCTTCTTTAACACTTATTAAATAGGGGTTAGGGTGGGTTGCTCTATATATATTTGGTCTTTACTTTTTTGTACATGTTAAATTCCGCATTTTTGTTCAGTATGATATCTTAATACCCATTGGTCTTTACTTTGTGTAGATTAGATTGACCTCATTGTCTATTTTCTCAAATGATATTCTGTAGAATTACAATAAACATTTTCACTATTTTTTCTTGAATTTTGTATTCATTTGATCTAAGATTGTTTATTTATATGTTTACTTTAGGGATCGAAATGATACAAAATCGATACTTCAAGGGCTATTAATGACATTATTCCTACTCAAATTATAGGGAAATATTCAGAATTACGATTTTATCAAATGAGGTTTTGCAAAAATTTTGAAGGAATTTTGGGTTGAACTACTGTTCCAATAGTGTGATTGTTGGAGAATTTATTGAGACAGTTGGAGTTTTTGCTGAAATAAAAAAATGAAATGAGGTTCTTCCCATTTCCCCCCAATTTGAGCTCATTCCATTCGTTTTTGGACATAAAGTTAACGTCAAGGATTATAAAGATGTGTTTGAATTGAAGGATTTGTGAGTTATGAATTTGTATATATAATAATGAGTTCACTAAATTTGTTTAAATAAATTTGAGTTTTGATGGATTTCAATTTTTTTAACACTCAAATTCTTTAAGATTGGAGTCATATAAAATTATTCACTTCGAATCTTCTACTCTCATCTAAATCCTTAGATCCAAACTGCAACCTGAAATTGATATTGAAGTATTGCTACATTATTATCACCTTTCTCTAAAAACTTTGGCCCTCTTCTCATATTTTTGTGTTCTTAGTCGGCTATTGGCTGACAAATTAAGCAGCCATTGACAGGTTGGATTGGAAACTCTACTCCAAGTTTTGTATCCCAACAATGGACTTATACATAAAAGTTATTTCTTTAGAATTAGATATTTTTTTGAGATCTATTATCTTGACGAAACTACGTTTGATGCTCGAATTTTTTTAATTACCTTATTAGATGTTGTCCTTTTTTTGTTCTTAGCATTATAAACTTTTCATTGAAATAAAATAACGGATTTTACTTAATGAAATTTTCTTAACACTTATTAAATAGGTGTTAGGGTGGGTTGTGTTGTGAAATTTTCCAAAATTTACATGCAATAACAAAATTTATAAATTCTTTAGATTATCATGTAAAAACAATTTGCATAAATAATATAATTTATACGCATAAGAAGTAAGAACGGTTGGCCTGAAGGAGTCACGTCACTTGACGATGTCCTAAGATCATGATGGCCTCCTCTCGTGCACCCCCAAGATAAAACCTAAGACGGCCACACTGGTGTTTTCTTTGTGGTATGTTCAGAAAAGCAAAAAAAGAAAAACCATCTAGGCTTTATTTGGTTCCAAGGAAAATTATAGGTAAATGATATTGACACTCCAAAAGTGTTATTAGCACTCCATTATTCAATACAAATTTCTTTCTAAAAATAATGAAAAGTGAAGCTCCAGTAGTAATTTTTGGAGTGCCAATATCAACTCCTAAATTATATTATACATAAAAGGAGGGGTAAAAGGCATATTATCCCCTTGTATTATGGAAAAGAGGGACATTGTCCGCTATGTTATAAAAATAGTCTTAATTACCCCTATTGTGTTTCCAAAAATGTGTTATAAAAATAGTCTTAATTACCCCTATTGTGTTTCCAGAAATGAGGCAAATTACACTCAACCTCATTAAAATGCCAAATATGCCATTTGCATATTGCAATGAATTTTAAATGATTTGTTTTACCAAATCACCCAACTTTATTTTATCTCTTCTGTAGATTTAAAGCAATAGTTATTAGTGTTAGGGATGGTAGCATCAGAGCACGAAGAATAAATAAGAAACAATAAATTTAAGCCTAAACATGAAGATAAAAAACATGAGGATTTTAACGTGGTTCGGCATAACTGCCTACATCCACGAGCGAACTTAGACTACATCTTTATTTCCTTCAAAGTGAATCAACCAAATACAATGGTTACAAGCCCTATTTATAAGTGAAGAGTCTTAACACACAAGGAAATTAAAAACCTAATCTAAATATGAAATACAATCCTATTTTTAGGTAATTAGAAAAACACTCCTAATACACGTCAATTACCAAATCCAAGCCAAAACCACTTAGGACATAACAATCCCATTCTCCAAATCACTATTCACAAACCATCTTTGACCACACCGAGACCCCTTTTTTTGGCTTCTTTCTTTACTTTATTGACTTTTCACAATCCTTTGTATCAATCGGTCTACACAAACCTAACAATCTCCCACTTGGAGACTGATTCCAAGGACTTTTCCAACGGCTATCTTGGGTCACAGACATCTCTGCTCGATGCTCCCACTACACAAGCTATGTCACATCCCTTAGCCAATATCTTTGGTTTTTCAATGGCAACTCGAATGCCCCACATATCTGCTTGATGTTCCCACCGCATAAGCTATGTTCGATCTATCCGCCAACAAAACCCCCCTCGGCTCAGCGAATCTGCCTACCCGGCTTCACATCCTGCCACCATGGCTTCTGGCTCCACAGTCAACCCCTCCCTGCGCCGTTTCTTGTGTTCATGGTTTCTCTCTACGTGGTCCTGCCTCCACAATCCTGCCACCCTGGCTCTCAGCTTATGCATCTTCTACCATCTTGCCTCTGGCTATGTGGATTTGCTTTCTTGGCATCGTAACTATGCCCTCTCGGTCTTTGGTTAACACTTTCTTCCGCCCTGTCGGCAACGCGAATCTGCCCACTTCACCTCTAGCTTTACGAATTTGCCATCAGGCACCACAGCTGCTCCCACTGGCTTCAAGTCTGCCTACTCGGCAACACAAATCTACCTTTGCTACTGCGGATCTGCTTATCTGCGGGCACCACGGTTTTTCAACGATATCTCATTAACGTTCAACGAGATTATCCTTATTTGGTTGGCAATCTACCCGATCCCATCCTCCTCTGTCATCTTCTCCGGCTTCACCACGACCTCAATTCGTGCTCTCAAAATCGCCGTCTCTTTTTCTTGCTTTCTCTTTACTTTTAAGTTCGTTTATGCGCATTGATTCCTAACACAAAGAATCCAAAAGGTTTGGAAATTAAATGAGCATTGTAGGGACCCGGACTTTGTGGCAAGGATGAAGCGAGTTGGTTGGTGCAACGATAGTCAATGTTGATGCGCCAATGTCGACAACCTCGCAAGGGCCGAGACTCGGATGGGCGATGGATTCGGGGCTTTCTGGGTCAAGTAGACATTTGTGAGGTGCTTCGAGCAGAACTTCTTGCGATTCCCCATGGATAGAGATGGCATGGGGTTTGCATGGCCAAGTGGTGTATGTTGAGACGAACTCCAAAGAAACGCATGATAATATCTTGCCTGCAACGTTCTCTCATCATGACTTTGATGTCATTTCTAACATTAGTTGGAGTATGGCTCGGCCATGGGAAGCTCACATATCTCATATCTACCGAGATGCTAACAGAACGGCGGACTTGATGGCCAAACAGGGATACCGCCACAATGTCACCACCTTCACGGGACCAATGGACGAGCTCCAAGACTTTCTTGAGCAAGATAGGAATGAAGTCAAGTGGCCGAGATTAGATAGTGCGGAACCCAATATATCGGGTTAATTAGTTAGGATACCTCCCTTCTCCCCGTTACCAAAAAAAAAAAAGGTATGTAGGAACTTTATAGTTTTGGCTAAATTAATTGAATTTACTTGGATCTAGATATAGAAATACTTTTATGTGGCAAAATCAAAATTTAAGAAGAATTAATTTAAATTATTAGACTTTTAAAAAAATGAAATAATGAAATGCAACAAACAATTTCAATATTGGCAAATTAATTATCGACAAAGATTTTTACATCTCTTGGAATCATTCAATGAATTTTCCTACCTTGCTTTATTTCTAGCAAAAAGCAAATAGAATAGAACATGTGTGATGCTTTTGTTTTAGTGACGAAAATAAAAATCGATCTGCTTTACTATCTCCTTCATTTTATGATACACTAATAAATATCTATAGAATATGAATAACGGAGCAAGTACACATTTTGAAGATCGAGTGGTAGTTATTGATTCAAATGTACCAACATTTTTCTTTCATCTCTATCACACTTTTGTACACATGTCATAAAAGACAATTCAAATCTTTTGTAACATGAGCATCATATTTTGTTACATTCACGGGTACGTGATATGTGTATACACTATATATGGGTGCATGGACGGGATAGAATTTTTTTTATTTTCTAACCACATCATAATTTTATCTTCCATTAACGTCTCAAACACATTCTTAATCTATAGGCTCTTTATCTACTTTCGTTATTCAAAACCCTCAAGAGGAGGAAATATAATTAGTTATCTCCTATTTATTAAAAAAAATTAAAAACGAACCCTCAAAACATTTATTGTACGTACTCAATGGCATTTAGTTTTGCCAACTTTTGTTCAATGTTTTCTAATATACAGATGTAGATAGTCCATGCTTGCAACTTGGTGTTCAACAATAAACTCCATATTCAAAAACTAAGTATTAATTCCATATTGGAAAATTTTCTTAAGTGGACTCTGTTAGATATTAACTTTTAATAAGAGCAATAAATATTTCCATAGGCTTCATATGTAGTATTTGCATAGGCTTCATACGTAGGATATGTTGAATTTTTATTGCAAAAGTTACCTAAAAGTTTCTCAGATAATTTATTGTAGAATAATAAGAACATATTGCCCATCCCATGTTCACGAGCCCATTAGATGTGTGGTGTGCCTCCGAACTCACCGAGCGTAACATGGAGTTTGGTATTTAAACCACGGGCCAAAATTGATATTTATTGTTGCACTTGAATTTTTAGACAACTATTTATAAACAACTTTTACTTTTCCTCTTTTTCTCATGTGGGACATTACAATCACCCCTCTTTCAAGGCTCGACTTCCAATCCTCATCGCGTGGTGACTTTGTCTAAGACCCATCCAGGCGTTGGATTTTAGCGGTGGCTACCATAGACTCAAGAGGTGGCTCCCACATGCAAGTGTAATAGAAAATATTACATGGTTATATTATAATATGTATAACAAAATATGTGAGACACTGCATTTTTCTCTCATTGTATTTCGTATATAAGACTTTTTTGTACATCTTCTTAATACTTATTAAATAAGGGTTAGGGTGGGTTGCTCTATATGTGGTCTTTACTTTTTTGTACATGTTAAATTCCGCATTTTTGTTCAGTATGATATCTTAATACCCATTGGTCTTTACTTTGTGTAGATTAAATTGACCTCATTGTCTATTTTCTCAAATGATATTCTGTAGAATTACAATAAACATTTTCACTATTTTTTCTTGAATTTTGTATTCATTTGATCTAAGATTGTTTTTTTTTTTTTTGATAAGGATCTAAGATTGTTTATTTTGTCTTTCTTAATTATAAGTGAAAATGACCAAAAGTCACCTTCATTTTAATGCAAATTACCAAAAAAACTCTGTCGAAAATGAAAATTACACAAACCTTTCCCATCAGAGCTGGCAGGCCGAGTGTGACAGTAGAGCCAAGAACTTTTCATGTATTTTTGCATTTTTCTCTCATTGTATATAAGACTTTTTTGTACATCTTCTTAGCACTTATTAAATATATAGGGGTTAGGGTGGGTTGCTCTATATGTGGTCTTTATTTTATTCTACATGTTAAATCTTGCATTATGCCTTTTCTTCGGTCCTTACTATTTCAACATATGTAATACGCTAAATGAAATTTGTCTTAATTCCTACCAAATTAGTTTCTAGTACATATTTTTTTTCAGAAAAACGTTATCCCTAACATCATTTTGACTTTTGTCAATTTGAGTTGTTTTAAATGTTAATTGTCTATGTTGTTAATTTTGACGTTATATTTGTACAGTTAACTATATAATTTGAGGGTTAAATATAAAATTGAACCTCATATAAGGAAAAAAAATGAAATTATTCAATTTGTATGTATGAAAACATTGTGAGTTGATATAATATATTTTATTTGTGGTAAAAATAAATTTATTTTTTCTATAAATGTGATGTTAACTCAATAATTATAAATTAAGAAAATTTTGCATAAAAGTTTCATTCGTGCAATGCACAGGTTAAAAACTAGGGCGTCCACAAGGTTAAAATGAATTTCAACTCATGTTACAATTTTTGGGAGCTTAATATCAAAAACCGAAAAAATGACCAAACTTAGACAAAAAGATCAAAAAATGTGAGATAGGAAAACATGATCTGATAATTTTACCCCTAAAAATTTGCGTATGTGTTGCACACGCTGAGACTTCTGGTCAAAACCTGCAGGAAAGGACGAAAGTGAGACGAAATTGTAACGTTAGGGATGGTAGCGTAACAAAAATTACATTAGGGATCGAAATGATACAAAATTGATACTTCAAGGACTATTAATGACATTATTCCTATTCAAATTATAGGGAAATATTCGTAATTACAACTTATCAAATGAGATTTTGCAAAATATTTGAAGGAATTTGGGTTGAATTACAGTTCGAATGGTGTGATTTTGGGAAAATTTATTGAGACAGTTGGACTTTTTGCCGAAATAATAAAATGAAATGAGGTTCTACCCATTTCCCCCCAAATTGAGCTCATTCCATTCGTTTTTGGACATAAAGGTAACGTGAAGGATTATAAAGATGTGTTTGAATTGAAGGATTTGTGAGTTATGAATTTGTAAATATAATAATGAGTTCACTAAATTTGTTTAAATAAATTTGAGTTTTGATGGATTTCAATATTTTTTAACACTCAAATTCTTTAAGATTGGAGTCATATAAAATTATTCACTTCAAACTGCAACCTGAAATTGATATTGAACTATTGCTAAATTATTATAATCTCTCTCTAACAACTTTGGCCCTCTTCTCATATTTTTCTGTTCTTAGTCGGCTATTGGCTGATAAATTAAGCAGCCACTGACAGGTTGGATTGGAAACTCTACTCCAAGTTTTGTATCCCAACAACGGACTTATACGTAAAAGTTATTTCTTTAGAATTAGATATTTCTTTGAGATTTAATTTATTATCTTGACGAAACTATAGGTTTGACGCTCGAATTATTTTAATTACCTTATTCGATGTTGTCCTTTTTTGTTCTTAGCATTATAAATTTTTCATTGAAATAAAATAACGGATTTTACTTAATGAAATTCTCTTTAACACTTATTAAATAGGGGTTAGGGTGGGTTGTGTTGTGAAATTTTCCAAAATTGGCATGCAATAACTGAAGGTATAAATTCTTTAGATTATCATGTAAAAACAATTTGCATAAATAATATAATTTATACGCATTAGAAGTAAGACCGGCTGGCCAGTAGGAGTCACGTCACTTGAGGATGTCCTAAGATCTTGATGGCCTCCCCTCGTACAGGTACTGTCGGCTCACCACCGCCACCAAGACAAAGCCCAAGAACGTCATGCCGGTGTTTTCTTTGTGGCACGTTCACAAGAAAATTTTCTTAAGTTGACTCTGTTAGATATTAACTTATAATAAACAAGAGTATTAAATATTTCCATTGCCTTCATACGTAGGATATGCTAAATTTTTTTTGCAAAAGTTAGCTAAAAGTTTCTCAGATAATTTATTGTAGAATAATAAGACCGTATTGTCACGCCCCGGGCTCACGAGCCCGTTGGACGTGAAGTGTGCCTCAAAATCCACTGATCGTAACCTGTGGTTGGACAATTAAACCACGACCCAAAATTAATATTCATTGTTACACTTATATTCTTAGACAACTATTGATAAACAACTTTCGCTTTTCCTATTTTTCCTAAGTGGGACATTAATTATAGTCACCCCTCCTTCAAGGATCGACATCCGATCCTCGTCAAGGGGTGACATTGTCTAGATCCCGTCACCAAGCATTAACATTCTAAAGGTGACTCCCACAAGTTCAAGAGGTGGCTCTCATAGGCTCAAAAAGTATCTCCCACATGCACGTGTAATACAAAATATTACAAGTTTGTATATATTACAATGATTTAAAGTGTGTATGCAGGTATAATAAAATATGCGAGACACTGCGTTACTTTATGTGAAATATAAATTAATAAAATATCAAATTGAAAGAATTTGTCAGACTAATGGAAGTAGAGAGTAGCATACATTTTGATCAACATATACACAAGTCTATATTTTCAAGACAAAAATGAACAAAATATTTAGAGTATAAATTTCTTCTTCGTTTTTTATGAACGAGTATACAAATATAAATAAAGGCCACTTTTATTTTTGTTGCCAAAATAAACAAGCTAATACCTAAGAATAAGAAGCCTGAGTCTTTATTGCTTTTTCTAATTATTACTAGAAAGTATCACGTGTTTTGCACGTGGTGATTCGATGAGAAGTTAAATTGAATTAATTAATATGTCTAGTTTATTGGCCAATTGATAACTTGTTAAAAATTGATTATCTGGTAGTGCCTATTTTATACTTTTGACCCCAAATACCACCAATGGTCCCTCAACTCTATCATTTATACCAATTTAGTCTCTTATCTCTCAAATGCACTCAAATAGTCCCTCAACTCTAGGATTCTTCTCATTAAAGTCCCTCGAGTCGATTATTCGTAAAAAACTGATGGAGCCTTGAGGCACATGACTTACACCATGTTAGGACAGGGCATTTTTTTTTACTTTTGCAAGGATTTCTCTTCCAAAACTCTCTAATTTTATCTATTTTATTTTAGCTTCAAATTTTATTCCCATTCTTTCCCAAGACCCTAACCTTAACTTACTTTTTCCCTCATCCCACTCTCCTAGCTTAATCCCCTCCACCTTCCATCCACCGTCTGTTTTGCCACCACTTACACCCTTCTCAAATTGTATCGCTGCCCCCCATCCTCTGAAAATCAAATGACAATCCCCACCATTGAAAAATGAAACACAGCTAACCCCATCTTCTGAAAATCCAACGATGTCGCCCCATTCTCTGCAAATCTAATGATGTCGCCTCATCCACGCCGCCCCCTTTACCATCTGGAAAATCGCCCTCCTCCTCCTCCTTCTCCACCATCTACAAATCTTGTTGTTCATGTTCTCTCGCCATTGTTGCCCTGTTACCGGTTTTTGATTGTTGCATATAGTTGGTGGGTAGTTTTGGAAGTATTTTTCTTTTTGGCAAATGTTAAAAAAAAAAAGAGCTTTAATCACTCAAATAATCCCTCAACTCTTAGATTATTCTCATTAAAGTCCCTTGAGTCAATTATCCATTAAAAACAGATGAAACCTTGAGGCACGTGACTTACACCATGTTAGAACAGGGCATTTTTTTACTTTTGCAAGAATTTTTCTATCAAAACTCCCAACTTTTATCCATTTTATTTTATATATTTTTAATTATTTTAAATTTAAATTTTCTCCCATTCTTTTCCAAAACCCAAACCTTTACCCGTTTTTTCTCTCATACCACTCTCCTAACTCAATCCCCTACACCTTTCATTCCGCGTATTTGTTGCCACCACTGCCTCCTTTCTCAAATTGCGCTGCCGTCCCCTCTCTTTGAAAATCAAATGACCTTTCCGACCTTTGGAAAGTCAAACATCGCTACCTCCACCTTTTGAAAATCCAACAATGTCGCCTCATCCTCTGCAAATCCAAAGTTGCGGCGTCATCCACGACGCCTCCTCTACCATCTTCCAAATCGCCCTCCTCCTCCTCCACCACCACCATCTGCAAATCGTGTTGTTCATCTCCTTTCGCCTTTGCTGCCCTGTTACCTACTTTTAATTGTTGCAAATGTTTGGTGGGTAGTTTTGGAGGAATTTTTTTTGTAGAAGTGAAAAAAAAAAAACTCAAGGGACTTTAATCAGATGAATGTAAGAGTTAAGGGACTATTAAAGCGCATTTGAGAGATGAAGGACTAAAGTGGGACGAATAATATACTTTAGGGACTATTTGAGTGCATTTGAGAGATGGGGACTAAAGTCTGATAAATGATAAAGTTCATGGACTATTAGTTATTCACACATTTATATAGGGGTTAGATTAGATAGATTTGTTGTTCTCATTCATATATATTAACAGTCTATAATAGAGATTTAGGTGGAGAGAAATTATTAAAGTTACCGAAATGTAAATTGGAGGCTATGCCCACGATAACAAATCCTACAAAGATGGCAATATGAACCAACATAAATTTGATGATTGGACAATTCAAATCTTGTATTATACAGTTCTAAGCAGTATTTCGATGGATTAAATGGCAAAACGAAAAAACACACTATGAAACTAAGATATAATTTACTTCTCCATTATTAATTTGTAAACGAGATACATTGTAAACAAAAAAAGGTATAAAAACAACAATACGACACATGGACATGTGCTCTATTTTTTCTTATTCATAGTATGTATGTAGTAACATACTACATATACGTATTAAGTGTTAGATAATATAATATATTTCCATATCTTTCTAGTATTTATTGTTAGGAATTTTATGTTAGATGTTTTGATGATGACAATTAGGACTTTCTGTTAGACCCCAAAATATGTAAGTTTGTTTTTAGCTTTGAAGCATTAGATTTGTAATAGGCTTTGTTTTATTTTTATTCTAGATTGTTAGGTTAAGTTGTCTTAGACTGAGCGTCTGATCTGTTCTGAGTGAGTTTATCAGAAGTAAAGTTTGAAGACTCAAGCGCCTGAAGTCTGAACAAAGATGAAAATTCCAAGCGTCTAAAATGACCAGCTACACCAAGCGTCACCTTATAGGATAGAAGTAATTCAAGGATGAACAAGCGTCTATCAATGACTGATTTCACCTGAATTTATTTCTAAGTCCAGAAGGACTTTAATGCAAATATTCTCAATGCATTAGGTGCCAACGGACATTTAATTCAAATGCATTAAATGCTGATAAGAGCATTAAATATGATAAGCACTTTCAGACGTACGGAGAAGCCACCCTATTGGATTGTCAACTATTCAAAGACTGCAACACCAACTTTTGTGCAGCAGATTTTCATGAAAAAGGACAAAAGTTGTTTACTCGCGGAAGTGAGAGACACGCGCTTTTGCATGTGTCAAACGGACACTTTCTCCAAGAATGCCTATAAATAGGATTTCAACAACAAGCCAAATATAGAACACGATTAATTTCCAAGCCAAATTGCTGTTGCATTAAAGTCTCATTCCTTAAACTCTCAGAAAAGCCAGAATTTTCAAGAAAACATTCTCTTTGTTTTTCTTCAATTCCTGAGACAGTCAACCAATATCTCAAATATTCTTTTTAGAGAAACCCACAATACTACTGAGATATTCCTAGTTGTTTGAACTTTATCAAAATCAAACAAACTTTTTAGAAAAACCCTTATCCAAGCCTCGCGATCTGTGTGAAGTCGAAGTTGGATACTTGCCGTATTTCTGGGTGAAAGAAGCAAGGGAATTGAAGTGATTTGGAGCAGAAATCTGTGTGATCAAGGAGCTCAAGTCATCGACATCCATCTCTCCCTAATTTGTACAAGATTATGTGTGATTCTTTGAGAATCATTTTAGTGGATTGCCTCCAAGTGTTCAAGTAGAAGAAGGACGTAGTTGGGATTACACCACCCAACGAACCTTACAAATATTGTGTTCTTTACTTTACATTCAGTTTTTTATATTGTCATATCATAAACTGATCAAGTGAAACTTAATCAAACGTTAAGCAACTAAATACACTTTTTGCGACGCTAAAGCCTTTTTAAAAGGAAGACTACAAAAATCATTCCGCTGTGCTAACACTGATTAAAGAACAGAACGCTTAAACCTACTTGGTTAAAGTATTCAAATCTTGAAGTCTAAGTTAACTTTCTAAAAACAGTCTTCATCAGACGCATAGCCTAAGCGCAGTGTTCTGAAAACCGGACCGGACAGCGAACCGAAAAAGTGACCGTGTCACGGGTCAGCGGTTCAACCGCCGGGTCAACCGCGGTCGAACCGGTGACGTCATAATTATGCAATAAATAATATATATTATATTATTATTGAAAAATAATAAAATTTATTTATGTATATACATATATCATATATTTTTTTAATTATATAATGTAAAACTAAATTATATAATAATAAACCACACTAAAGAAGAACCAAGACCCACATGCATAGGGAACAATGTACTAATTCTAAACTAAAAACAAAAACAAAAAACAAAAAATATTATATAAAAGCAAGAAAGAGTGAAAACCCTATGCTTTCTTCTTCACATTTCACACTTCACACATACGCCGACACTGCTTCTGGTCTTCTTCAGTTTTTTTTTTAAATTTTCTTTCACGTTTTTCTTTTTATTCTTCTGATCTCGTTTTTTTCCCATTTAATTTCTTTCACCCACTATCACCTTCCTTTCCAATACATTAAGAAATGGAAATTTGAGAAATGGGGTGAGGGAAATATTAGATCTGGCATGAAGATGGAAAAGGTATGCCACCAGAGATGAAGAAGCCTGCTGGAGTGAAGAAGCTCTCGCCTCTACCTTTCTGCATTTTTGCGTTTCTGGCTTGATTTCATTTTATTTAAGAACCGCCCGGTTCATCACTTTTACAACCGGTTTTAACGGTTCACCGGTTCAACCGGCGGATCGAACGGTTTTCAGCTAAAACCGCCGGTTTTGGGCCTTAAACGGTTTTATGGCATAACCGGACCGCATTTGTGACCGGTTCCGGTTCTAAGCGGTCGAACCGTCCGGTCCGGTCCGGTTTTGATAACACTACCTAAGCGTCTATATTTTAAGTAAACGCTCAGTCAAGCATCTACATTTCAAGCGTCCAAAATCATTTTAATACGAATCTTTTTGAAGTCGAAAAAGACTTTAGGGTCTATTCAATCCCTCCCTCTTCTAGACCCTTTCGTATACCACTTGGGACCAACATTTATGTTAATTTAGGTTTCTTTATGTTTCTTGTATTTATCTTTTCCTTGTTTATAGTTAGGGTTTCTTGTTTACCAAGTACATGTATCTCTATAAATATGTTACTCAGTAATACGAGTTCCCTACGGAGTTTTTTCTAATCTAACATGGTATTAAAGTCATGGCTTCGAGCCATGGTCTCACTTCCGCCGCCACCCTCAAGTCATCGTCCCCGTCCGGCGCACCTTATCTAGTTTAGTTTTTCTTTATCTAAATTTTTTTTTCTTTCGCCGCAGCCTCTTATTTATTTTATGTCTCCGCCACCGCTCACCCTTGGAAAACGAGGACTTGGAGCCGCCACCTTTTTATTTTATGTCGATGTTGTGCTCACCCTTGGAAAACGAGGACTTGGAGCCGCTGTCTTTTTATTTTATACTGCCCCCTTCTCTCTTTGGCCGTGGGTCTCCGCACTGGGCCGTCGCCGCCTTTAGTTTTGTTAGTTGATGCCGCTCACCCTTGAAAAATGAGGACTTGGAACCGCCGCCGTTGCCGCCACCTTTTATTTTTAGCCGTCTTCTTCTCGAATTCTCTATAACCGAATTTCTTTGGTCCAATCTCAACGTTCAAGACTCTCACGTTTCGACTGCGGGGGAGTGTTAGATAATATAATATATTTCCATATCTTTCTAATATTTATGTTATTTTAGGTTTCTTTATGTTTCTTGTATTTATCTTTCATTGTTTAAAGTTAAGGTTTCTTGTTTACCAAGTACATGTATCTCTATAAATATGTTACTCAATAATACAAGTTCCCTACGGGGTTTTCTCTAATCTAACAATAAGGACTAAAAGGGAGAAGAAATTCTCAGCATTACTTGAAATTCAATCAGATAGTCGCATTGACAAATCCCATTAAGCGAACATTTTGAACCAACCTGTTAGGAATTTCATGTTAGATGTTTTGATGATGACAAATAGGATTCTATGTTAGACCCCAAAAATGTAAGTATAAAAGCTTTCATAGAATATCTGTATAAGCGTCTGAAAGCTCATTTATTCTATTAGGCTAGTAATTTTTATCTTTATAGATTTTAGACTAAGTATGTGATACTAAATCACTAGTACAGTTCTGTGTGAGTCTATCAAGTGATGAAGTTGAAGATCAAGCGTCTGAAGTAACAGTGAAGATGAAGATTAGTCTCAAGCGTTCGTCAAACGCTAAAAGACTGTTTCAGGTTTATGAAACTAACGCTCAAGATATTTATGGATTTTTAGACCAAGTACTTGACACTGAGTCAATGATAGAATTCTGAGTGAATCTATCAAAGATAAAGTTGAAGGTCAAGTGTCTAAAAGACGAGTAAAGATAAGAACTTATCTCAAGAGTCTGTTAAGCGCTTAGGAGATTGCTTTCGAAGTCAAGCGTCCAAAAGGCTCAAGCGTAACCTGAAGATTCAAACCCATGTTATTAAAGACTTAAAAAAAATGCATTACTCAACGGATAATCATTCCCAACGGAAATAAGACAATATGCATTAAAAGTCGGATAAGTGCTATTAAAATATAAGCACTATAACTTATGGGCAAGCCACCTTTTTGACTAAGACTGTCGGATTTATGAAACCAAGGACATGCCTGGCCAATTAAATATGCCCAAAGTTAGGAATGTCAGAACTTAAGGAATGTTTAGGGAAACGAGATCCGAATTGTGTCCAACGGACAAAATCTCAAGAAACCTATAAATAGTCCTCTCAGCAGAAACCCTAAAGATGCCAATGCATATATGAGGGTTGCCATTGTGGTAATGGGCGAACTGAACAACCCCGTGGAAGTTCTTGAAATGGATTCCCAGTTGAAAGTGGAACTTCCAGTGGTCTTGTAGTATAAGAGTAATCCTTATGGACCTAAGATTCAATTGGATGTCTTATGCGTAACCGTGCATGTTCTTGATTTGTTACATGATCACTTTAGATGATCGAATATGGGCAAACTCAGACATACGCGTCTTACGTAGTAAGGCACGTGAGAATCAAGAGGAATCTATCTCTGACATTAGCCAGTCGGTTAATCTCCTATGGTTACATAGTGAATCGACTTAAGGAATCTTCGGCCGAAGTATGATATCTAAAGAGGCGTAGGGTTTCCTCGTTTAGATAGTCGAAGTCGATTTCACATAACGTGGGAAACATAGGATTGAATTAATAGAGCTTCGACCTTAGCCACTGCTCTAGATTCAATCGGGAGATTAGATAGAGGGATCTTACTTATGCGAGGATCAAGATCGCAAAAGGCGTATCTTTACTTTCGTTTTATCTAGGTCTTTGGGACCCTATGATAGGTGGGCAACCGTGATTTGTAAGTGCTGAGAATTAGCTTGGTGACTAATTCGAGGCTTGATTAAATCAAATGATTGATTTAATCTAGTACTTTCCATTTTTGGAAGGTACACTAGCACTGTGGGAAAGTGTACTTACTACTAGATAGAAAAGAGCCTAAGGGGTCACACACTAACTCGAGAGAGTCACTGCTTGAATAGATGTGATTAATCAATTTCGAGGAAATTGAGGGAATTAGGAAAGTGTAGTACTTTCCTAATATGGAATAAAAATTAATTGAAGGATACGCTTTTAATTAGTCTTGTAGAATTAATTAAATTAATGGACCTAGTAGAGTCCAAGTATTTTATTTAATTGGGTGGAGCCCAAGTTAAATAAATAAATGTTGGAATTAATTAGTTGGATTTAATTTGACTTGTATTTAATTGATGGGTTGTGCCTATAATTAAATTGAGATGTCAAAATTGAACCCTAGAGTCCAATTGAATGTGTTGACCGATTTCTTGAGTGATAATAAGGGAAGGGGGTGATTTTTACCATGTGGTGGAGGAGTAAAAGAGTTTTCTCCTTCTCCAAGTCTTCATAGGATAAGGATTACTAGAGAGTTTAGGAGAAAGGAAGTTTCCTTTTCCTAATTGGACTCTAGGTAATCTTCACCTATATATAAGAGATGAAGGAGACTAAATTTGATGATGATTTTTGCTGGAAAAATTCTCCCCTCCCTATCTACTAAAATCGGCCACCTTTTCTCCCACTTCCAACAAGGCGTCGTTCTATTCATGTGTTGAATTAAACGACTTAGAAAATTATTCCTACCATTCACATAATCAAGCCTAAGTTAAGCTTAGAATTGTTTTGTTGTCTAGCACGCAAGGCAAGACGATTGGTGACTTGATCGAGGTGTGGATACATCTTAGAGGTGCGACGCTTGGAGCACTCTAAACTGGGAGATACGAAAAGACGACGGGCAATTTCTCACCCAAGGGAAATTGTGTGGATTTGCACCACAGGGTTACTGAGATCCAAAGTACAAGCTGAAACAAAATTTTCGAAAGGTATAATTTCGTTTACCTCCTTATCTGTCACGAGCCACGCGAGGGAATGAGTCAACCCAACAGTGCTATCAGAGCCATGGTTTGGCTCAATCGAATTTTTATGTGATTATGCATGTTTGTTTTTACGTTTTAATTGTAAAATGGAAAACATGATAATCAATATATTCATTGTTAAACTAGGATTGATTTTGATTTGGGATGATGTTTGATTTTTATGATTTTAATGTTTAAAAGTCATTGGTTTTAAAAAATCAGGAAATCTGAAATTTGGGTATATGATTATTTTCGAAGGTTTTGATCTAGTTTTATGAAATCACCTTCGGTGGGGTGTTGCGAGATGGTTGAACCGAAGGTTTAATCATCAAGTAATAAAACTTAGACCTTAGGAGAATTTAGATTCATTAATCGAAACTCGAAAGAATCACGAACATGTGAAAAATTGATTTGAAAATCGCGAACAGCAATAGCCTCTGCACGCGGCGCCCGCCCAGGCGCGCGGATGACCACGCCTGAAAGTTAAAACAAAAAAAAAAAATTCCTTTCTTCGTACTTTCTGGAGGTGGGTGACCCACCAAAGACCTAACCTATGATGTTTTTTGACTTATAAACTCTGAGAAAGGTTTTATAAATCGATATTGAACTTATCCCAATGATATTTGCAATCTAGTTTGAATGATGAATGGGTAAAATTTACTTTGTCACATGTATGTTTGTTGCTTGGCATGTTTATGTGATAAAAGGATAAACCACGAGCCTAGTCGTAGTGTTGGTTTTCTATGTATGTAATTGTTCTAGAGTTGTAAATAATAGCCGGTTTGACTCTTTCCTTTTCATATAGTAGATTAGTAGTTTTTGATATTCTATGTAATCGAAGACGGAGCCAAGACTTGAAGACTTGTATGTTGAGGCGATACCATTGTAATAGTCTAGGCTGGTTTTTTACTTTCTAGAATGTCCAAACCCACTTTGGCTCGAATGGGTTACTAGGTTAGGGCTCGAGGTGGTTCATCCTCAATTTTACCGTTTTGTGGATGTTTTATTTATCTGTCTATGATGATTATGTCAAGTAATGCATGCATAGGATAGATAATTAAAGCAAGATAATTCAATCTGATGAGACCCCTCAAATAAGCATGTTATAATTCCCTCCTGTGAAAATATTAGGCTTTTGTGATTATAAGAATGAAATTCTATTATCATACCTTCTATCATAAGTATTCACCATGTGAAACGCCGCCAAAGGTTCAATCCTTTTTCTCAGAAAATGGGGTGGATTGGATCCGAGGTAGGCTGTGAGTGTTTACTAAGCACTACGGTGCCCCGTGGAAATCGGTTGGTTTCATTGCTTTGCTCAGAAAAATGGGGGCAATGGAATTGATGGTTATTCATGGGATATTTGATGGGTCGAGCCTAACATCGTCCCTCATGTGTTAGCTCAGAAAATGGGGCACATGTGGGAGATGAGGAAAACCATCTTGAGAACTATCTAGAAAGATAGAATGCCTGGTAAGGCTACTATTCAAAATCATCGTGTGTTAGCTCAAAAAATGGGGCATATGATGAAATGAGAATAGATCTCAAGCCCACTAAAGAGACTAACGTTTCTTCGAATCATATCAAGAGGGTGGTGTGATTTGAGAAAAATAGTGGGAGACTTGTACAATTAAAGACCAAATTGTATAGGACTTTATTTGAAAATCCGTTATTAATTATCTGTTATGCATTTTCGTAGATAAACGAAAATGGCTAAAAATCCTCTTTATACAATTCTTGAAACCAACAAACTGAACGGACCAAACTTTTCAGACTGACTTAGAAACTTAAAAATCATTCTTCAATATGAAAGGAAAGATTATATCCTGACGGCTATACAGCCGGTGATTAACGATGAAAGCAGTCATGAGGATAGAGAGTACGCAAAGCTGTGGTCGGATGATAACATCCAAGCTAGATGCATCATCATGACTTCTATGTCAAATGAGTTGCAAAAGCAACATGAAAATATGATGATAGCAAAGGAAATCATCGACCACTTAGAAGAGCTTTATGGTACTAGGACTAGGAGAGAACGATGTGCTATATCAAAACCTCTGTTGGTAAAGACGTGTATCATACGCGTTCCGCCGTATGTTTCAAAAATACGCCCGTTCTACGTATCTAAACCAATTGTACGGAAATGTACGCATTTTATTCACTTTCCCCGATTGTTCGCGAAATTAACGGCGTAACAAACAAAAAATCCCAAAAATACGGAAGAGAAGAAGATGAATAGATTTTTTCAGATTTGCATTTCAAAAATAAACTTAAACAAAAAGAATAAACTTAAAACCCTTTCACAAGCACGCCTCCAGCTTCAGAGTTTTTCAATCTTCATTAAAGTTTTAGTGACGAACTTGGACTGATGAATTCTCTCCTTTATTTTATAATAACATAAATAAATATCTATAGATTATGAACAACGGAGTAAGTACAATTTTAAATAAAAAAATCAAACAAAATTGATGGACATCAACCTATATGTTATTGAAGATCGAGTGGTAGTTGTTGATTTGAATGTACCCATAATTTTCTTTCACCTCACAATATATTTTTCTCTCTCTCTCTCCAGTTCTATCCTACTTTTGTACAAATGTTGTCATGAAAGACAATTCAACTCCCTAGTAAGTACCTTTCAAAAAAACTAGTTAAATACGAGACAACGAAAAATTGGTATTAAATTTGAAACGAATATTTTATGAATTTTTTTTAAAGTTACGAAGAAAAAATTGGGTAAAAAATACAAAAACGGGAAATAAATGAAATCGTACTTGCACTTATAAACTACGAATAAAAACAAAATATTTAGGAGTAAAATGAGACTTATTTTTGTATTATTTTGTAAGGTATATAGCTTACTTGCTTTTATATTATGTAAAAAAATATTATGCATGAGTCACTAGTTGACAATATATAATTAATATTTTGATAAATTATTATTGTGTTTTTCAGAAAATAAGGAGAGCGGATAAAGAAGAAACAAGAAGAGGACATAAATATCTATTTTTGAGCCATAATAATGAGAGATTTGCAAGTACATATAGAAGTCAATGAGGGGGAAAGAAGAGAGTGCTTCGTCTTTAAAAATAAACAAGTGAATAAACAAATGAAATATGAATTTAAATAAGAATTTATATGTTTGCATTTTATATAGGTTACATTTTTCAATAAACTTATTAGTTCTTCTATGTGTTGATTAGTACTTAATGTCAATCATATTTTATTTTTCAAATAATTAATTATATTTTATTGAACAATAATTCACTTAGTTAAATTACAATTTTGAATATATACAATTTCTAAATTAAATATTACTTATATACATAAATTATTTAACGAGTGCATATGATTCACGTGCAGCGCACATATTCATTACTAGCTAGTAGACGATATAAATAAAGGTCAGTTTTTATTTTTGTTGCGTTTTTCTTACTATTTGTTGCTCTCAGTCATACTGTATAAGTCTATAATAGAGAATTAAGTGTAGAACAATTATTTAAGTTACCGAAATGGAAATTGGAAGGTAGGCCCACGATAACAAATCCTACGAAGATGGCAATATGAAACAATATAAATCTGGTGATTGGTTATTTCAAATCTTGTATTATACAATTCTAAGCAGTATTTCGATGGATTAAAGTGCACAACCCAAAAACAAACAACAAAACTAAGACAAAATTTTCTTCTCCATTATTAATTTATAAACGACATACATTTTTTCAAAAAAAAAGGTATGAATACAACAATACGACACATGCATGCAGTGTGCTCTATTGTTTCTTATTCATAGTAATAATATACTACTATATATAAGCAGTAAAGACTAAAAGGGAGAAGAAATTTTCAGCAGTACTTGAAATTAAATTCAATCAGATATTCACATTGACAAATCCCGTTAAGCGAACATTTTGAACCAACCCAAGTGCGCTCGTAACCAAAGTGCCGACAGATTCAAGAGCGGATGCGAGGACGCCATTGGCGGTGGAAAGCACCGGACATGTGACATTGCTTAATGGAAGTCGAACAGCGGTAACGCAAGGGAGTACGGGAAGTCCAAGGGCAATCGCTCTTACAGCAGGAACAGTAATGTTAAAAGTTCCATTGGCATTAGTTGTAGCCTGGCCGAGATTGACAGTAGCGCCAAGAACGGTGCAATTCAAGCTAACAAGCGCCCCGGCAACGCCTTGGCCGGGGCAGTTTCCCGTCGCTGTGCAGCAAAGTGTGCCGTTTAGAGTTATACCTCGCAGCAGCGGGTTGGGTAGTAATAGGCCGTTTGCTAACGGGTTTGAGGCCGCGAAGAGGAGTGCGATGAGGAAAAGGGCAGAGGCACAATTATAAGCCATTTGGAGGAGATTTGAGGTTTATATATGTGGTATGCTATATTCTTACTACTCTTGCAATTCACCGCTTTGCTGTGTTGAACTGTTGGGAAGAGAACCCCTATTTATACTTGTTTATTTTCATGTTTTCTTGCATTTTTCTCTCATTGTAATTTGTGTATAAGACTTTTTTGTACATCTTCTTTAACACTTATTAAATAGGGGTTAGGGTGGGTTGCTCTATATATATTTGGTCTTTACTTTTTTGTACATGTTAAATTCCGCATTTTTGTTCAGTATGATATCTTAATACCCATTGGTCTTTACTTTGTGTAGATTAGATTGACCTCATTGTCTATTTTCTCAAATGATATTCTGTAGAATTACAATAAACATTTTCACTATTTTTTCTTGAATTTTGTATTCATTTGATCTAAGATTGTTTATTTATATGTTTACTTTAGGGATCGAAATGATACAAAATCGATACTTCAAGGGCTATTAATGACATTATTCCTACTCAAATTATAGGGAAATATTCAGAATTACGATTTTATCAAATGAGGTTTTGCAAAAATTTTGAAGGAATTTTGGGTTGAACTACTGTTCCAATAGTGTGATTGTTGGAGAATTTATTGAGACAGTTGGAGTTTTTGCTGAAATAAAAAAATGAAATGAGGTTCTACCCATTTCCCCCCAAATTGAGCTCATTCCATTCGTTTTTGGACATAAAGTTAACGTCAAGGATTATAAAGATGTGTTTGAATTGAAGGATTTGTGAGTTATGAATTTGTAAATATAATAATGAGTTCACTAAATTTGTTTAAATAAATTTGAGTTTTGATGGATTTCAATATTTTTTAACACTCAAATTCTTTAAGATTGGAGTCATATAAAATTATTCACTTCAAACTGCAACCTGAAATTGATATTGAACTATTGCTAAATTATTATAATCTCTCTCTAACAACTTTGGCCCTCTTCTCATATTTTTCTGTTCTTAGTCGGCTATTGGCTGATAAATTAAGCAGCCACTGACAGGTTGGATTGGAAACTCTACTCCAAGTTTTGTATCCCAACAATGGACTTATACGTAAAAGTTATTTCTTTAGAATTAGATATTTCTTTGAGATTTAATTTATTATCTTGACGAAACTATAGGTTTAACGCTCGAATTATTTTAATTACCTTATTCGATGTTGTCCTTTTTTGTTCTTAGCATTATAAATTTTTCATTGAAATAAAATAACGGATTTTACTTAATGAAATTCTCTTTAACACTTATTAAATAGGGGTTAGGGTGGGTTGTGTTGTGAAATTTTCCAAAATTGGCATGCAATATCTGAAGGTATAAATTCTTTAGATTATCATGTAAAAACAATTTGCATAAATAATATAATTTATACGCATTAGAAGTAAGACCGGCTGGCCAGTAGGAGTCACGTCACTTGAGGATGTCCTAAGATCTTGATGGCCTCCCCTCGTACAGGTGCTGTCGGCTCACCACCGCCCCCAAGACAAAGCCCAAGAAGGTCATGCCGGTGTTTTCTTTGTGGCACGTTCACAAGAAAATTTTCTTAAGTTGACTCTGTTAGATATTAACTTATAATAAACAAGAGTACTAAATATTTCCATTGCCTTCATACGTAGGATATGCTAAATTTTTTTTGCAAAAGTTAGCTAAAAGTTTCTCAGATAATTTATTGTAGAATAATAAGACCGTATTGTCACGCCCCGGGCTCACGAGCCCGTTGGACGTGAAGTGTGCCTCAAAATCCACTGATCGTAACCTGTGGTTGGACAATTAAACCACGACCCAAAATTAATATTCATTGTTACACTTATATTCTTAGACAACTATTGATAAACAACTTTCGCTTTTCCTGTTTTTCCTAAGTGGGACATTAATTATAGTCACCCCTCCTTCAAGGATCGACATCCGATCCTCGTCAAGGGGTGACATTGTCTAGATCCCGTCACCAAGCATTAACATTCTAAAGGTGGCTCCCACAAGCTCAAGAGGTGGCTCTCATAGGCTCAAAAAGTATCTCCCACATGCACGTGTAATACAAAATATTACAAGTTTGTATATATTACAATGATTTAAAGTGTGTATGCAGGTATAATAAAATATGCGAGACACTGCGTTACTTTATGTGAAATATAAATTAATAAAATATCAAATTGAAAGAATTTGTCAGACTAATGGAAGTAGAGAGTAGCATACATTTTGATCAACATATACACAAGTCTATATTTTCAAGACAAAAATGAACAAAATATTTAGAGTATAAATTTCTTCTTCGTTTTTTATGAACGAGTATACAAATATAAATAAAGGCCACTTTTATTTTTGTTGCCAAAATAAACAAGCTAATACCTAAGAATAAGAAGCCTGAGTCTTTATTGCTTTTTCTAATTATTACTAGAAAGTATCACGTGTTTTGCACGTGGTGATTCGATGAGAAGTTAAATTGAATTAATTAATATGTCTAGTTTATTGGCCAATTGATAACTTGTTAAAAATTGATTATCTGGTAGTGCCTATTTTATACTTTTGACCCCAAATACCACCAATGGTCCCTCAACTCTATCATTTATACCAATTTAGTCTCTTATCTCTCAAATGCACTCAAATAGTCCCTCAACTCTAGGATTCTTCTCATTAAAGTCCCTCGAGTCGATTATTCGTAAAAAACTGATGGAGCCTTAAGGCACATGACTTACACCATGTTAGGACAGGGCATTTTTTTTTTACTTTTGCAAGGATTTCTCTTCCAAAACTCTCTAATTTTATCTATTTTATTTTAGGTTCAAATTTTATTCCCATTCTTTCCCAAGACCCTAACCTTAACTTACTTTTTCCCTCATCCCACTCTCCTAGCTTAATCCCCTCCACCTTCCATCCACCGTCTGTTTTGCCTCCACTTACACCCTTCTCAAATTGTATCGCTGCCCCCCATCCTCTGAAAATCAAATGACAATCCCCACCATTGAAAAATGAAACACAGCTAACCCCATCTTCTGAAAATCCAACGATGTCGCCCCATTCTCTGCAAATCTAATGATGTCGCCTCATCCACGCCGCCCCCTTTACCATCTGGAAAATCGCCCTCCTCCTCCTCCTTCTCCACCATCTACAAATCTTGTTGTTCATGTTCTCTCGCCATTGTTGCCCTGTTACCGGTTTTTGATTGTTGCATATAGTTGGTGGGTAGTTTTGGAGGTATTTTTCTTTTTGGTAAATGTTAAAAAAAAAAAAAAAGAGCTTTAATCACTCAAATAATCCCTCAACTCTCAGATTATTCTCATTAAAGTCCCTTGAGTCAATTATCCATTAAAAACAGATGAAACCTTGAGGCACGTGACTTACACCATGTTAGAACAGGGCATTTTTTTACTTTTGCAAGAATTTTTCTATCAAAACTCCCAACTTTTATCCATTTTATTTTATATATTTTTAATTATTTTAAATTTAAATTTTCTCCCATTCTTTTCCAAAACCCAAACCTTTACCCATTTTTTTCTCTCATACCACTCTCCTAACTCAATCCCCTACACCTTTCATTCCGCGTATTTGTTGCCACCACTGCCACCTTTCTCAAATTGCGCTGCCGTCCCCTCTCTTTGAAAATCAAATGACCTTTCCGACCTTTGGAAAGTCAAACATCGCTACCTCCACCTTTTGAGAATCCAACAATGTCGCCTCATCCTCTGCAAATCCAAAGTTGCGGCGTCATCCACGACGCCTCCTCTACTATCTTCCAAATCGCCCTCCTCCTCCTCCACCACCACCATCTGCAAATCGTGTTGTTCAGCTCCTTTCGCCATTGCTGCCCTGTTACCTACTTTTAATTGTTACAAATGTTTGGTGGGTAGTTTTGGAGGAATTTTTTTTGCAGAAGTGAAAAAAAAAAACTCAAGGGACTTTAATCAGATGAATGTAAGAGTTAAGGGACTATTAAAGCGCATTTGAGAGATGAAGGACTAAAGTGGGACGAATAATATACTTTAGGGACTATTTGAGTGCATTTGAGAGATGAGGACTAAAGTCTGATAAATGATAAAGTTCATGGACTATTAGTTATTCACACATTTATATAGGGGTTAGATTAGATAGATTTGTTGTTCTCATTCATATATATTAACAGTCTATAATAGAGATTTAGGTGGAGAGAAATTATTAAAGTTACCGAAATGTAAATTGGAGGCTATGCCCACGATAACAAATCCTACAAAGATGGCAATATGAACCAACATAAATTTGATGATTGGACATTCAAATCTTGTATTATACAGTTCTAAGCAGTATTTCGATGGATTAAATGGCAAAACGAAAAAACACTATGAAACTAAGATATAATTTACTTCTCCATTATTAATTTGTAAACGAGATACATGTAAACAAAAAAGGTATAAAAACAACAATACGACACATGGACATGTGCTCTATTTTTCTTATTCATAGTACGTATGTAGTAACATACTACATACGTATTAAGTGTTAGATAATATAATATATTTCCATATCTTTCTAGTATTTATTGTTAGGAATTTTATATTAGATGTTTTGATGATGACAATTAGGACTTTCTGTTAGACCCCAAAATATGTAAGTTTGTTTTTAGCTTTGAAGCATTAGATTTGTAATAGGCTTTGTTTTATTTTTATTCTAGATTGTTAGGTTAAGTTGTCTTAGACTGAGCGTCTGATCTGTTCTGAGTGAGTTTATCAGAAGTAAAGTTTGAAGACTCAAGCGCCTGAAGTCTGAACAAAGATGAAAATTCCAAGCGTCTAAAATGACCAGCTACACCAAGCGTCACCTTATAGGATAGAAGTAATTCAAGGATGAACAAGCGTCTATCAATGACTGATTTCACCTGAATTTATTTCTAAGTCCAGAAGGACTTTAATGCAAATATTCTCAATGCATTAGGTGCCAACGGACATTTAATTCAAATGCATTAAATGCAGATAAGAGCATTAAATATGATAAGCACTTTCAGACGTACGGAAAAGCCACCCTATTGGATTGTCAACTATTCAAAGACTGCAACACCAACTTTTGTGCAGCAGATTTTCAGGAAAAAGGACAAAAGTTGTTTACTCGCGGAAGTGAGAGACACGCGCTTTTGCATGTGTCAAACGGACACTTTCTCCAAGAATGCCTATAAATAGGATTTCAACAACAAGCCAAATATAGAACACGATTAATTTCCAAGCCAAATTGCTGTTGCATTAAAGTCTCATTCCTTAAACTCTCAGAAAAGCCAGAATTTTCAAGAAAACATTCTCTTTGTTTTTCTTCAATTCCTGAGACAGTCAACCAATATCTCAAATATTCTTTTTAGAGAAACCCACAATACTACTGAGATATTCCTAGTTGTTGAACTTTATCAAAATCACAAACTTTTTAGAAAAACCCTTATCCAAGCCTCGCGATCTGTGTGAAGTCGAAGTTGGATACTTGCCGTATTTCTGGGTGAAAGAAGCAAGGGAATTGAAGTGATTTGGAGAAGAAATCTGTGTGATCAAGGAGCTCAAGTCATCGACATCCATCTCTCCCTAATTTGTACAAGATTATGTGTGATTCTTTGAGAATCATTTTAGTGGATTGCCTCCAAGTGTTCAAGTAGAAGAAGGACGTAGTTGGGATTACACCACCCAACGAACCTTACAAATATTGTGTTCTTTACTTTACATTCAGTTTTTTATATTGTCATATCATAAACTGATCAAGTGAAACTTAATCAAACGCTAAGCAACTAAATACACTTTTTGCGACGCTAAAGCCCTTTTAAAAGGAAGACTACAAAAATCATTCCGCTGTGCTAACACTGATTAAAGAACAGAACGCTTAAACCTACTTGGTTAAAGTATTCAAATCTTGAAGTCTAAGTTAACTTTCTAAAAACAGTCTTCATCAGACGCTTAGCCTAAGCGCAGTGTTCTGAAAACCGGACCGAACAGCGAACCGGAAAAGTGACTGTGTCACGGGTCAGCGGTTCAACCGCCGGGTCAACCGCGGTCGAACCAGAGACGTCATAATTATGCAATAAATAATATATATTATATTATTATTGAAAAATAATAAAATTTATTTATGTATATACATATATCATATATTTTTTTAATTATGTAATGTAAAACTAAATTATATAATAATAAACCACACTGAAGAAGAACCAAGGCCCACATGCATAGTGAACAATGTACTAATTCTAAACTAAAAACAAAAACAAAAAACAAAAAATATTATATAAAAGCAAGAAAGAGTGAAAACCCTATGCTTTCTTCTTCACATTTCACACTTCACACATACGCCGACACTACTTCTGGTCTTCTTCAGTTTTTTTTTAAAATTTTCTTTCACCTTTTTCTTTTTATTCTTCTGATCTCGTTTTTTTCCCATTTAATTTCTTTCACCCACTATCACCTTCCTTTCCAATACATTAAGAAATGGAAATTTGAGAAATGGGGTGAGGGAAATGTTAGATCTGGCATGAAGATGGAAAAGGTATGCCACCAGAGATGAAGAAGCCTGCTGGAGTGAAGAAGCTCTCGCCTCTACCTTTCTGCATTTTTGCGTTTCTGGCTTGATTTCATTTTATTTAAGAACCGCCCGGTTCATCACTTTACAACCGGTTTAACGGTTCACCGGTTCAACTGGCGGATCGAACGTTTTCAGCTAAAACCGCCGGTTTTGGGCCTTAAACGGTTTTATAGCATAACCGGACCGCATTTGTGACCGGTTCCGGTTCTAAGCGGTCGATCCGTCCGGTCCGGTCCGGTTTTGATAACACTGCCTAAGCGTCTATATTTTAAGTAACGCTCAGTCAAGCGTCTACATTTCAAGCGTCCAAAATCATTTTAATACGAATCTTTTGAAGTCGAAAAAGACTTTTGGGTCTATCAATCCCCCCCCCTTCCAGACCATTTCGTTACCACTTGGGACCAACATGTTGGTTAATTACGGAGTTTTCTAATCTTGGTATTAAATCTTAGTAAGATTGTGTCGTGGGACTTAATTGCATTTCGATGTCTTCGATAATTGTACATAATCTCTATTATAATATGACGGCAACAAATAGTAAGAAAAAGCACAAAGTCATGTGATGGAAGCCAGGATTTTCGGACTGAAAGCACACCTCCAATTTATGTGATGTTAAACTCATATTATTCTTACAGCAATGGTGACATTAACTTCTACATTAGTTGGTTTAAAAAAAAAAAAAAAACTTCTAAATTAACTTTTCTGAAGAAATTTTTATCTATTTCAAATACATTTCGTCCCGATGAAAACATAAGCAGCTTCACTAGGAAAAGTAGCGCACAATCTACGTGCTCTGCTTTGCAAGTGGGGCTGTAAATAGTTGAATTATTATAACATAATATATAAAAACGTAAAATAATGGGTGTACATGTTCAATGGTTTTGATAAGGGTAAATTACACGGTAACCTGTTTTACAAAATTTGACAATGAAAAATATCTCGAGATTTGAAAATTATCACAACTTCTTCCTCTCTCAATAGATTAAAATTTCGCCCATCTTTAAGTAAAAATATGACATTTTCACCCCCATTTTTCAAATTATCAAGAGCCATTTCCGCGTCCACCACTGACATAGATGTGGATCTATAAAGCACATACACTTCATAGTTGATCTTGTAAAGCACAGACACTCAGCGAAATGCGTCGAACCAGAATAACAACTTTGTATCCGGTGCAGGTGCACCGCCCCAATTACATGTCCTTGGCCCGAAACCAAAAAATGGTGTTAAATATATTAAATATCTTTGTATCTTATCTATGTTTATCTTTTACTTTATTATAGCTTAGAGTTTTTTTATCTATTGTATCTATATTACGTATTCATCAATAAAGGTTTCTACGAGGTTTTCTATAACCTAACATGGTATCAGAGCCGTGGTGATCTCTCGCTTCCGCCATCCTCAAGTCGCCGTCTCTGTCCGGCGCCCCTTATCTGGTTAGTTATTTTTTCTCTCTTCTCCACCGCCGCCGCCTTGTCCGGCAACATCATCTCTACCTCTATCTCTTCTATCTCTCGATTCCACATCTCCTAAAATATATCTCTCCTCTTGTACTCTCACAAGGCCGAAAGGCATCTTACTTCTCAAAATCTATCAATATCGGTTCGGTGGTCTCTCAATCCATCCTCCGTCCGCTGCCATTGTGGGAATTATTAGGTGGTGCTTCTGCTGCACTTTCACACATGCAGCCCCTTCCTTTTTCTCACCCTAATATCCCCTCCTTTCCAATATAATCCCACTTGCAATTCTTTCCAAAATTCCACTTCACCATAAACAATCCTCTCACGTAAAGATCTTTTTTTCTTTCTTCTTTCTTCTTTTTCGCTTCCCAAACAGCCCCCATATCCTTTTTTTTCTCAAAACTTAGGTTAGAAGCTCACACGTTCTGAGCTTGGCGCTGTTCTCTATTACAAGCCGCCACATCTTTCTCCAAACTCACTCTAATCTCACTTCTCCTAAATATGAATCAACATGAGATTTTTGTCATGCTGTTTCGACCTTTGCTCATATATTTATTTATTTTTTGGGCGAAACTGCTCCATCTTGAGAGTCTTCGTCGAATCCCTCTTCCTTACCTGATGGTGGTACAGCTCATAGAAACATCTTGGTTGTGGTTCTCATCAGCACTCTACTCGCATTCTTTATGCCAGACTGCCGTCTTCCGCTCTTCTTGGATTTTCGGTCCAGCCTCAATTTTCGAGAACCCTCGTTTCAAACTGCGGGAGTGTTAATATATAAATATCTTTGTATAGATTTAGGGATATCTTTGTATCTTTTACATGTTTATCTTTTACCTTATATTAGCTTAGGGTTCTTGTCTATTGTATCTATATATAACGTATTCATCTATAAAATGTTTCCTACGGGGTTTTCTATAATCTAACAAATGGTTTCAAACGGCCATGCTTTCATCAGATGGGACGGGTGCTAGCGGATCAAAAGCGCTCCAGCTACACTAAAGGTAGGAAGCAGGGCTGCTAAAAGTTCCTGCAGACAAAAGAAGATAGATGCTAGAAAGAAAAGCTTGAAGAGATTATGAAGAAGATTTCTTCTTCTAATTGCATTGATTGATCTTGTGGATTATGTTTTCATGTTAATTTTCTTTAGAGGGATAATAGAAGTTTGTATGGTTCACTTTGTGTTAAATAATTACTTCTTCCTCCTATACAATTATTTGGGTCTATGCTATTTGTTGAATATTATTATTTTTGTTGGTAATTCAGAAAAAGAATTTCAAAAGGTTGCTTAACTGGAGTATCTATACATAACTTAAATCTTGATTATCGCTATGTTGATTTTGCGGCTCCATTGTAACATTATTTGAATCCTATTACAAATATTTTATACTTGTGTGCTCTTCGATTCGTGTGAGGGTTATGTCGATTTTGACTATACTTGATCTCTGATGGTACCATGAAGACGGGGTTAGTATTTGCGTTGATTTTCCAATTTGTATATGCTATGTTCGCGCATCGAACATTGCAACACGAGAGCCGAGAGCTGTACATATCATATCATAGCAAAAGGTGACAAGGTTGTCATAACTTTTACTACCATTGTCTTAACTTAAGTATAAAAAGGCTTTGCAGTCCACCATGTAATTAAATAGGCCAAACTTCACCTTCACAATTCGATCATATGAGAAGGATCAATCCAAAGCTCTTTTGAAGTTGGGCACCTAGTTATAATAGGGCATAAGTGGTCATTCCAAACTTAAATAGCACATCCATGAGTTTGAATCATCCTGTATTTCATTTTCATATACACAATGTGTGTATAAATTTTCTCCTTAAATGTACATGTGGAGTGAATTTTATACTCTGATGAGGTGTTATTAATTAAATGAAATGCAAAATATGGTTAGTTACACGAACTACCCTCATTTAGTGTAATTACAAGCCAACTGCTTATTTGGGCACATAACAAACACCCTCTCCTTATAAATAAACCTTACAATTGTCCAAAAAACTAACAAAATATGCTAACATCATTTTAAAATTATTTAAACTTCCTATATTGTCCTTGTCTTGGTCAACTATTTTCTTTTGACCAAAATACCACTGAGGGGATTAATGTAGAATTTTATTATGAGAGGTGTTATTTTTCATGAGCCCGAAATAAGCGGGTTAGATTTGGATTAACAAAATACCTCTAAGGAGATAAATGTTGTTAATCAAATTATAAAGGATCTAATTATATTTATATGATTTTGTAACATCTTGATAATGAGTAAAAAAAAAAAAGGAATACCGACACATTAGGTTTGAATTATGGTCAGTTTAAAAAGCAATATATAAACCGCGCTGAACCCAATCCCAACACCTCATGCCAGTTGCATTAAGATATATTTTGCCTTTTCTTTTCCTTTTTTTTTTTTTTTGAAGACACATTTAGAAAACTTATTTTAGGCAAAGTGTGAGGAGCATTCCGTCATTTTAAATTTTTAGCTTTTGGCTAATTTATTTATATGTTTTAAAACTAGAGTAAATTGTCATTTGACACTTTCTGTCACATTTGAAACGGACATTAATCGAGAGAGAGGGGTGGTGGTGGTGGGATGGTGAATGTGATGTTTTATTATAAGAGGGAGTGTCAGTTATATCCCCACAATAAGCATGCTAAATTGTAATCATAAAACAAGAACTTATTTTTTAATTTAAAAACGAGGGTTAAAATGGTCATTTCTCATTTTCCGTTATGTTTAACTAACAAACGTTAGACAAAAGGGGGTGAATATGTAACGTTATATTATAAGAGGGGGATGTTTGTTATGTGCCCAAACTAAGCGTATTGAGTTGTAATCATTCTAAACAAGAAGGATCGTTAGTGTAATTAAATCTACAAAATAGAACACAATTTTGAAATAGAGGATTCATAATGCACAATATCCTTCCCTTGACTTATAAAGTCGCACCACAATGACATATTTAGGTACTTTGTGATAGCCTTATGTTTGTCCGAAATTTGGCAAGATCTATGTGGGCTACAAGTACTTTAGTGTAAGATTCAACTATGGCCTTGTCAATTTGGTCAAGTTGAAGTTGGCCCATTTATAGTTAACTTTCCAAATTAAGAATGTAGTGGCACAAGCTTACAAGTAGAAGAAAATGAGAAAACAAGGTCAATTTGATAGTAGTCCTTTAATAACAAAAATAGGTTTGATTAATTTTTTCTATTAAGATGTAAAATATATAATATGTGAAAATTAATCATAGGTAGCGTGTGGAGTTTGGACGTAATTTCGATCCTTCATATGTATAGTGTTATTTTAATTTATAGCAAGGTCAATAAACTTTTGGGTTGCGTGTTTTTTAATTTATAAAATTGGGTATTTTTTATTTCATATATTTAATGAAAATGATACCATACTGATACTTATAAAATGTTAGACAAATTTAGTATTGTAATTGAAAATAATTGAAGCACTAAATCATCATAGAAAATGAGTTATTTTATTTGATAAAAAGTTACAATACTGAAAACAATCAAGGAAACATCTAATTCGAAAGAAATAACTCTTATGCATAAAAGATCTCAATTCTTATTCAAGAGATATTTGCTTTATTTCTGTTAGGAATAGTAGCATCAGATCATGAAGAAAATAATACACTAAATTAAATTAAATAGAAAGGTCACATGAAGATTTCATGAAGGGTGGGTTGGTAGAGTTGATGGCTGAATGGATGGTGGTGGTGGTGGTTCGGTGGGGTTGGGGGTTGAGAAACCGAATTATGGATGTACTACAAATTACTCTCTAGTTACATTCACAATTAGGATACAAAATTTGAAGTAGAGTGTCCAATCAATCACCGGCTTAGAACAGGAGAATATGAGAAGACGACCAAAGTTTTTAAAGAGAAAGAAAAAAATAATTTAGCGAGATTACAAAATCAATTTTTTAGGTTGCATTTTGGATATAAGAATTAGATCCGAGGAAGGATTTGAACCTCATAAAGCTTAAGTGACTCCATCATTAGTGAATTTGAGTAATAGATGAAATTCATCAAAACTTAAATTTACATACAAACTAAGTTTATTCAATATTATATATTTCAAATTCGTAACTCACAAATCCTTTAATCTAAATACAACTTTAGAATCTTCTTATTTGGGAGTTACTCTATAGTTTGTAAGTTAAATAATGAGCTTGTAGCATGCTTTTTAATGGAACGGACATAATTTGCGTATTAGGATATCAAGATATAACAATGTTGAACAAAAATACTCAATTTGACATGTACAATAAATAAAGCCCACATATATAAAGAGCAACCCACCCTAACCCCTATTCAATAAGTACTGCTAAAAGATATTCAAAAAGTCTTACATACATCGAGGAGAAAACAAGTATAAATAGGGATTCTTTCACAACATTTCAACACAACAAAACAGTGAATTGCAAGAGTAGTACGTAATAATATATATAGTATACCACGTATATAAACCTCGAATTCCCTCCAAATGGCTTATAATTATGCCTCTGCCCTTTTCCTCATTGCACTCCTCTTCGTGGCCTCAAACCCATTAGCGAATGGTCAAATCCTCACTTTGCGAGGCCTGAGTGTAACCGGCCGACTTTGCTGTACGCCCACTGGAAACTGCCCCGGCCAAGGCGTAAGTGGAGCGCTTGTTCGCTTGAATTGCACCATTCTTGGTTCTAATGTCACAGTTGGCCAGGGCACCACTAATGTCAATGGAAATTTTAATATTACTGTTGGAGCTTTAACAGGGCTTATTCTTGGACTTCCCACACTACCATGCGTTGCCGTTGTTCAACTTCCATTAAACAATGTTGTATGTCCCGTGCTCTCCACCACTAATGGCGTCCTTGCATCCGCTCTTCAATCTGTCGGAACTGTGGTTACCTCGCTTCTCGGGTTGGTTCAAAATTTCGTCTTAAACGGATTTTTCCGTATAAGTGCCTGATTGAATTTCGAGTGCTGCCGAAGATTTCTTCTCTCGCTATTACTATGAATTAGAAAATAACATAGCACACATGCACGTGTGCTGTTTTCTCTTTATGGCTTGTTTTTTTTTTTTGTTTCTGTAACATTTGTATATGTATATTGTTTACAAATAATGGAGAAGAAAGTTATACCTATACCTCAGCTCTATTATGTGTTTTTGATCATTTTGCAATTAATAGAACATTTGAGCTGGTTTAACACTAGATTTATGTTGGTTCATGCACTACAAAAAAACAGGGCTTCAGCCACGGAAAATCAGAGACGGACAAAAATTCGTGGCAAATCAGAGACGGATTCAGCCACCGAAATAGACTCCGTCGCATATCAGCGACGGATTATCGACGGATTTTCGAATCCGTCTCAATTTCTTAAATGAATTCCAGATGGGGAAAATTAGTGCTAAACAGAGACGGCTTCAGCGATTGATTTAGAGACGACGAGAGTTGCGTCGCTAATTCGATTATGTAATTTATCTATTTTAGAGACGGATATTTTCCGTCTCAGTTTTCATATTTAAGACGGATTCAGAGACGGAAATACAAATTTAATTTTCATGGCAGATCAGAGACGGAATGAGCTACGAAAATCTATACAACATTCCGTCTTATTTTCAGAGATGAAATCAGCTACGGATGGATATTGATCTTAATTCTGAGACGGAATTAGAGATGGAAAAAAATTGAATTAAAAAATAATGGGATGATAAAATATTTGTGTGTTTGAGAGCTTGAACCCACAACCACCCTCATGAACATTGGTATTTAATACCATTGGACTACAATGGTAATTTGTTTATGAATGCTTGTGTGCAATAAATAAGTCTCTTTGGTTTAATTAAAAAATTACTTATTTGCTTAATTAAAAAACTAATTCAAACTCCAAGAATTGAACCTGTGACCTCCAATTATTACATATAAGGAATTGAATACCATTGGACCACATGATAATATATATACTAATGTTGGTGTAAAATTAAATACATCTTATTTTATTTCATTAAGAAACTAAAAAAATCCATTACATCACCATGAATCGAACCTATAACCTCCATTTACCCATAAGGGACTACATACCATTAGACTACATGGCAACATATGTACTAAAAAAGGTGTAACATTACATACAACTTATTATGCTTCATTAAAAAACTAAAAAGATCCATTACAACTTCATAAGTCGAACCTGTGATCTCTATTATCATTTGGGGTCTAGTACCCATTGCACTATAGGTGACTCTGTTGCCTATACTTTGGTAATTAATAGATATGTATACTTATTTGCTTAATTGAAAAACTAAAAATCTTAAATCTACTCCAAGATTCGAACTTTTGACCTCAAATTATATAGAAGGAACTAAATATCATCAGACCACATGATAATATGTGTACTAATGTTAGTGTAAAATTATATATATATATGTAATTTTATTTCATTAAAAAACTAAAATAAAATCCATAATAACAACATGAATCGAACCTATAACCTCCAATTACCTATAAGGGATTGCATACCATTGGACCACATGGTAACATATGTACCAAGGTTGGTGTAAGATTGTATCGAACTTATTTTGTTTCATTCAAAAACTCAAAAGATCCATTACAACTCCATGAGTCGAACCTGCGACCTTTGTTATCAATTGAGGTTGATCAAGACTTGTTAGATTCGACTCGAACTCGAAATATATATATATATATATATATATATATATATATATATATATCGAATCGGTTCGACTCGATGCCCACCTCATTACACCACTAATGAGGCCAATGTCCAAAGCTTTTCTAATTGGCCAATTAAAACATAATTATAATATATCTAATATATTATAACTTTATTAAATTAGCTTATTTATATACTAAAATGCCTTAATTAGGCATTTTAGACCCAAATAACCCATTGAGTCTCTATATATAGTGGGCTATTTATTCTCAATCCAATCTCTTGTCAGTATAATTAATAAATTTAGCAAAACTTATTCTCTCTGTGGAAACTTATAATATAGTATATATATTCTACCAAAAAAATAATAATTTAGTATATATTATAAAAAATAATATTTAAATATTATTTATATCGAGGCTCGAGAGCCTACGAATTTTTTTTTTGCTCGAATTAATTAGGCTTGTTAGAATATTTTATTTATTTTTTTGTAAACAAATAGCCCTAAACCCTAAATTACCCTAAACTATATACCCTAAACACTGAAACACATATAGAGTGATGAGATTTACATAAATTGAGATGAAGTTGTAATTATCCTATAAACAATTAGAGGCATATTGGGATTTATAGAAGAAAGTATTTATTTTATCAATTACCATATATTAATATATTAGAAATACACCTCTATAAGTTTTTGTCATATAGAGTGTGATAAAATGAAAAGCTAACATAATCAAATCTATTTAGAAAAGAAAGCAAAGATTAGATTTGACGACCAAATCATCATAAACCAAATCATCATACAAATATATATATATATATATATAATATAATATAATATCTTATAATACTATATATGTATAAATAATCATACATTTAATATTTATCATGATTATATTTAACACCACATATATTAATACAAAATTAATAATTATATGTTAATAAAAAAAGTTTTTTTTATTTTTTTTTCTGAGCTTAAGCTTGAGCTCGGCTCGACTCGACCCAAACTCAAAATTCTTACTCGGCTCGGTTCGTGGTCACCCTATATAAATAATATTGTGTCCTCATAGTAATTGAATTATTATAGATTTTGAATGGAGAATGTTCCTAATTAAGTTGTTTTTGAGTTGCAACGAGAAAATAATCAATAGTTAAATTAATTTAACTATATTAATAACTTAAAACTCTCAGCAATTGCAATCAAACTAATAAAATTTTATTAGAAACACATAAAAATTAGTAAATTATTACGAGTAAACTATTTACCACAAAAAAGCGGGAATTGGGGTTTTTTGGCCAAGTCAGAAGCGGGAATTGCAGAATTTTGGCTAAGTAAGAAGCGGGAATTGCAGAATTTTCTTTTCTTTTGATTTGAAAGACGGGCGTTGCCTTGCATTCATTCTCTAAGGATTAACAAGGTTCTCCTTGAAGCCAAATCGCTGCCGTCAAACCCACCTCGAGGCCAAATCGCCGCCCCTCATGTATATTTTTCCGTCGCCCCAAATCGTTTGCGTTCATACCTCCTTTTGGTATTGTGTCTTTTTTTTATTTGGGTAAAATTAGGGTTAGAGAAATGTGGGATCTCAACGATTCACCGGATGACAGAGGGGTCGATGTTGAACCCAAGGGGTGCTCCGATGAGAAGGGTAAACGGGTCGGATCCATCTCGAATTTGAGCTCATTGGCTGTGGTTGTTGAGGACGGCTCCGATGAAGAAGATTTTGAAAAAACCGGTGGAAGAAAAAGAAGAAGTAACTTGTCCGGTCAAATGAGAAAAAGAAGCAGATTGGTGAAGATTGTTATTGTGATACTTCATCTTTGGTGAGTGTTTTGATGTTGCTTTAAAGTGGATTTTTGTGGGTTTTTGCTGTAGAATTGGAAACTGTAAGTAATGCTATATAGTTGACTCTGTTGTTTGCAAATGTTGTTAGTCTTGCTGAAAAATATGGTGTTCTGCTGATGATACTGATGTAGTAGTGTTAGTAAAGATTTTAGTGATTGATGTGTAGGGGATGGGTATAATCCCTTGATCAAAAGGTGAATTTGGATCTCTTTGTTACTGGTATTAGTTTTACAGATATTCCAAGCAAAAGTCCAATTTAGGTATCATTTGGTTGCTATTTGATGAATATATGGATGGATGGTTGAGATTAGGAATTATACACTTTAGATGTAAAAATAGTTTGCATACTGCATCTTCGTTTGCACTCATCTTATCGTCTATTTAGCTTTTGGAGTTATCTTGTATTTCGTACCACAAATGCATGACGAGTGTGTGACAAATTTCTTAAATATACACTAAGATATGGCCCGTAGTAATGCATGTATTTGCGAGGTAGGTGGAGTGCGAGATGAAAGACAATGTCAAATAGATTATTCGAAATGGTAATTTTTCATGTAATAAGATGTTGCAGATTGTCACATTGTTCTATCATGGAGCCATATGTGAACAATTTTTTATGCATTGGTGATTTTAATTACTCATTCCATTCACTATGCCATATAATTGATGAAGTCAAAAGTATTGATGCTTTCATCAAAATAAAAATAAAAACTACATGTATTGATGCTATGGCATTAGAATTGCAGCTATAATAAATTGCTTGTTTGAACATGGCATGAAAGCAAAATGGTCCAAGAATCAGAAATTATCTAATGCATTTTGTAATGTATACATTTGATTTGGAAATCTACAGTTTGTTACTTTTATTTAGTTTGAATTGTTTGATTTTGTCAAAATAAGTAGCCAGGCATAGTCATATTTAGGATTAAAGTGGGAAACATGACAAGAACTAGTGTTCTCCATTAAAGTCTCATTTGACCGGACAAGTTACATGAAGGTAAATTTATGTGCTATTGTGTTTTTGTGCGTTTTGATCACATACTTATTGATTTTAATAAGTGAGTTGTTTTTCAGCATCAGCATGATGAAATAATCATATGATAAATTAGTCAAAGTTAAAGAATTTGTCTTTTACTGAAACACTGGTAAACTATTTGCAGGAGCTAGAAAGATTAGGGAGTAAGCTGAGAAGCCCATAATCTACTTTCACAACATCAACTGCTATGCTTGGCTTAACTTTCTCTTTTAGCCACTCTTCTTTGATTTTCCATGTCATATCTCTTATTCCGATCGCTGGCCCAATGTTTGTGCTAAGAACTTCCTAGCAGGTATAAAAATCTTGATTCATTTGTTATAGTTATTAATATGAATTATATTGGAAATTCTTTTGGTTATATACTTTTCTGTATACATAATAGGTGAAGCTCCACTTGCCATGGCTTAAATGAAGAAGAAAATAATAGAATTGGATGCTATTTTTCCTATAGAGCTTGGTTTACTATTGGGTTCCTATTAGTGAATTATGAAATGTATTTGTATTTATATAAAGTCATCGCTTGTAGGACTTCGATCACTTTTTCATATACAGATTGAGATGTATATGAAGAAACTAAAGAAGATGTATGCATATTCAGTTTCAGAAGATAAAAAGTTAAGGAAGCAGAAAGAGAAAAAGACGAGATAAGGGTTCGTAAGCAACACAACTTGTGTCTTGATGATACTGCTAGCTCTCCTATCTTTATCTTTCCCTTGCAGCAAGTTCAAGAAAATCCTAAATGTTATTATCTATTCGTGTGTGTGTGTGTATATATATATATATAATGATTTCCCTTTGAAATTATGATTCATTTGAATGTTATTATTGAATTTCAGGACAATGTAGCGCCTTCCGATAATCATAACTCAGTGGAGCACGTCCCTGGTTTCTCACAAGTCTTTAGTGCTGCAAATTTTGAGGTATACTAACTCTTGTTCATGACTCTGGTGCGTTAAATGGCAATTTTAAGCTTAGTTCAAATCAAGGGATCCCATCAAAGTTTTATTTCCAAAATTTGTTTAAGATTCTTAGATTAAAAACTTCTCTTTTGATTTTCTTGAGATAAGTTATTTGGGGTCTATCCTTTATTTAGGTCCATCTCCTGCCCAAGTAACAAGAAAGGCATAGCCTTAGATTGCTCGGTTGACCATCAAATTTATTCCAAAATTAGCTTATAATATTTTGAGTTGATATTCAGAGAAAAAGAACTAAAGGAAGTATTACTTGAGTGATCAGACATAAAAATCAAACGATTATTTGGGGTGTTTGTATTAGGAATTACTTCTGAAAATATTGGAGCATGTTGTAGATTTGGTGTTAACAATTGGACGTTCTTACGTATGGGTTTGCATTTTTTTGTAGTATATACAGTTGAGATTTACTCTTTTTTCCATTTCAGGTTACTGATGAAGTTGGAAGATCTTGAATGGATGATCATATTCGTGAAATAGTTGTAAATGGAACTATAGTTGAATCTTCAATTTGGACATAGTATTTTAAATAATAAAGGTACATAAATTGTAAGGTATTTGTTTCGAAAATGAATGTTTTTGTTGATTTAAATTAATTGGTTTCATAGATTTTCAAATGGATGTTTGATTTTTGATATTTGGTGATGATCATATTAAGTGCATTGATTGGAATTAATTTAGAATTTGATGTTAATTTGATTGTATTGTAATTATTTGTAATGAATCAGGATTAATAAAATTAATAAATGAAATATGAAAAATATTGAGGGATTTAGAGATGGATTCAAAGACAGAAGTTTGACCAAGTCAGAGACAGATTTAGAGACAGAATCATTTAAAATTAGAGACAAAATCAGCGACGGATATAAAAGATGAAAATGTTGACTAAATCAGAGATGGATTGAGAGACGGACATTAGAGACCTTTTTATTGCAAAAATAAATGAAATTAGAGACGGATTCAGAGATAGAATAGGGACGGGTTTAGAGATGGATTTCGTTTGAAAACTCCCCAAATTAGCCACAGAAATAGAGACGGAATGCCTGAGCCGTCGCTAAAATCAGCGACGAAAAATTTCAATCGCAAATTAGAGACACCACTTTCAGCTACAAGGGCTGTGACGGAAATTTTCCGTCGCTGATAAGTTTTAGTGACAGAAATTTGGGCTTCAGCGACGGATTTTTCCGTGGCTGAAGCCCTGTTTTCGTGTAGTGATGGTGACTGAACGGATGGACAGCGGTGGCGGCTTGCAGTAGCGGGGCAGCGACAATAGGGGAGTCGATAAGAAACCGAATTATGGATGCACTACACATTTTCGTCTCGCCAACTCCGTAGTGGTGATACAAAACTCGAAATACAGTGTCCAACCCATTCTGTCGACAAAGGTTGTGGCAGCAGTGGTGATAGGGTGACTGCCAAAGTTTTTAAACATAAGAGAAATAATTATTTCGCAACAGTCGAAAATTAATTTTTAGGTTGCGTTCTAGGCCCAAGAATATAGACGTGAATAAAGGATTTTGAAGCTAATGATTTTAAATGACTTCAATTTAATGAACTTGAGTAATAAAGAAATTTAAAATCCATCAAAACTTAAATTTATTCAAATTTAGTGAATTCATTATTAAATATTTTAGGGTTAAATGCATAAAAACCCCCGTGTTATATTTAAAATGCAAACCCCCCTGTTTTAACGAAATAGCCTAATCATCCCCTATGTTAGTAAAAGTCTACACGAAATCCAAATTTTGTTAAAAAGATAGAAGAAAATATGTGTGTTTTTGGGTGAAATAATACTATCTAGTTTTTATATTGTATAAAGAGTGTATAAATGTCAAAGAAGCATGTGTATAAAGGTGAAAAATATGAAAAACCCGCTAATTTCTAATGGAATTTGGATTTTGTACAGATTCTTTTGATAACCCAGGGGGTGAACTATTTCGCAATTTTTTTTTTTGTGTGCATTTTTGATATAATATAGGGACTTTTTAATGTACTAGTAGAGTGTATGTGCGTTGCACGTAGAATATATATATATATATATATATATATATATATAAAAAAAAAAATCTAATACAAACTTGTATTTGTTCATATGAAACATTTTGATATAAAATGTATTCAACTATAGTATAAAACTGAAAAAAAAAGAAAATAAATTTACCTCCTAAGTTGCACGAGAGTTGACTGATATCAAGATTATATTTATAGTAATCTTGGAATGGTTTTGGGAAGTTGGAAAGGAGGCATTTTTATTATTTGAATATAAAAAGTTGCTCTCATTAATAGGGTAAATATATATGAATTCTTTACTATCATAATTGATTTGTATGGTTCCATACGTTTTGGTATTTGGGAAGGTGGATTTTTTTCAAATATTAATAACAGACAATTATATATATTAATCATTATTAGTAATAAACATATATAATATATAATAACTAAGTTATAATAAAGTTATTTAAGTAAAGGGCAATAATGTATTTTCACAATTGAAAGAAACATCTTCTAAGATTCATACTTTTATAGCACGTAAAATATATATTTATATGCATAAGAATTCCAATATTCAAGTACTATATCTGGAAATATATATATAAAAAAATCTAATTCAAACTTGTTCATATGAAACATTTTGACATAGACTGTATTTAGTTATAGTATAAAACTGGAAAAAAAAAAAAAGAAGATAAATTTAGAGCCTAAGTTGCACGAGAATTAACAGATATTAAGATTATATTTATAGTTATCTTGGAATAATTTTGGGAAGTAGGAGAGGGGCCATTATTATTTCAACGTGAAAAGTTGCTCAAATTAATAAAGTGAGTTTGATTTCTTTACTATCATGATTGGCATGTATTGGTAATTTTGGTTATGACAAATTCATCAAGGGACCTTTGAGTTTGCCGGCAGTTTCAGGTGAAGGATTCCAAGAAAATAACGAGTCTCAAATAATTATTTAATTATTTAAACAAAGGTGGTAAATTTAAGTAAGGATAATATTATAATATCACAATTGGAAGAAACAACTTTCAAGATCCATACTTTTATATTAGTATAGATTTAACCCTATATTTTAAATTCATAACCCACGAATTAATTTTTCAATCCAAATACCTTTATAATCCTGTTATTTTTTTTTTTTTGGTAATTAGGGAATCCGCAGCCACTACCTGAAGGTGCGCTCTGGGTAAACCCCACCCTCATGCAATAGCCCGCAAACCACATGAGGGGGGTAAGCCGCACTAGGAAAACCCTGTGCGACGGGCTCATGTCCCCAGAGCGGTTTAAACTCGGGTTGCCGTGGTAGGAAATACCTTACCAAATCAACTCGGCTAACTCTTGGGGACTATAATCCTGTTACTTGGAAGTACTCTAAAGTTTGCAATTAAACATAGAGCTTGTTGCGATCTTATCAAGGAAAATGCTTTTCAATGAAAGGGACTGAATTTCCATATTAGGTTATTCATTATATAACAATATTGAACAAAAATGCTCAATTTGGCATGTACAATACATAAGGACCACATATAGAGCAACCCACCCTAGTCCTATTCAATAAGTACTGCTAAGAAGATACTAAAAAATGTCTTATGAAAATTAAAAGAGAATAATACGAGAATACATGAAAAAAATAATAAAAAATACTACTTGCACGACCAGCTATTTATTCGTTCTATACAACGCTTGTGGCTGCACTTTGGTACTTAAAACCTTGACTTAACGGGGCCTTACTTTGTGGGTGTCTCATTTGCATTTCAAGTAATGCTAAAGATCGTTTTGAATTAACTTTTTTTGAAGAATTTTCTATCTATTTCAAATACATTTCGTCCCAATGAAAACATAAGCAACTTCACTAGGAAAAGTAGGGCACAATCTATGTGCTCTGCTTTGCAATTGGGTTGTGAATAGTTGAATTATTATAAAAAAATATATAAAAATGTAAAATAATGGTGAACATGTTTCAATGGTTTTGATAAGGGTAAATTACATGGTAACCTGTTTTGCAAAATTTGACAACGAAAAATATCTTGATATTTAAAAATGATCACAACTTCTTCCTCTCTCAATGGATTAAAATTTCGACCATCTTTAAGTGAAAACATATGACATTTTCACCCCCTATTTTTCAAATTATCAGGAGCCATTTCTGCGTCCACCACCGCCATAGATGTGAATCTATAAAGCACAGACACTTCAGCGAAATGCGTCGAACCAAAATAACAACGTTGTATTCGGTGCAGGTGCACCGCTCCAATTACCATGTCCTCGGCCCCGAAACCCAAAAATGGTTATAGAACGGCCATGCTTTCATCAGATGAGATGGGTGCTAGCGGATCGAAAGCTGCTCTAGCTACACTAAAAGTAGGAAGCAGGGCTGGCTAAAATTCCTGCCGACAAAAAGAAGATAGATGCTAGAAAGAAAGGCTTGAAGAGATTATGAAGAAGATTTCTTCTTCTTCTTGCATTGATTGATCTTGTGGATTATGTTTTTATGTTAATTTTCTTTAGAGGGATAATAGAAGTTTGTATGGTTCACTTTTGTGTTAAATAATTACTTCTTCCTCCTATACAATTATTTTGGTCTATGCTATTTCTTGAATATTATTATTTTTGTTGGTAATTTTGAAAAAGAATTTCAAAAGGTTGCTTAATTGGAGTATTTATATATAACTTAAATCTTGATTATCGCTATTGTTGATTTTGCAGCCCCATTGTAACATTATTTGAATCTTATTACAAATATTTTATACTTGTATGCACTTCGACTCGTAAAGGTTATGTCGATTTTGACCATACTTCGATTTTGCCCTTGTCTTGGTCAACTATTTTCTTTTGACCAAAATACCACTAAGAGGTGTTGTTTCTCATTAGCCCGAATTAAGCGGTTTAGATTGTGATTAACAAAATACCTCTAAGGAGATAATTGTAATTATTCATATTATAAAGGATCTAATTATATTTATATGATTTTGTAACATCTTGTTAGCATCTTAATAATGACTTAAAAAAAATAGAATACCAACATTAGGTTTGAATTTATGTTCGGTTTTAAAAGCAATATTATAAACCGCGCTCAACCCATGCCCAACACCTCATGCTTGTTGCGTTAAAATATTTTGCTCCTTTTTTTTTTTTTTTTGAGAAAACGCATTTGGATAATTTATAATAGGCAAAGTGTGAGGGGCATTCCGTCATTCTAAATTTTTAGTTTTTGCAAATTTATTTATATTTTTTTAAACGAAAGTAGTTTGTCAGTTGACACTTTCTGTCACATTTGACTAACAGATGTTAATCAAGAGGGGGTGGTGGTGAATGTGAGGTTTTATTATAAAAGGGAGTAATACCTGTTATATCCCGACAATAAGCGTGCTAAATTGTAATTATAAAATAAAAAATTTATTTTTTTAATTTAAAGACGTGGGTAGAATTGTCATTTCTCACTTTCCGTTACGCTTAACTAACAAACATTAGACAAAAGAGGGTGAATATGTAAGGTTATACTATAAAAAAGCGATGTTTGTTATGTGCCCAAATAAGCGGGTTGAGTTGTAATCACACTAAGTAAGAAGGATAGTTAGTGAAATTAACTCTACAAAATAAAACACAATTTTGAAATAGAGAACTCAAAATACACATGCTTCCCTTGACTTATAAAGTCGCACCACAATGATATATTTGGGTACTTCGTGATAGCCTTATCTTTGTCCAAAATTTGGCAAGAACTATGTGAGCTACAAGTACTTTATTGTAAGACTCAACTATGGCTTTGCCAAGTTGGTCAAGTTGAAGTTGGCCCATTTATAGTTAACTTTCCAAATTAAGAATAATGTAGTGGCATAAACTTACAAGTAGAAGAAAAAGAGAAAACAAGTTCAACTTTCTAGTAGTCCTTTAATAACAAAAACAGGTTTGATTAATTTTGTCTATTATGATGTAAAATATATAAGTACTGTTATATAATAATATTGTGAAAATTAATCATAGGTAGCGTGTGGAGTTTGGACGTAATTTTCGATCCTTCATATGTATAGGGTTATTTTAATTTATGGCAAGGTAAATAAACTTCTAGGTTGCCTGTTTTTTAATTTATATGATTGGTTATTTTATTTGACTGAGACTTCTAAAATTTTAGACACGTTTAATAATGTAATCGAAAATAATTGAAGCACTAAATCGTCATATAAAATGAGTTATTTTATTTGATAAAAAGTTACAATAACGAAAAACAATCAACGAAACATCTAATATTAAACAAATAACTCTAATGCATAAGACCACAAATTCTTATACAAGAGATAGATATTCTATTTTTATTAGGGATGATAGAATCAGATCAGGAAGAAAATAATACACTAAATAAAATTAATAGAAAGGCCACATGAAGATTTTCATGAAGGGTGGGTTGGTAGAGTTGGTGATTGAATGGATGGATGGCAGCGGTGGTGGTTTTTGCGGAGTAAGAAACCGAATTATGGATGTACCACGTACAAATTACTCTCTAGTTACATTCACAATTGGGATACAAAATTTGAAGTAGAGTGTCCAACCTATCTCCGACTTAGAACAGGTTAATATGAGAAGACTACCAAAGTTTTTAAAGAGAGAGAAAATGATTATTTAGCAAGATTACAAAATCAATTTTCAGGTTGGATTTTGGATCTAAGAATTTAGATCCGAGAAAGGATTTTGAACCTCATAAAGCCTAAGTGACTCCATCATTAGTGAATTTGAGTAATAAAAAGGTTGAAATTCATCAAAACTTAAATTTATTTACAAACTAAGTTTATTCAATATTATACATTTCAAATTCGTAACTCACAAATCCTTTAATCTAAATACAACTTTAGAATCCTCTTATTTGGGAGTTCCTCTATAGTTCATCAAAATAAAATTTGTAATTGCTTTATCTCGTCGATCAATCCCCTTTACTAAAACTCGTGTGTAGTATGTAAGGATGCTCATCAAATTTTACAAAATTCGAAAGAGTGAGTATATCGCAAAAAGCATCCATAAAGGGAAAAATAAGTTCATTTGTTCATGTCAGTCAATAGTTTTAATATTTGAACTAGAATGTTGCAAAAATATCACCAAATCAATCAAAAACTCAACAACATATATACATGTCAAATCTTCCACCAATTTACAATCACACCACCCCACACTTGAATGATTCAACAAGACAAACATGTAAACACCCCACACTAAAACTAGACATTGTCCTCAATGGACTCACCACTTAACTGAGGCATAATCACAACTACATGGAATTAAAACAAAAGTGTGAAAGATAAACTTCCCTATGAATAAGCGTGATGGTCCGGGAGTCAATAGGATGGCTTCTCCATTTTTTTTTTTGAGAAATGGCACAACATGGCATAGTGGTGTCAAGCCCTTTGAAATTTGGCACAATTAAGCTTCCAATTCGGCACAGTGGTGCCGACTCATTTGTTTTTCCCTTTTTTGTTTTTTTGGCACCACCATGTGCTTGTATTAACCTGAAATCAAACATAAAAAACATTAGGGTATCATTAGCCAAACAAGAAAACATGAGGAAAACTCAATGAAAACAAAGTGAAGATTCCAAGTGGCATACGAAAGGGTCTAGAAAAAGGGGGGGGGGGATTGAATAGACCTTGAAGTCTTTTTCGATTTTAAAAAATTCATATCACTTTTGAAGAATTTGAACGCTGAGTAAGCTCAGCTCTAGGTTAGGCGCTTAAATGTAAGATAACTTAGACTTAGTGATTTCAACAATTACCAAAGTAAGGTAATGCTTCAATCGCTTAATTAGGGTTAGCACAATGGAAATGATTTTTAAAGCTTAACGTTCTCTTTAACCAAATAGTCGCTTAACTGTTTTAATGCCTTTTCAAAGATACAATATGAAAATGTAAAGTAAAGCAATAAAGTAGTGAGTGACACAAGATATTGTAAGGTTCGGTGATGTAATCCCAGCTACCCCCGTGTTAACGGAATAACCTAATCACCCCCTGTGCTATTAAAAGTCTGCATGAAATCAAAATTTTGTTAAAAAGATAAAAGAAAATGTGTGTTTTTGGGTGAAATAACACTATGTATCTTTTATATTGTATAAAGAGTGTATAAATGTCAAAGGAGCATGTGTATAAAGGTGAAAAACATGAAAAACCTGTTAATTTCTAATGGAATTTTGATTTTGCACAAATTCTTTTAATAACTCAGGGGGTGATTAGGCTATTTTGTTAACACCATTTTTGTTTTGTGCATTTTCGATATAATATAGGAATTTTTTAATGCATTTAACCCTATATTATAAATTCATATACCACGAATTAAATTCTTCAATGCAAATACAACTCTATAATCCTCTTGGAAGTACTCGAAAGTTTGTAAATTATACATAGAGCTTGTTGCGATCTTATCAAGGAAATGCTTTTATTAGGAGTGTGTATAGTTATTGACTTCATACATATTATAAATTAATGCGGAGTATTTTTTTTGCAAAGTAAATAACAAAATGAATATTCTAAAAACTTATAAATTTTTCCTATCTATCTCGTATTCTAAGATTTAGCAAGTATATAATTTTAGGTAAATGATATTGGCACTCCAAAAGTGTTATTGACACCCCACTATTCAATACAAATTTCTTTCTAAAATAAGTGAAAAGTGGAGCTCCACTAGTAATTTTTGGAGTCTCAATATCAACTCCCATAATTTTATCAGAACTATAATCATATGTAGGTAAATCTCCATTGACTTGGTAATGTCAATAAAGTAATGCTAATCATAATGATACTAGTAATAATATAATGACAATATATAAATTATATATAGTTCATTGATATATGATCTATGTTTTAATAACATAAGTTTAATACCCTCATTATTCTAACTACCTCATATTTTATAAATATTATTGCACAAAAGATACATAAAATATTATTTATCTTATCTTGAAATGTGTTTTTATAATTATTATCATTTTACTTTTATAATTTTAATTTTAATTATAATGTACATAATTAACAGATTGTGATAAACAAATAAAAAAAATCAAAATTAAATTAAATTTATTTTTTTAAAAAAATAATTAAATTAATTTTTACTTCAAGCTCGAGCTCGAACTTGATTCATCTACTTTGAGCTCGAGCTTGAGATTTAGAAAATTAGGCTTGTCGAGTTCGATTTAAGCTGAGCCTGATAATTTTATTAGGCCACTACTCGATTCGTTTACACCCCTACCAATTAAAAACTACGTTTTCTATAAAAAAAAAAACCATAACTTCGGTTATGTGGATGGAAATTAGCTATTGGGCAAAGCTAACAAGCCCAATACTCATTGGGCTAAAGTCCTACAAAGAGCTAGACCACAGCCTGCAAAAAGACAGCCCCATTGGGCTTACAAAGAAGAGGCGGAACTATAGGAAGAAGAATGGAGACAAGATCCCATCAATTACTTATCATAGCAGGCAGAGAAAATCAAGCTGATTTGGTCTAATTCTAGCTAGATTCAGATGGATCCAAGGGGCTCCAATTCTTCCTGAATAGCTGCAGTTACCCTGTAGGAAGGAAGCTAACTTTATTCCACCTACCATGTTTAGTCAAATCATCAAAGTTTGTATAAATACTTGCATTGAAGGGTAAATAAAATAATCTTTACTTTTCTAAGGAATTACTCTTTTATTTTATCCATTGTTTACACGTTATAATCTCAATTCTTTCAATATTATTATATAAATTTATTGGTGGGTATAATTACACTGGTGGTCCTGAGGTATTGCCTAATTACATAAAACATCCCATATTTCAATAAATTACATCTAACATCCAAGTCGTTTATTCCGTCTAACATTTGGCACCTTCCATTAGGGTTTCAGTAAGGCTCCAATGATTTTTTTTCGGTGAACTTCCTAAAATACTCCCGACTTTTTCTAGACTTGGAAACCCGACTTTTTTTGGACAATTATAACCTTTTGGTGTTATTTGTAATATTTTGTAAAAGAATAGGTGTTACATGTAATGTTATGTATGTAAAGTATACAAATAATTATGTATAATAAAAAATTATTTTCAACAAACTAAAAAATTATTAAAATTATAAAATAAAAAAATATGTATAAAATATCATTTTAATCTTTTAAATAAATTAATATATAATAGTTTATATAAATTTAAAACTTTATATTTTAAATTAATTTATGAAATTTGTAAATAAATTTAAAAATTGTATATTAATAAACTTAATTTATATTAATAAACATAATTTATATCATTTTATAAATTAAATAAAAAAGAAAAGGAAAAAGAAAAAGAAAAGGGGTGCGGAACAGTAGTCGCCTTCTCCATCTTTCCCACCCTCCATCGCCACCCCACCCCCAATCCCACCCCACCCTCATGCACACACACACAACAATACACACACACACAACAATACACATACACACACAATCACACACACAAACACAATTACACACACACACACTGTTACACACAACACACGCACACAGTCACGCTCGCACACACACATTTTCACACACAAGCAATTTCTAAGTTAAAATACATACATTCACACACACACACACACACACACACACATATATAAGTACTTTTCTTTTATGTTTGATTTTTTATTTTAAAATTGGAGTAAGTAAAGGGGTAATATGGTAATTCAGTTTTTTAATATTTTTTCTTCTTTTTTTAAAAAATATTCTGCAATGGCATTTACGTCTTTTGCAGGGACGGAGTCAGGAATTTTACTTTGGGGTGGGGTGGGGTGGGGTGGGGTGGGGGGGGGGAGAAGATCGTTGTGATATAGCTATACACTTTTTTTTTGCCAGATGGACGAAGGATTCACCCCCCACGGTACGGTACACTATATTTATGGAGGAAAATCTAATAAGGAACTATGTTCAGTTACAAAATTTGACATACTTTATACTCTTATATCTCTTTCGTTATAGCCATCATTTTGGGTTTTGGAGGGGCGAATTCAAAGAATAGAGAGAAAACGTGATATTTTTCGATTTTGAGGGGGGGGGGGGGGGCAAATTCAAATAGCAAATATTTTGTAAGGTAAAAAAAAAATATTTTAAAATTGGGTTGGGGGGAAGCTCACCCTCCAGCCCCCTGGCTCCACCCCTAGTCTTTTGACACTTTCCATCAAAGTTTACATACATACATGAAAATCTGGGATGTGAGATGTAATTTATTAAATTAGGGGATATTTTTTGTAATTAGGCAATACTTTAGGACCCCCAGTGTAATTATCACTATATAGGTGTAAATCGACTACACATCATTCGGTATAATACGATCGGCATGGTACAACTTAAGAAAACCATGAGGACCCCTAATATTTATGTTGGTTCATAACACCATCTTAGTAAGATTTGTTGTCGTGGGACTTCAATTGCCATTTCGATGTCTTAGATAATTGTACATCAATCTCTATTATAATATGAACGGCAACAAATAGTAAGAAAAAGCAACAAAGATCGTGTGATGGAGCCAGGATTTTCGGACTGAAGCACACCTCCAATTTATGTGATGTTAAACTCATATTATTCTTACAGCAATGGTGACATTAACTTCTACATTAGTTGGTTTTAAAAAAAAAAAAAAAACTTCTAAATTAGCTTTTCTGAAGAATTTTTTATCTATTTCAAATACATTTCGTCCCGATGAAAACATAAGCAACTTCACTAGGAAAAGTAGCGCACAATCTACGTGCGCTCTGCTTTGCAAGTGGGGTTGTATATAGTTGAATTATTATAACATAATATATAAAAACGTAAAATAATGGTGTACATGTTTCAATGGTTTTGATAAGGGTAAATTACACGGTAACCTGTTTTACAAAATTTGACAATGAAAAATATCTCGAGATTTGAAAATTATCACAACTTCTTCCTCTCTCAATAGATTAAAATTTCGCCCATCTTTAAGTAAAAACATATGACATTTTCACCCCCTATTTTTCAAATTATCACGAGCCATCTCCGCGTCCACCACTGACATAGATGTGGATCTATAAAGCACATACACTTCATAGTTGATCTTGTAAAGCACAGATACTTCAGCGAAATGCGTCGAACCAGAATAACAACTTTGTATCCGGTGCAGGTGCACCGCCCCAATTACCATGTCCTTGGCCCGAAACCAAAAAATGGTGTTAAATATATTAAATATCTTTGTATCTTATCTATGTTTATCTTTTACTTTATTTATAGCTTAGAGTTTTTTTATCTATTGTATCTATATATACGTTATTCATCAATAAAGGTTTCCTACGGGGTTTTCTATAACCTAACATGGTATCAGAGCCGTGGTGATCTCTCGCTTCCGCCATCCTCAAGTCGCCGTCTCTGTCCGGCGCCCCTTATCTGGTTTAGTTATTTTTTTTCTCTCCTCTTCTCCACCGCCGCCGCCTTGTCTGACAACATCATCTCTACCTCTATCTCTTCTCTATCTCTCGATTCCACGTCTCCTAAAATATATCTCTCCTCTTTGTACTCTCACAAGGCCGAAAGGCATCTTACTTCTCAAAATCTATCAATATCGGTTCGGTGGTCTCTCAATCCATCCTCCGTCCGCTGCCATTGTGGAATTATTAGGTGGTGCTTCTGCTGCACTTTCACACATGCAGCCCCTTCCTTTTTCTCACCCTAATATCCCCTCCTTTCCAATATAATCCCCACTTGCAATTCTTTCCAAAATTCCACTTCTCACCATAAACAATCCTCTCACGTAAAGATCTTTTCTTTCTTTCTTCTTTCTTCTTTTTTTCCCTTCCCCAAACAGCCCCCATATTCCTTTTTTTTTCCTCAAAACTTAGGTTAGAAGCTCACACGTTCTGAGCTTGGCGCTGTTCTCTATTACAAGCCGCCACATCTTTCTCCAACCCTCACTCTAATCTCACTTCTCCTAAATATGAATCAACATGAGACTTTTGTCATGCTGTTTCGACCTTTGCTCATATATTTATTTATTTTTTGGGCGAAACTGCTCCATCTTGAGAGTCTTCGTCGAAATCCCTCTTCCTTACTCTGATGGTGGTACAACTCATAGAAACACTCTTGGTTGTGGTTCTCATCAGCACTCTACTCGGCATTCTTTATGCCAGAACTGCCGTCTCCGCTCTTCTTGGATTTTCGGTCCAGCCTCAATGTTCGAGAACCTCTCGTTTCAACTGCGGGGAGTGTTAAATATATTAAATATCTTTGTATAGATTTAGGATATCTTTGTATCTTTTACATGTTTATCTTTTACCTTATATATAGCTTAGGGTTTCTTGTCTATTGTATCTATATATACGTTATTCATCTATAAAAGGTTTCCTACGGGGTTTTCTATAATCTAACAAATGGTTATCAAACGGCCATGCTTTCATCAGATGGGACGGGTGCTAGCGGATCGAAAGCTGCTCCAGCTACACTAAAGGTAGGAAGCAGGGCTGGCTAAAGTTCCTGCAGACAAAAAGAAGATAGATGCTAGAAAGAAAAGCTTGAAGAGATTATGAAGAAGATTTCTTCTTCTAATTGCATTGATTGATCTTGTGGATTATGTTTTCATGTTAATTTTCTTTAGAGGGATAATAGAAGTTTGTATGGTTCACTTTTGTGTTAAATAATTACTTCTTCCTCCTATACAATTATTTGGGTCTATGCTATTTGTTGAATATTATTATTTTTGTTGGTAATTCAGAAAAAGAATTTCAAAAGGTTGCTTAACTGGAGTATCTATACATAACTTAAATCTTGATTATCGCTATTGTTGATTTTGCAGCTCCATTGTAACGTTGTTTGAATCCTATTACAAATATTATATACTTGTGTGCTCTTCGACTCGTGTGAGGGTTATGTCGATTTTGACTATACTTGATCTCTGATGGTACCATGAAGACGGGGTTAGTATTTGCGTTGATTTTCCAATTTGTATATGCTATGTTCGCGCATCGAACATTGCAACACGAGAGCCGAGAGCTTGTACATATCATATCATAGCAAAAGGTGACAAGGTTGTCATAACTTTTACTACCATTGTCTTAACTTAAGTATAAAAAAGGCTTTGCAGTCCACCATGTATTTAAATAGGCCAAACTTCACCTTCACAATTCGATCATATGAGAATGGATCAATCCAAAGATCTTTTCAAGTTGGGCATCTAGTTATATAATAGGGCATAAGTGGTCATTCCAAACTTAAATAGCACATCCATGAGTTTGAATCATCCTGTATTTCATTTTTCATATACACAATGTGTGTATAAATTTTCTCCTTAAATGTACATGTGGAGTGAATTTTATACTCTGATGAGGTGTTATTAATTAAATGAAATGCAAAATATGGTTAGTTACACGAACTACCCTCATTTAGTGTAATTACAAGCCAACTGCTTATTTGGGCACATAACAAACACCCTCTCCTTATAAATAAACCTTACAATTGTCCAAAAAACTAACAAAATATGCTAACATCATTTTTAAAATTATTTAAACTTCCTATATTGTCCTTGTCTTGGTCAACTATTTTCTTTTGACCAAAATACCACTGAGGGGATTAATGTAGAATTTTATTATGAGAGGTGTTATTTTTTATGAGCCCGAAATAAGTGGGTTAGATTTGGATTAACAAAATACCTCTAAGGAGATAAATGTTGTTAATCAAATTATAAAAGATCTAATTATATTTATATGATTTTGTAACATCTTGATAATGAGTAAAAAAAAAAAAGGAATACCGACACATTAGGTTTGAATTTATGGTCGGTTTAAAAAGCAATATTATAAACCGCGCTGAACCCAATCCCAACACCTCATGCCAGTTGCATTAAGATATATTTTGCCTTTTCTTTTCCTTTTTTTTTTTTTGAAGACACATTTAGAAAACTTATTTTAGGCAAAGTGTGAGGGGCATTCCGTCATTTTAAATTTTTAGCTTTTGGCTAATTTATTTATATGTTTTAAAACTAGAGTAAATTGTCATTTGACACTTTCTGTCACATTTGAAACGGACATTAATTGAGAGAGGGGTGGTGGTGGTGGGATGGTGAATGTGATGTTTTATTATAAGAGGGAGTGTCAGTTATATCCCCACAATAAGCATGCTAAATTGTAATCATAAAATAAGAACTTATTTTTTTAATTTAAAAACGAGGGTAAAATGGTCATTTCTCATTTTCCGTTATGTTTAACTAACAAACGTTAGACAAAAGGGGGTGAATATGTAACGTTATATTATAAGAGGGGGATGTTTGTTATGTGCCCAAACTAAGCGTATTGAGTTGTAATCATTCTAAATAAGAAGGATCGTTAGTGTAATTAAATCTACAAAATAGAACACAATTTTGAAATAGAGGACTCATAATGCACAATATCCTTCCCTTGACTTATAAAGTCGCACCACAATGACATATTTAGGTACTTTGTGATAGCCTTATGTTTGTCCAAATTTGGCAAGATCTATGTGGGCTACAAGTACTTTAGTGTAAGATTCAACTATGGCCTTGTCAATTTGGTCAAGTTGAAGTTGGCCCATTTATAGTTAACTTTCCAAATTAAGAATGTAGTGGCACAAGCTTACAAGTAGAAGAAAATGAGAAAACAAGGTCAATTTGATAGTAGTCCTTTAATAACAAAAATAGGTTTGATTAATTTTTTCTATTAAGATGTAAAATATATAATATTGTGAAAATTAATCATAGGTAGCGTGTGGAGTTTGGACGTAATTTCGATCCTTCATATGTATAGTGTTATTTTAATTTATAGCAGGTCAATAAACTTTTGGTTGCGTGTTTTTTAATTTATAAAATTGGTTATTTTATTTCATATATTTTAATGAAAATGATACCATACTGATACTTATAAAATGTTAGACACATTTAGTATTGTAATTGAAAATAATTGAAGCACTAAATCATCATAGAAAATGAGTTATTTTATTTGATAAAAAGTTACAATACTGAAAAACAATCAAGGAAACATCTAATTCGAAAGAAATAACTCTTATGCATAAAAGATCTCAAATTCTTATTCAAGAGATATTTGCTTTATTTCTGTTAGGAATAGTAGCATCAGATCATGAAGAAAATAATACACTAAATTAAATTAAATAGAAAGGTCACATGAAGATTTTCATGAAGGGTGGGTTGGTAGAGTTGATGGCTGAATGGATGGTGGTGGTGGTGGTTCGGTGGGGTTGGGGGTTGAGAAACCGAATTATGGATGTACTACAAATTACTCTCTAGTTACATTCACAATTAGGATACAAAATTTGAAGTAGAGTGTCCAATCAATCACCGGCTTAGAACAGGAGAATATGAGAAGACGACCAAAGTTTTTAAAGAGAAAGAAAAAAATAATTTAGCGAGATTACAAAATCAATTTTTTTAGGTTGCATTTTGGATATAAGAATTTAGATCCGAGGAAGGATTTTGAACCTCATAAAGCTCAAGTGACTCCATCATTAGTGAATTTGAGTAATAGATGAAATTCATCAAAACTTAAATTTACATACAAACTAAGTTTATTCAATATTATATATTTCAAATTCGTAACTCACAAATCCTTTAATCTAAATACAACTTTAGAATCTTCTTATTTGGGAGTTACTCTATAGTTTGTAAGTTAAATATAGAGCTTGTTGCATGCTTTTTAATGGAACGGACATAATTTGCGTATTAGAATATCAAGATATAACAATGTTGAACAAAAATAAAAATGCTCAATTTGACATGTACCATAAATAAAGCCCATAATTTATATATAGAGCAACCCACCCTAACTCTATTCAATAAGTACTGCTAAGAAGATATTCAAAAAGTCTTACATACATTGAGGAGGAAACTGAAACAATACAAAGAAAAAAACAAGTATAAATAGGGATTCTTTCACAACATTTCAACACAACAAAACAGTGAATTTGCAAGAGTAGTACGTAATAATATATATAGTATACCACGTATATAAACCTCGAATTCCCTCCAAATGGCTTATAATTATGCCTCTGCCCTTTTCCTCATTTCACTCCTCTTCGCGGCCTCAAACCCATTAGCGAATGGCCAAATCCTCACTTTGCGAGGCCTGAGTGTAACCGGCCGACTTTGCTGTACGCCCACTGGAAACTGCCCCGGCCAAGGCGTAAATGGAGCGCTTGTTCGCTTGAATTGCACCATTCTTGGTTCTAATGTCACAGTTGGCCAGGGCACCACTAATGTCAATGGAAATTTTAATATTACTGTTGGAGCTTTAACAGGGCTTATTCTTGGACTTCCCACACTACCATGCGTTGCCGTTGTTCAACTTCCATTAAACAATGTTGTATGTCCCGTGCTCTCCACCACTAATGGCGTCCTTGCATCCGCTCTTCAATCTGTCGGAACTGTGGTTACCTCGCTTCTCGGGTTGGTTCAAAATTTCGTCTTAAACGGATTTTTCCGTATAAGTGCCTGATTGAATTTCAAGTGCCGCTGAAGATTTCTTCTCTCGCTATTACTATATATGAATTAGAAAATAACATAGCACACATGCATGTGCGCTGTTTCATCTTTATGGCTATTCTTTAAAAACTTTTTATATGTATCTTGTTTACAAATAATGGAGAAGAATGTTACTTATACCTATACCTCAGCTCTATTATGTGTTTTTGATCATTTTGCCATTCAACGCATACGAATGCAATTTAAAAGAGTGTATGTAATAGAACATTTGAACTGGTATAACACTAGACTTGTGTTGGTTCATGAGGCCATTTTAGTAGGATTTGTTATTACGGGTATCTAATAGCCATTTCACTATCCTAGATAACTCTTCTCCACATCTCCTATTATAATATGAATGAGCAAGAAATAGTATAAAAAACAACAAATTAGTCGCACATATGCTTCTTGTTCTTGTCTCCTAGCTCGTTAATTTTGACAACAAAAATAAATATGACCTTTAATTATATTTATGTAACTCGTTTATAAAAAACCTAATAATTAAGAAGAAATTTATACTCTAATTGTTTTGAAGATAATGAGGCCAATATCACAAAATCCTCAGATAGTTAGAGAGTTAAACTCGGGGTGTACGCGGTGGGTGGGTTGGGCGGGTTAATCGCTTTTTTTCGACCTGACCGATGTTTTGACGATTTTGAATTCTTTAAACCAAGGATCGCCAGACAAAACATGAAACCACACTTCACGGCTGTGGCATTTGGGTTCGGGCCAGGTTTTTAGAAAGGTTATCTACTCTCCTCTGTTTGTTTACTTAATTGTGTCAGTGTTTAAATTACATGGATTATTTAAAATTTCATATATATATACTATAATTCCATCGATAATTATATTTAATAGATTTTGCACAGCTAAACTATTTAATTTGAAGTTGGGAACTATGGACTTCAAAAAATTATTATCACAAAAATAACTCCAACGTACAATAATAAACAAAAAACACTTGAATTCAAAATGTTTTGATAACGCATATAACTTTAAAAATCATAAGTTGTTATTCTCTAAAAAAACAAATGGCTCAAAATGATAAACTAATTCATGTGTCTCTAAAATCACAAGCATGTCGAGCAAACTTTATTTATTGGACATTTGTAGTATAAAATTATTATTATGAGATATACAAATATAATCTAAACGCATAACT